>CM046862.1:4785791-5165625 GCA_025617745.1 Heliocidaris erythrogramma | reverse complement strand
TTTTTGTTATTGTTTTACTTAATTTTGAGTCAGTGAAATTATGTTTAATGATAATCCGGGCCCTATGAAAGCCGATTTCTGACAAGATTTGTGAGTAGAACCCTTCCTATTGTAGATTTGAAAGAATTTTATAACCAGTGCTATAATATACATGTATTTCACCTTTCCAATTTAAAATCACTATGAACGCAGAGGTTCATGGGGTGGGCAGACGGGTCATAGTTATGGATTCGAATTATCAACTAGTTCGGACGTTATGATTACCCGGTAACAAGCTCATTGTTTGGTGACATATCTGATCCAAATCTGACGCTATCATTACCCCGACTGTGACTTTTTTTCTGTCAGGACTTGAGCCACAGACAAGAGAGGGTATTATTTTAGTGTCAAGAGTAAAGTACCTACATAAAGAGAGTAGCGACAACTCATGATTTGAACGCCATTTTGTTTCCTCTGCTGTGCAACATTTCTATTCAATTCTGACGAGTATACCTGGGTGTTCTCAATAGAAAGAATTCAAACGCCATTTTGTTTCCCGAAAAGTCAGACGTCTATGTCGCTACGCTCTATATAAAGGTCCCGGCCCCCCACTCAGTATTATTTAGGGTACGCGTATGCTTGTTCCCTCCCTTTCAAAGCACCCCCCTATCTCAGGGCTGCCAGACTTTCTGAACCCCCCTATCGCGGGCTTTGCGCGGGCTTTTCCTGCCTTGGAGACCCCCCTAAATTCAGAACACTGCTCAATGCACCCCCTATCTCAGGTGAGCTCTCATTCCAACCCCATATCTCAGGACAGACACCAACCCCCTCCCAAGTAAGCTGTCATTACAATACCTTGGAAGAGATGTTTTTTTATGTTCAAAATGGTATCTCAGAACTCCATGCAGTCATAAGAAACCAAACAAAAATGAAAATCTCATGACATAAAAGTTTTTTTTTTAATAGTAAGTCCTGTTAATATCAGTTTCAACTTATGTTACTTTCCATGATCACTTGTAACCCCCTTTTGTAACCCCCCTTTTTAATTTCTCAGGTGTCGAAGAGAGAGAGAGAGAGAGAGAGAGAGAGAAAGAAAAACACCACCTTTTTTAATGAAATCTCCGGGTGAAAGATAAAAAACACCCCCCTTTTTTTACAATTCACGGGCCGGATTGTGTCGCCCAAAAAGTACCCCTTTACCGGAGATTTTGGGAACACGCATGCGGTCCCTTCGACCTCCGAGTGGGGGGGGGGGGGGGGGGGGGGGATAAAGGTACTCTAGTCAAGAGCAGAGCCATCCATGTATATGGATGGCTCTGGTCAAGAGGCCCTGTTTTGAAGACTTTGAGAGAGACAAAGTTTCACCCTATTTTTATTTCAGCAAAAGAACATATTTTCAATACTTAATATCCAATCTGACCCTGACGAGACTCGAACTCGAGTTACCTACATGACAAGCGCATCGTAGATCCAAATGCACCACAAGCATGACAAGCAAATTAGGTTAGGTTCGACAATTTTCAAGAATATTCATGCAGACTAGTCGATCTTGACGGAATCGCGGGCGTAGACACGCATAATTATCCATTGTTAGTGGGGGATGATCTATTCATCACCCCCCCCCCCCCACTAACAATAGAAAGCGTGTTCGTGTCTACGCCACTGGACAGAATAGCCTGTATTGTCACTTCAATTTGGCGCTCAAATCATCATTATTAGGTGGTCTGTCATTTATGACAGACCTCCTTTTAATTTTGTCAAGATTTTTCTTTATTATTTATTTCTTTTTAATACAAAATGTTGTTCCCACCAAATCTCAAAATCGGCCAAGTCAATATCATCAAGTTTCATGTCATGTATGAGCTCAATCATGGACATGGTCCATTAAGCTTTTGGAGGTCAGCAGGTCATCGTGACGTCATCAAGACGCCATTTTGTAAATTTACAAGATCGATTATATCTTCATAATCGATCATCAAAAATCAACTATATTCACATCACATTAACTTCACATGACGGGTCATCAAGTCATGTCCTCACAGGTCATCTAGACGTCAGGACGTGCGCGTACGCGCGCGTCAAAATTTAAAAATGCTCAAAATCACGTAGGATCAAGTCTACACATGTTTCAGGTCATTTTGAGCATTTCAAAAATGTCCGTGCGTAAGCGTCCGCGCGCGGGTAAAACGCGCGCGCAAGTCGTAGATAACGTTAAAACGCTGTTTTTTCGATTGATTTGCAATCCTGATACTTTTCTTCATCATTTCCATCAACTTGGAATCAATTTCAATCAATAATAAGGTCGTACGGGCGCGTGAAAGTTCAAAATCCGTGCGTGCGTCTATGACCAAAATAACGTAAAAACGTGCAAAAACATGCCTCTACAAAATTAACTCCAGCTCTTTAAATAGTCCACAAACTCCCCAATTTTTTGTCATCTTTGGGTAGGGGAGGAATCACAGATATGATTTCATGTATCATATGACCCTTATAAACATTATGACGTCATCAAATTGGCGCCAGAAGTCAAAATTTCCATTTTTCATGTTTTCACGTCATCACATTTATGCAAATTTGGCTCTAGATTCGTAATTATTGGTCGTTTTTTACCCAGATTTTAATATGTTGTAGCTGAGGCAATTTCCTACAAAATTAGTCGTCACCATTTTTCATTTTGATGACGTCGTCACAGTGAAATTTTCAATTAAAGATGCCATGTCAGAATTTTCCCTATTTGCGTGTTATGTCTATGGAAGATGATTTTTTTTCGAATCATGAATCTACATGACATTGTTCTCTGAGCTGTATCTCAGTTGTTTTTAGTCTATTTTCTTCCAGATTTTAGTATGTTATAGCTGAGACTATAAGCTTTTATAAATGTGGTCTCCAATTTTTGATCAGATGTCGGGATCATGCCCAATTTTTCACTACAAAATGGGATTTGAGAATCCCGTTTTTCGTTTACGTGTTATCTCTATGGGAAATATTGTGGTATATTGGTCAAAGCACTTGCCTCTCACTCCGGTGACCCAGGTTCGATCCCCGGTGGGTCCATTAAAAAAAAATTTTTTTTGCTTCCTTTTGCCTGTCATTTTACCATCTTGTTCGACTATTTTAACATAAAAAATCACAAACCAAGTAATAAAATGCCTGATTTTGCATGTTATGTCTATTGGAAAGTAGTGTGCAGTAGTTTGTGTACAACCCTATGGAAATTGTGATTGCCTGTCGTGTATTAAAGCTATTGGCCCGTATTCTGAACTCCGGTTTAACTTAAACCATGGTCTAAATGTGTGGTTGAACTATGGGCAGCCAAATGTGACACAAATTTCAAACAGTAGATATTCAATTTGTCAGCATTTTTGGTACTCAAGCTTTTAAAAACTGTCTGGGAATGATAAGTAGAATATTTTTCTTGACCATTAAAGCACGAGACCAGTATCCTGAAAACATAAGGAACATACAGTGTAAACACAGTTTTGACATTTTTGGCTACCCATAGTTAAACCACAGATTTCAACCACGGTTTAAGTTAAACCGGAGTTCAGAATACGGGCCATTGGGTTTATCTCCAAAGTATCCTACACTGTCAAATAGTGCTATTTGATATCACAATTTCTCAAAATTGGCTTAGTCAATTATCTTCAAATTTTCGTCAGTCATCAGTCCCAAGAAGGTCAAGTCCCCGCATCTTTTTCAAGGTCATCAGATTATCGTGACGTCATCCAGGCGCCATTTTGTAAAAATCAACTTATGGTCGTATCTTCATAACAAAATGTGATTTCTCTTTCATATTTGGCATGGTTAAGGTCACTGTCATTGCAGTCATGGTCAACACCATTATCCCCACCATTACCATCATCATCACCATCATCATCATTATATCATCATCTTCATAATCACCATTACCATAATCATCACAATTATCACATCATCAATAATCATCATTATCACCTTCATAATCATGATTATCATCACCATCATAATCATCATTACATCATCATCATCATCATCATGATTATCACCAACATCAACATCATCTTTATTATCATCACCGTTATGATCATCATCCCTATTATTATATCATCACCATCATTATATCCCTGATAGCAGAAAGTGTTAAAAATTACGTGATATTTACGTCGTGGTTTTCGTCTTTTTTACGTCCTGTAATTACGTCAATAAGACGACAACTTGCACCATCGCAAGACGTCAAGAGGACGTCTTATTTTGACGTCATCTGTACACTGTAAAAACTGAAGTGCTGTATATAGCACTTTTTGTGGGCATGCATTGGGACTGCACTCAGAGTGCTATTGAATGCACACAGCGTGCTATTTGAGCACTTTCACGGGAGCTGGACCGGCTCCTTAAACTGCTAAACATTCATTAAAAAAATGATTTGGGCGAGCCAGGGTCCGCTGATCGAGAATTGCTGGCATTACCGCTAGACTAACTCACATTGTATTATTTAGAGCAGATCATATTGTTACATAGTGAATTTACGACACCACATAGTTCATGTTATCTACTTGACTCCCATGACTAAACTGGATTGCAAGAAGCATTCGCTAGTCCATCGGTAAGGTCAGCGCATCTCAATCAGCGGAACCTGGTTCGAGGCTCGCCACGGTCACGTTTTTTTTTGCTGGTAAATTAGCACACTACAAGTGCTATAAACAGCATTTCAGGTGCAGTCACTATATATGCCCATAAAAGTAGCACTTTAGTTTTTACAGTATACAAGACGTAGAGATGACGTCAAAATAAGACGTCCTCTTGATGTCTTGCGCTGGTGCAAGTTGTCGTCTTATTGACGTAATTACAAGACGTAAAAAAAAACGAAAACCACGACGTAAATATCACGTCATTTTAAACATTTTCTGCTATCAGGGATCATCATAATCATTATAACCATCATCATAATCATCACCATTATCATATTTGGCATTGTTAAGGTCACTGTCATTGCAGTCATGGTCAACACCATTATCCCCACCATTACCATCATCATCACCATCATCATCATTATATCATCATCTTCATAATCATCACAATTATCACATCATCAATAATCATCATTATCACCTTCATCATCATGATTATCATCACCATCATAATCATCATTACATCATCATCATCATCATGATTATCACCAACATCAACATCATCATTATTATTATCACCGTTATGATCATCATCGCTATTATTACTATATCATCACCATCATCATAATATCAATCTAATCATTATAACCATCATTATATCATTATAATCATCACCATTATCATCATCACCATAATCATTTTACAATGACCGTTTCCCACATTTTGTTACATTCCTGTCCTCAAGAAGCATCTCCATTCATGGCATTCTTGACTTCCTATCTTCAGTTTAGCATTTCCCCATTGTTATGATCATCCTGATTACAATCATGATCGTACAAATTGAAAGACAGACCACCTAATTCGTCGTCATGACGAATTAAACTCTAGTTATTATTATTATTATTATCATCATTATTATTATTGTTATTACATGTTTCATCATCATCATTATAATTACTACTACTACTACTACTACTACTACTACTACTACTACTACTACTACTACTACTACAGCTATTACTATCACTTCGATCAATGTTTATTCTTTTGCCTGTCGACCAGACATTTGCCCCCACGGCCCCTACACCCCCCCCCCCCCCCCGATCAGAGAATCTTCCAGATCCGTCACATGCAATCCTTTCCCAACAGGTGAATAGCTAGGGTAGGCATAATTCTATGGGTAGATATAGATTCATGGCGCACGCGATGTTCAAACCTAGTATTTTATTACCGGTACCAAGCTGTTGTTGAAAGATAAAATGAGAATTGCTTGTGCATCTTCATGCGCGCGATCGAACTAATTGATCGGTGCAAGCGATAGACGTGGGGTAAGGGGAGGAAAATAGAGATGGACTGATGGAGGGAGAGAAGAGAGGATGAGAGAGAAAGAAACAGAGAAACAGAGAAACAGATAGGCTGATAGAGAATGAAGAAAGAGAGAAAAAGAGATGAAGAAATAAATAGGAGGCGAGGTATACCCCCCCCCCCCCCCCCGAAAATAGGAGGGGGCATTGGAGGGTTGTGGATTATAGGGTGACTATATCACTATACATTTTTTAAAAAACAAAACATACAGTATTATGGGAAATTAAGGAGGCTTTGCTAAAGGGGTTAAGCTTCACCCCCCCCCCCCCCCCCCCCCCCTCCACAATATAACGCCTGCAAAACAGAGACAAATGGAAAACAGGGAGGGAGAGCAAAGGAGAGAAAGATTGATCAAGATTGGGAGACAGAGACAGACGTATGGAGAAAGAAAAACAGATGACCAACCGATCGAGAAGGCAAATTATATCTTGCATTAAGAGCTCGAAGCAGGACGACGTACGATTCGAAACACAACCACTATTGAACTAGTCATAGATCGGGCTCACGCACTCAGTTCTGACAAGGCGTTAAGTATTGCAATACATGTTTTGAACAAGACTAAGTGATTAGGGCATTATATGAATTCTGTAAGGTGGCGTTATATCTTCTTCAGCTTCGAAACACAAAAACAACTCTTGCCAAATCCGCTGAATGTCAAAAAAATACTTTCTGCCGTCCAAAGAGATTAATGCTTGGTACAACATGTTTTCCTCACCCATATCGATGGTGATCGCATACCTGTGTTTCATCTGTACGACATCGGGCATGACGTCGAATATATCAAATGAAACGAGCACACCTTCATGGATAACTCTTGAATTACCGTCATTAGTCACGACATCGTCGTGGAACGCGACGTCTAACCATACGCCAATGACCCCGACATCAATGACCACGGACGTGATGACCGAGGACACCACATGGAATACCACTCCTGAAGTCTCCAGCGGATCCACATCAATGACGCCGGTCGAGAAAACGACCACCAAGTCATCGTCGTCGCCATCATCGATGAATGAGAAGAACTTTCTAAATATACTTGGCTTGTTTCCGATAACGAATCGATTAGGGGAAGAAGTCCGAGGAGAGAGCTCGAAGCTATCAGCTGAGATCGCCCTTGAACACATCAATGACAACGAAGAAATCCTCCCAAACTATGATCTCCGTTTACACACACTTGATACCATGGTAAGAAAAAGGACTGCATTAACCTTTATGTTCATAATCCGTTTCATTATTATCATTTTTATCAATAGAATATTCGCCAGATTATGTGTCATTCTTAGTATCGCCATAATAAAGCAGACTTTTTTTGTGAAAAGAAATTAATTTACAATAAGCAAGGGCCGTCGAGTGTGATTTATTTTTGTTTATTTTTTTCATATGGAATGATAAAAGACCGAAATGAAATTATCTATTTTATCCCCTACAGAAGACACATACACAAAACAATCCTTGATATTTATCCAGTGACGTAACATAACGGGCACAGGGGCATCAAATGAGGAAAATTGGGAGGAAAAGAGAAATCGAGAAGAGAGAGAGAGAGAGATCGGGGGGGGGGGGGGGGGAGGAACATAGTACACGAGAAGAGTGTAATAGGACCTCACCATGCCAATCAATCCCCAATTTAATTGAAAATATTTTACGTGTGTTCATATTTCTGTATAAAAAATATGAGATTTTGACAAAATCTAAAATATTCATAAAGATTGACGTTTATGAACAGGGATATGATTGTTTATGATTGTAGCATCATTTTTTGCCCCGGGGGCCATAATCCATATTATACGCCACTGGTTTCGCTCCGTCGCCGGTCATCCCCCAATCGTGAACACGGATCGACACCCCTGTTAGTTATCTAAAGGTTTGTGACGATTTTCATAAAGAACGATGTTTAATTTACTGATTGGGCCACCCTGTTGAAATAAATCTAAATCAAATCAACTTATATCAAATCAAACCAAAACCATCATGGCGAAGATCAAAAAACATTGTTGATTCACATATATATTTTTTTTAAATAGCATTGCAAATAAAGATATATAGATATAAGAACCATTATCATTGCAAATGATTTTCTTACATCAAACTCGAAGAGGCATTTTCGCGATGTCGTGTAAAATGTCAAACAAGGTAGTCATAATGCATGAACAGCCAGCCCTTTTTTCCATTCAAGGTTGTCTTCTATTGTTAAGAATTAATGAAAGATGGGGTCGAGAATAATTAATTGATGTGCTTTGTAATCAACTCATAGTGAGGTATCTGTGCATATCTGATTGCCTGTTCCAGACTTTCACCATAAATGTACGCCCGAACAATTTTACTGTATAGGAATGGTATTAGGGTAAATATCATTCCTTCCCTTTATTGCTTTTCCTTCATTTCTTTTTTTTAATTTTATGAATATGATAGTAATATCGTTTTATATTATAATCAAAATTTCTCTAAAAATATACGACTAGACAATTTTGCCGTAAAATAATGATACTCTGCGTAATAGGCGGCATAATACTTTATACTCACATTTGGCTATATACTTCTTACTCCTTTCATTCATTTGCTAAGTAAAAACAATATTCCTTCGTTGAATTTTAAAGGCTGAAAGGGAAAGAGTCATTTTCAAATGTAAAATCACAAATTCCTTTTTTTTTAAACCAAAGTCTTTTACCTATGACATGTTGCTATTTAGTTGTTACTTTTGGCAATATTACAGAAAATATAACTCTGTACACGGTGCTTTTGATTAGGTAAAAATTGTGTTTGATGCCGAATAACGTATCTATTACATACGTGTATAAGACACCATAGGATTACATAACAGGAGATGAAGCGTTCCTCTGTACATATCGTCCTTAAGAAATCTGTGATCTAAATGCTATTTTTCATCAGTAATTCTGATGATATTATTATCACTATTATAACTTTGATTACGATTATAAAGATGATTACGATCATGATTATGAATACTTTTACTATAATTACTTTTATCTTTATAATAATGATAATAAATACAATGATAATAATAACAACAACTACAACGATAGCACTAATAATGATGATGATGATAGTAATAATAATTATATTATATTTCATGGCTCTGAATGAGATACCACAAAATATTCCACGAGTTAGGGCCAATATTGCACGAATCGAAGATGAGTGCAATATTGGCCCTAAAATATGCGTTTTTAATGCGCCGCTAAAATGCCTTATATAGGTCATAACAATGGTTATAATGAATTTAATAATAGTAATGATGATGATGATGATGATAATAATAATGATAATAATAATAATAATAATAATGATGATGATTAATGACAGCAACAACAATGATGATATCAAATAAGTTGTCATATACGACTCACTCAGAACTAGATTTACCCCTGATTACCCCAGGCATAAAATCATCCCTCCTTCTCCAACCTCCATTATGACGATCACGGGCTGTACCTTAATCACATTAATCACGGGCTTTAACGTAATTATATTAATGATATATTCTTCATTCCATTCAGCTCATTGCTATATTTTGTCAGACAAAAGAGATTATATTCTTGTCGAGGTACATCGATCAGTTTCTGTGTTGTTTCGAGTATGATAATCACGTTATGAGATGTAATGAGAACAGAGAACGGCGATACACTGACCTACCAAGAGAGAAATTTGCGAAAGTAGAAAGAGAGGGGTAGAGAGTGTGAGAGAGAATGGGGGAAATGGAGAGGGAAGAGGAGGAGGAGGAGAAAGGAAAAGGGAGAGAGGGTGGAGAGGGAGAGAAAAAGATAAAAAGAGGAGGAAATTGTCTGATGGTGAAAAAAATTTGAGTTCCATCAGTATACAAATGAATGGAGTATCGTCACTTCTTTAAGAAAAAGAATGCCCTCAGAAGTCCAAGTGGCTTTCAATAAAAGCATTAAAAAATAAAATTGAGGGTGCTGATCGGCGAAAGACTGAAAAGATGTGTGATAGTCAAAGAGACCAAACTGTTGGCTAACCCTCCATTAATTTGTTAAGAAGTTCTAGTCAATCTAGTGGACTATTGGGCTCTTTGACCTTCAGCCTTGCGGGTCAACTGGGCTTTTAGCCATCCATTGCAAAGATATTTAGTTCTACATTACAACTCCTGATAGTCAAAGAGACCAAACTGTTGGCTAACCCTCCATTAATTTGTTAAGAAGTTCTAGTCAATCTAGTGGACTATTGGGCTCTTTGACCCTCAGCCTTGCGGGTCAACTGGGCTTTTAGCCATCCATTGCAAAGATATTTAGTTCTACATTACAACTTTGAACAAGGAATCCTCTTTCAATCTTCTTATTTATGTGGATAGTGCCATCCTGGTGTTGGGACCAAACTCTTGTTTGAAGCAGTGAATTCTAACACGACTTACATCATGATACTCGGTTCAGGATGCTCAGAAGTGGCTAAGACTGTTTCTTTGGCAGCAGATCTGTGGAACATTGTACAGGTAGGCTAAAAGCCATCTTTACTTTTTATCTTAGATCAATACTTAAGATTTTGTAAAAATGAGAATAAAACTCGTAATTAAATATCATAACTGATAGGATTGAAGTAAATTGAATATATCATAAAGAAAGTAAATGTGAGAAAATTACAATGCCCCGACTGGGATTCGAGAATAAAACGGTTATAATCAGAGTAGCAGGATATTTACGATATTGGACACGATAGCCTACGTGCTTCGCGGGTAGGTAGATGTCACATGAAATCTTATTCATCTGTTATATCAAGGAGGTATAGGCAAGCTTGCCTAGTACCTCCTTAGTTATATTTTGGACGATGTGCTAAGAGGAAAATTATTATAACTAACATTATCAGTCGTAATAGTGCCTCATTCATTCCGCTTAGATTACATTACAGTGACAGACAAAACAAACGCAACTTACATCTAACAAATTATAACGTTAAAAAGTAAACCGCTTGTCAATATTTTTCAAAATTTGCCCGCAGCTATAAAGCTAATTTCTAACACCCTTGTTTGCGGAAAGCATCTCCGATACAATGCTTCTATCTTCAATTGATAAGTTTGTCTCAGTTAATTTTCATACAGTTAATTCATTTGATATTTATTGATACTGCTATTAAGAAAATGCCGAATCATACACTGTAAAAATAACTGTAGATTAACAGGTTTTTTTGACTTGTAAAATTACAAGTTTTGGCCGTTTTTCTGTTAATACAGGGGCGTATCCAGGATTTCCCAATAGGGGGGGGGGGCGCCAGGAATTATTGATCGCCGTCATGGGGGAGAAATGTTTGCTTCTGAAGAAGGGCTGAGATGCAAAATAGTGCTATATAGTGCTATATTTTTTTTACGACGGCCAATAGGGGGGGGGGGGGCGCCTGTTGCGCCCCCCTGGATACGCCACTGGTTAATACGGTATTTTTCTTGTGAAATGGCAGGAAAATTGCAAAATACCGTATTAACAGAAAACTTGTAATTTTACAAGTTAAAAAACCTGTTAATCTACAGTTACAGGTCAAAAAAACCTGTTAATCTACAGTTATTTTTTACAGTGTATCAGCACTTCGGTATGCATCGGAAATTGCACTGCACGCGGTGTACAGGAAATGCTCATTTATTATGAGACAAAAGGAGTTCGTCCAAGCATTGCGTTTGTTTTAACTATGCAGGATGTGCCCAGTTTAGCTTTCAGTATAACTAGTTGATTTTCTTGTTATTTGTTCATATCTGCGTGATAACCTGATGAGTTGCAGATCGAAAAGCTTCGTTATCATTTTAATTTGTTATCGTTTTAATATGTTACTGTTTAAAGCCATTTGTAAATGAGAATTGCTATAATATTATTGTTGTAATGAAAGTGACCCTAATATCCAGTATCATTTCTCTGAATGCGAACTCGATTACAAATATTATCCATATTCTCATTTTGTTGTATCATGCATTGCTCGTTCTTATAAATCTCACTACTCAGTAGAGTCTATACGTACAAGCATAGCTTTCTCCTTAGGCTCCTCCATATTTCACCTTAAAATTTTTTTTAGCCTGGTCTTCTCCATTAATATTGCATGTAAACGTATAAGTACTATGTATTATCTTGTTTGTACTATCTATATTGTGAAAACATTGTAAAATGTGCAATATTAAACAAACTGAGACTGAAACTGCATGAATACACGAATGGGGCTTGAATTTTTTTTTTATAAAAACGTAATAATGCATTAAATAAATTCTTAAAGCTCATTGTGAATCATTCAGATTATGTCAAAGTAATAGGGAAAACCCCGGAATCAAAGCGTCGCCACAAACGACGAAGAGATATTGAACTCGTTCCTTATTGCTTTCGCCGATATAATAATATAATATTGCGCACACACTCAATTTAATAAAACGATGAACTTGAACTTTAGCGTTAGTTTCTTACACGCATTGACGTGGACATGTTATGAAATTGGGTATCATTGCTTGCTGCCCTTTCAGTATTACCTGAGCAACAAGGATGATGTAATTTAATCGGCTTACCTATTTAATGGCTTCCGACTTTGAGCTATCTATATTGCTCTTCTGGCTATGCATGGATTTTTAGTAAAAAAATGTAATATTCTGAGACCGTTGAGATTTATCGAATGCCACAGGCCTAGCTACTCTGGTATATGAAAATTTAGCCTCTTAATAGATTCTCATCAACGTGTTGTGTCACCACGGTACATGCAGTAGTAACATCAATTACATGTATATAGGGTTTATAATTCGATCAAGATGGAGCAGTAACGATGACTGATAATGATGATGGTGATGACCTGCGTAATGGTCTGGGAGATGGTGATGATGGTGATGATGGTAATGATAATGATAATGATGGTAATGACGGTGGTGATGGTGGTGATAACCATGGTGATGATGATAATGGTGGTGATAATAATGAGGACTGGAGGTGGAGGAGTTCGAAGAGGAGAAATGGCGGGGATGATTGCGAAAATTATGGTGATAATGAAGATGAAGATTATGATGATGATGATGATGATGATGATAAAGATGATGATGATGATGATGATGAGGATGATGAAGATGATGAAAATGATGATGATGATGATGATGAAAATGATGAAGATGATGATGATGATGATGATGATGATGATGGAGATGATGAAGATGATTATGGTGGTGATGATGATGATGATCATGATGATGATGATCATCATCATCATCATAAAGATAATGAAGATTATGATCAAGATGATGATGATGATTATGTTACTCGATTGACATGAACCTGAATCAAGCGCACAATTTCAGTGATACGATTGTATGGGCATAATCACGTTAATATAATTATTTGAATATTGTTTCTCCTAAAGGTATCCTATTCTGCTTCCAGCCCAGCTCTATCCAACCGAGAAGCTTACATGTCATTCTTTCGTACTAACGTGGCGGATTCTCTCTATAATTACGCCAGATTGGCGATAATCAAGCACTATGGCTGGCAAAGAATAGCCACCCTCCATGAGAATCAAGAAGCATACTCTACGGTAAGATCATTCCCCCCCCCCCCAAAAAAAAAAAAAAAAAAAAAATACTAATAAAAAAACAATTTGACACCGTTTTCAAGGAATCGATAACCCTA
This sequence comes from Heliocidaris erythrogramma, assembly GCA_025617745.1. NCBI lineage: Eukaryota > Metazoa > Echinodermata > Echinoidea > Camarodonta > Echinometridae > Heliocidaris > Heliocidaris erythrogramma. Next base: position 5,152,067 of record CM046862.1, on the reverse strand, counting down.
AATCAAATATTGATTAAAAAACAAGCGAAATAACCATCAGTTTTGGAAAGAGCTTCTTTTTTAATAGTTTACAAAATGCACAAAGACAACAGTAACTTTGAGTCTGTATACTTATTTAGTTATTTAGAAAAATATTTCATTCGCCATTATTTTGTGATTCACATCTATCTTTCCATTCATTACTTTTGGTTTTATTTTGCACATGTCAGTTGATGAGTACATTTAATGACATGTAGGATGATATTGTCTGTGCCTATACCTGTGGCAATCACACGATGCAGCTCTATAGTTCCATGAATTTATGCTTACGAAACGGAATAATGAACATGGAATCTATAATTCTTCCTTCGACATGACGGAAATTTATTAGCGTAGCTGGCGTATATCAGTGGCGTAATTATTTCGCAATAAACCAAATTTTTTATTTAGGAAAAGTATAATACATTTAAACGTCTGTTGAGAGCCAGAAGGACGTTAACTCTGTGTTAAAGTATATGAGTTAAAGCCCTTCTGGCTCCAATCAGATTACATGTAGAAATCGAGGTTTACGATATTTATAACTTAGGCTATAACAATGAACGTGAAAAGGAAAATGGTGGATAATAATGTATCAACAACAATAAGAACTATGGGGTGGATGTTACAGTAGAGCATCCAAATAAATGACTATATTAAAAGTATATTCTCCACTCGCGTATGTTTTTTTCTGAATAGGATATCGATATTGATATAATTCAAGTTGATTTTAAAGTTGTTTTTCAATTTATTTTTTGTAACACCATGCAGGCAGTGAATCTATTCAGTGAACTACTAGCAGCCAATGGGATCAATCTAACGACATCAGAGAGCTTTACAGTCGAGCCTGGAGAACAGATAGACAATCTAAAGGTACTTCAAATACATTTCATTGGAACGTATTCATGATTTGTAAGATGTTCATGACAATCGCTTGATTTCTGTGATATTCATGATATAAACATACATGGTTTTACCAACTGGATAGACATTCCCCCCCCCCCCCCCCCCCCCCCCACCACCACTACCAGTTTTGTACTACTACTAGTGTCTTCATACGGGTATATTGCAGTAGGACTTGAAAAACCCCATCTGTATTTGTTTTATTTTGAAAGAAACATAATCAAAATTTCATTTGTGATTTTGTGCACCCCGTAATGATTATCTATCCCCCTGATTAAATAACTTGGCTTGTATCACGACATGCTATAACGTTATGACTGCCATTTTATAAGCGCATGGGCTTTTATCTTCCTTGTTCAAAAAGACATATTCAACAGTACCAGCATCAATTTGGTCTATTTATTTCGAATTCTCTCTTTCCGGCTTTTAATAGGTATAACTACTTAGTGTGACCAATAATTGCTTTCATGCGTGTAAAGAATAATAGCTGTGTGACCTTAAACCCCATTCCCTTTCCTTAAATACAATATCGCTGCCACCGTCCTCACAGAACTATAGACCGTCATCGATTTTTTTTATCAAGAAAGGAGTAAATATGGTGTTTTTAAAAAATCAGAACGAAGGAGCAAAATAGAGTTGACAGAGGATGAGTGAACTATAGCAGAAGCAATTAAGTGGCCTAGAAACGGATCACTTAATTTGATCATTTTATCAGGCCAATACCATTACGTGGTGTAACTTGGATTTTTTTTTGTAAGTGAAAGTGAAGAGTGAATAGGGTCAAGCTAGTTTCCAACAGGGTCAAACATGAATTATATAGAATGAGAACAAAACGACAGAACACTCGATAGAACTTCTACCCAACCTTACTGGAAATCACAGAATATGATAAGCAATGCAAATATTTGACTATCAAAAACATGAGCCGTGAAATTAAAGATAGAAACTATATTATTGGTGCCTTTTTGAATATGCAAATATTTTAAGAGATTCTTTTAATTTGACATCTCCCTCCATCCCAAGTCGGGGGCAGTTACAATAGTAGTGACAACAGGAGCATAACCTGGGCAACCACACAACCGCAGAGGATGAACACGTTCTAAGACTAAGCAAACGTTTATGCACATCACGCAAAGAAGCGGCCACACTGGGCCATGGTTTTCATTCTCAAAATCTTATTTATTAATGGAATAAAAAGAAGGAGAAATCTCTCAGTATATTTTCACATTATCCATTACTCAACACCCGCTTTACCATGTTTAAAACCAACCTGTCCAATATATGTAATATCATGAATACCGGCCATGTACTACTCATTGTACATGTTGATATAATGAAAACCAATCCCACACTCAAACATTACTGTGGAATATATCATTCATAATCATAATCATAATAAAAACATGAGCAATATAGTCGCGAATATTTGGCCTTGCTCTTTGGGTCATTGGATGCAGTCTCGAAATCAATAATTTCTCCGTCATCCTTATACTCAGACCCTGACCCCCTACCATCGTCGTCATCATCATCGACGGACGGTGGTATATACAGTGGTCAAATTGTGGTGGATCGAATATTGGCAAATGGGGATATGGGTGGCTATGAGCAGGCTGCAATGTGGATTTTGTTGAATGTAGCCAAAGGATGTATGCTTATGGCAGGTCCCTTGAAAATGTGATTTTTCTCCTCTTACTCCTTATGAAATTATTTTCAACAGTGATAAAGTTCACTTGATATGTTTCGTTGATGTTGTTGTTGTTGTTTTTGTGACGATGGGTTTAATGAAGAAGGGAGCAATTTAGTGGTGTTGTCTTAACAAAAATGTTGGTAATAACAAATTATTTTCATAAACTTTCATACGCAAAGCCTAATCCATCATACTTGTTGTCATCATGTGTTGTTTCCATAGGTCACCATTTCAATAATAATGACGCTGTTCTGTCACTCTATAATCATTTATTTATTCATTTATATATTTATTTCTGATATTTAGACAGGGTGATTCATTATCACCAATAGTGGTGGTCTTCCATGAGGCCCTGATAGCAATAAAAAATAACAATAATAGTCAGCAAAATCATGAAAAATAAACTCATAACAAAAAATAAATAAGATCATTCATAAATATATATACAAATATAGGGTATCCTCGTAATAAAGTAATGTTTTTTACGATAATGTCGTTGCACGTTTTTAGTATCTTTATAAATATTATGTAAAGACGGTAATTATTTTATATTTTCATCATGATCCCATAATGATAATAAACCAAACGCTTGATAACTGTTTCTTATTTTTCTCATTATCACACTCGTTAGGAGAAAGGAGCATGGATAATTTTCGGAAACTTTCAAGAAGTCATGGCGAGGAAGGTATTCTGCGAGGTAAGAAAATATATCTCTTTCTCTCTCTCTCTATCTCACTCTTTGTCAATCTCTTTCTATTACTTTCTCTCTCTCTCTCTCTCTCTTTCTCAATAATGTTCTGGCTTTCAGGCAAACAGTTAAATGATATTTAATTTAGATGGAAAGATCAATCCCGGGTGAATTATAAGTTACCGAGGCGGCATCGTAAAACATAATCAAAAGTGTCGGTGTAAGATGACAGTTGATTGCAGTAAATTAACAAGTTCATGAAAAAAAATAGAACGAAACATGCCATCTACGAGCAAAACTTGTTTGACCTGAATTAATTTTCTCCATGCGTTGGTCATAAAAGAGAGGCAAATGACTACCAAGAATATAAATTGTTACAGAACAACCGAGGGCAGGGGTTTTATATTAGGAGCAGAGCCATCCGTATCCATATGGAGGGCACTTATTAGGAGTAAAATCAAGTATACACTGTAAAAAATATTTGTATTTTTACAGGGGAAAAAATACAGATTTGTTCTGTTTATTATAAATACAGCAGTTGTGATGTAATTTTTACATTTTCCCGTAAAAGTACCTCATTTGTAATTGCGAAATTGAGTTACATCAGAAACTTGTGATTTTAAGGCAAAAATAGGGTTTTTATACAGTTTTTTGTGTAATTTTACCGTTTATTTTTTTACCTTAATGAATTGTAGGACTCGGGTTCCAACGCAATTATTTTTCGTGGGAAATGCATCTGGAAATGAATTCATGTTTATGGAGCTCTGTTAGAGGCCTACATCGACATGCTAATCCCAAGGATAATGATTCAACTGATCCATCAATGATTTATCCTCCTCACCTTTATACATTGCATTTTGTTCTGTATGCATTTTATTGATGTGAAAATTATGTTACATTGCAATATTAAAACAATGATTGAAAACAACTACAAGAATACCTACTTCAATGAATCGTCCAAACATATTTGTTTCCATTCGTAAAATAATTTGGTCATTTGATAATCATTTGTCTTTTAGTATAATGATTTGAAGAAATTAACATAGTTATACATTATTATTTTCAGTCTGTCAAGCGTATCATAGATCGATGGCAGAAAAATGCTGGCGTAATACGTAAAGATACCATTACGAATTTATAAGGCGTAATGCAAAATAAGTTTTCTGAAAGCTAAGATTTTAAATCAAGATCTCAATGATAATCTGTAAACCCCAAGCTGTAAGCAACCGTTACTGAAGAGAGACATTCGTTTCCTGATGGCGCCATGTTCATAAGCACTTTACATTTAATATGATTTGTGATATCATATAAGAGTAATAACTTCTAATCTAATTGAGATGCCTTCTATAGCATCAATGGCGGAGTATAGAGGAGAGTCCACTGAATAGTAGCAATCGATATTAGTATGCGGACATCAAACGTGAAGGGCGCAATATAGAGCACGGTTTATGACGGAGATTATAGTCTCTTCCTTTCCATCTCCGAATACTCCTTCCACTATATCTGTCTGCCTCTCCTTTTCTTTGTCCGTCTCTCCCTACATCTATTCTTTGTGTGAGTCCTCACAGACTCTCCCCCTCCCTTCTTCCTCTATCTCCGCTAAATTATATATCCCCGTTTCCTTAACCCCTGTTTCTCCCACTCACCCCTCGCCTTCCCCCTCCCCCTCTATATCGTCATACCCCATTATTACTTTATTTTTGTGTGTATTTATATCTATTTCTTTCTCTTTCTCTCCCTTTTCTTTCTCTTTGTGTGATTCCTTACCCCCCCTTCTTCCTCTATCTTCCTCTAAATCTATCCCCTTTTCCTTACCCCTGTTGCTCCCACTCACCCCCTCGCCTTCCCCCTCCTCCCCCCCCTCTATATCGCCAAACCCCATTATTACTTTATTGTTGTGTGTAGGTATACAGCCGTAGAAAAAAATATTAGACCAAGAATGGTTACTAATAGTGTTATTTTTGTGGTAAGAAGGAAATAAAATATCATAAAAGCAAGGTATAATTGCTGGAATTTGGTATTCATTCAATGAAATACAAAGACAAATCATTTTTATAATTTTGTATGCATATTGTAGTACCCTTATTACAGAAGCTTGGTCTCATAATTTTTTCCAGGGCTGTATCTATTTCTTTCTCTTTTTCCATGCCTTTATTTCTATACGGCCTCTTTCTGCCACTCTGTCCATGTATCACTTTCTCTCTCCCCCCTCAATTTCCTTTTGAATAGTCCACTTATAGACATAAATCCACTATCATCCCCTTCTTGCCCTGGTCAAATTTCCATCCATTTTGACAAAGGCATGTGCATTTTCCTGAATGGCAGTCCTTCTTTTTAACTCAATTTTGTCTTCGTCGGCTCTGTCAAAAGACAGACTTTGAAAATGCTACAATCCTTTCATGCCAAATCCATCTCATATATACCAATATATAAGGATAAGCCTGGACAATGATGTTCTGAGTACGTTCTTACTGTCCATCACGAGCTGAATTGGATATCGGGGTTTTACGATAAAAGTGTATACTACTCAAAATATTCAAATAGAAAAAAAACCCACTAAATTTGTTGAATGAAGTATATCTTGATTATGCTGGAAAAAATATGTAATTGCTAAATTTCAAGACAGTACAAATTATTATTTAAAGAATAATATGCCACTACTATTTGCCCCTATTTGCCAGGGGTTTTTAGGTTGTCATTGACAAAATAAGGGTTATATTGGCCGTAATAATAATAATTAAAAAAGGTTTGTTTTTATAGAATTTATTTTCTAGAAAGATAATTACTACAATGTAATGTCGCTCTTTTTCTTTCATCTTGTAAAAGAAGTAAACATTTCCTGTGACCATGGTTACTGGCTATTAATTCCACTGCACAAAGGACTGTATTAAATTGACAACTCCAAAACTGAAACGATTCCTTACTTTCCCCCTGAATTTTATGAGTGGATGTAATATTGTTAAGTGGAGATTGCATTTCATAAGCTGTCATCCAGTTTTTTTACAATAATAGTGAAATGAATTAGAAGTCCTTCGTCTAACCATCTCATACAAGCTTCTGAATAGGTGCTATTGTGTGGAGCATACAGTAGCGAGTGAATAGCCATATTTTCTTTGGACATTGCTTTTTGTGCGCTTTAATACCATAAATGAATATACGCTGAAGCTTAGAGGTGAAGCTTGCAGGATAACCAGAATTAGGGCTAGAAGGATGAGAGTATATTTGCCGGATTCAAATTCAATCTGAAACTACGAGTAAACGCTGGTATACAGTAAGAGAATGAAATGACTGAAAAAACCTATATCAGAGTTTAAGTCGATCATAAGTACTAAATTCGTCCTATCCTCACTAGCCATAAGTACTGCAACATACACACAAAAAGAAAATACGGAGTGGACCACTTTTACGCTTGCATTGCAAAGAGGTTTTGATAAATCTCTGTTCCACTATTCTCCATTTAATAGTCCGTTTTTTGTGATGAGCATACTGGAATTCACTTTCACAACCCTTCTTTTCAAACATTTCTAATATTTTGTTGGATAACAATGACCGCTCACAATGGCGCGCATCCTCCTTGGAAATGTCTTGGCAATGGCGGAAAAGGTATCTGTCTTCTAAGGGTGTGGTCAATTTATGTGCCCTTTTGTCGGTAGCTATTATGGGGCTTTACATATTTGCTTAGATTGTATGCCAACCATGTAAACAGTTTGAAGGCAAACAGTAAACCATATCATGATTTGGGTCACCGACACACTCATCTCTCAAGATTTTGTCGTTTTGTCAGTTTTGTTGTCTTAGGCCATGACTGTGACTGGTGATCTGCTGGCCTTAGAACAGAAAAAGTACAAGCTCTACCTTCCCTTTAAACACGATAATACGCGATTATTTAATGGTTATGCACATAAAACGACATTATTTTAGACAGATCTATTAGTCACATAGGCATCAATTTTTGTTGCGTTGTTATAATCTGTAAAGCGCTTATAGAGACATCGCCGATGTATTAGACGCTATTATAAAAGCGGAATATTATTATTATTATTATTGCATTACATAATGGCAAGTAAGTGTATATACCAATACATTGGTATATAATGGCAAGTAAGGGTATACCAATACATTGGTGAATGACATAAATCCTGACATCTTACCCACTGTCCTATAAACCAAACCATTATTAGCAAAGAGTATTAGAGGAAAACAAGAAGTACTATGGAGCATATACACTCTAAAAACTCAAATGTTATATCTACATTTAAAAGGTTGGAGGAGTGACAACATTTTTAAAATGGTAAATTAACACTTGTAACATGCTGGATCTAATAGTTTAAAGGTTGGATGCAGCATGTTAAAAGTGTTCATTTACCATTTTGAAAATGTTGTCACTCCTCCAACCTTTTAAATGTAGATTTAACATTTGAGTTTTTAGAGTGTAGCATGCCATACCAATATACACTTCATATCAAATGCCAAAGAAAAGGTTATAAATAAATCATTTAATGAGAGAAAAACGAAAGAACAAACAAAACGGCAATACTATGTGTGAGAGGAGCTTTGATTTTGTAATTTATATTCGTATTTCCAATCCAGGCTTACAAGAAGAAGCTTTACGGCAAGAACTACGCCTGGTTCCTACTTGGTAAATACAGTCCTCGATGGTGGGAGAAAGATGATAACAGTACAAGCTGTACACCTCAACAGATCTACACTGCATTGGATGGATATATACTAACCGATTCAGTCCCAATGAATCTTTTCCCTAACAGACCAACAATCTCGGGCCATGTAAGGGTCTATTTCCTTTTAAATATCTATTATGTATCTGTCTATCTATCTATCTATCTATGTCCCATAGGTTGGAGGCCGCTGATGTGGCGACAATGTAATGGATCTTGAGAATCAGGGGAGCATTTTGTCAGTGATTTTTACCGACAACTGTTATAAGCTACTGAAATCCTTGCATCTGATTGACTGAGAGCAATTTTGTCGGTAAAAATCACTGACAAGACACTTGGTGAAACGCTCCCCTGGTTCTCCATAATTTTCTGTCTTCAGCTGTTCTAGTTAGCTTCTCAAATGACATTATTGTCTTCTGTTTTATGTCAATCCAGGCTTAATTCACTTGGGATTATTTGTATTTTCAAGATTTCAAGCAAAGAGGAGAAGTGTCGCTTTAACAACTTTGATTGGATTGGGACGTGTCAGACCGACTAGGCCGATAATTTTTGTGAAAATTTTCAAAGAAAAAAAAAGACCTGAAAATTAAATTCTGCAGAGAGCGGGAAGGGAATTGTAAAAATGCAGGCAAAAGAAAAAAGAAGAAGAAGAAGACATTTCGAAATACATGTATGCCTTTAAGGGGATTCTCTAAGCTATCAATATTCCATATCAATACTGGGAAAAAAACTTTAAAAAAACCCCACTTATTATGCAAGCCAATATGTTCGATCTCTATGACCCTCTTGCATAAAAAAGTTGCATGTGTTTAAACGCAAGTCAAAAAATTAAACGCAACTTGATTTTCAACCAATCAGGATCGCTTATTTCGGACTTTTAATTTTTTGAGTTGCGATTAAACGCAACTTTTAAGCAAGAGGGCCCAGATCTCTATATCTATTTATAAACAATATTTCATTAAAATGTACCATTTCCCCCGCCAACTTCTATCAGACGTCAGCGGAGATTGCCGAGGTGTTTGAGTCCCGTGCTAAACAGATTGGACTGGATGAGGGTGTGACGTCATATGTATCGGATACATACGATGCGATGTGGAGCATTGCTCTTACTTTAGATCGGGCTGCAAAGACACCAAATGATGGTAATATTCATTACTTTATTTCTCGATATCTCGATACAGGTCCACATAATTATGCAAACAATATCACTTTATAAACAAATTTTTAGGCATTTTACTCCCAGTGTTACAAATGTTTCCAAATTAAAATTCCTCCCATCAAGCTTCTTCGTTTACTAACCAATATCACTTTATTTGTCACTTGTTTTACAACACCCTTTCTTTTTTTTCTGAATTACCTTGTGGTGCGATCATGATCACGGAAATTAATCCAGAATAGCTCTATTAAAAAAGGAAGTAATCATACTATATATCATACTTTATGCTTCATTTTGAATAGGCCTATATAGACAGGGAAACAACGCTGTTAGTAAACGTCACTTCATTACGTCTTTAACTTATGTCATATCAGTATTTTCAAGATACATCACAAGCTACTAGTCGGATAGAAATTTTTTAGGAAATTTACGAATATTGTTAATGTACCGTAATAGATATCTGTATTATTATTCTTAGGTTATTTTCACTAATTATGAAATAAACAGTGGCTGTGGTTAGATAGCATGTTCATGCTACACATGAATCAGATATAAAATATCTTTCTTTCGACTACAGAATGAATAAATGCATGTATATGGGATATTAACAGAGGCACCGGTTCTATCTAATGCATTTCAGCATCATAAACGAAGTACTTGCGCACTACTCACGAGAGGGATGATCAGTTTTTATCTTTCTCAATTATCTGTCAGAGTAGAATCCACCGACAGTAATGGCGCCTTTAAAATTAGCATGAAATGAAGAAGTGCACCTCACTCATAAACGTGCTTCCGGTTTCTAAATGATCGATCGGCCTTCCATAGTCAGGTACACTGAGCTAGAAGGCGTCCGACAGACCAGCTTCATTTAATTCAATTCATAACTCAATTAACCGACCCAATTCACCAATGGGTTCACCTAAACGCAATCACGCCAGGTTTTTAAGAAATGAGATGTACACGATTTTTAAAAAGTGATTTATTTACGTGGAGTCAGTTCAGATAAGCTTGATCTTTGTTATAAGACAAATAAAGCCATACAATGATCACGATCATGATATTTCAATGAAAGTGAATCATGATATACAATCATCTGATTGTATTAATTCCAATTTCATAAAGGTTAATGTAAGCTTGAGAGCGATGAAAATGGTACATTAATAGAATCAGTATGCTTAGTCACCAAGGAAACATATACAGAGAACATAAAAGGCTGTTAATGCTATCAAGATAATGACTGTGTTTAATTTTTATTTTATGTGTTTCTAGATTCTATCAATGTTTCTGGCCCGCTGCATGCTTTCTCGTATGGCAGTCGAGAAACAAGAGAGCATTTTATAAATACTCTTTCAACGCTCCAATTTGAAGGATTTTCGGTAAGTGTTTCACTTTATGAATTATAAACAATATGAACATATAAGTCTAATTCAAATGACAAAATCCAAGTCTCAAACTTTCACAAATACAGACATCTCTGATCAAAGTGAAATAATAACTAGAATTGAATTCGTCATGAGGACGAATTAGGTGGTCTGTCTTTCAATTTGTACGATCATGATTGTAATCAGGATGATCATAATAATGGGAAAATACTAAACTGAAGATAGGATGTCAAGAATGCCATGAATGGAGATGCTTCTTCAGGACAGGAATGTAGCAAAATGTGAAACGGTCATTGTAAAATGATTATGGTGATGATGATAATGGTGATTATGATGATTATAATGATATAATGATGATGGCGATGATATAATAATAGCGACGATGATCATGACGGTGATGATAATAATGATGATGATACAGGATACTTGGGAGATTAACCCCATAGCTCTAATACAGGACAGGAAATCACAATTTCCATAGGGTTGTACACAAACTACTGCACACTACTTTCTAATAGACATAATATGGAAAATAAGGCAGTTTATTACATGATTTGTGATTTTTTATGTTACAATAGTCGAAGAGGATGGTAAAATGACAGGCAAAAAGAAGCAAAAAAAAAAAAAAAAAAAAATCGGCCCCGGGGATCGAACCAGGTACCTTGACCATGGTAGTCATGTGCTTTACCGATAGACCAGAATATTTCCCATAGAGATAGCACGTAAACGAAAACGGGATTCTCAAATCACATTTTGTACTGAAAAATTGGGCATGATCCCGACATCTGATCAAAAATCGGAGGGCTTACTAATGAAAGCTTATAGTCTCAGCTACAACATATTAAAATCTGGAAGGAAATAGACCAAAAATAACTGAGATACTGCTCAGAGAACGATGTCATGTAGATTCATGATTCGAAAAAAAATCATCTTCCATAGACATAACACGCAAATAGGGAAAATCTGACATGTCGTCTTTAATTGAAGATTTCAGTGTGATGACGTCATCAAAATGAAAAATGGTGGTAACTGATCTTGTAGAGAATTGTCTCAGCTATAACATATCAAAATTTGGAAGAAAATCGATCACCTATTACTGAAATATTATCAAAAGAATACAAAAATGATGACATAATTTTTTCAAAATCACTTTTTTGAGTTCATATGCAAATATGATGACGTTAGAACATGAGATCGGCAAAAATTCTACATGAATTCATATCTACAACTCACAGGCTTTCAGAATATGTAAAGAAATTGGGGGGTTTCGGCCCATTCTGACGAGCTATGGCGAATTCTAGATGGGCATGTTTTTACCACTTTTTACATTAGAATGCCCATTGACGCGCACACGAATTTGAAAGTTTGACGCGCGCGTACGACATTATGGAAGGTCGAGAATAACTGTAAATAGTTGGAAATTGTCAAGAATAGTATCAGGAAGAAGATACATGCGGAAAAACAGCGTTTTTACGTTCTCTATGCGCTGTGCGCGCGCATAACGCGCGCGCGGACGCGCACGGATGGAAAATTTTTAAAATGTCCTGAACAATACTCTAATTTGATTAAAAAGTGATTTTGAGCATTTTAAAATTTTGACGCGCGCGTACGTGCGCGTCATGATGTGCGCGCGGATTTTGATGACATTTTATGTCGACCCTTGACCTGAATTTAATGTATGTCAAATATGGTTCATTTTTGATTACTCGTTATGAAGATATGATTGATAATGTGATTTCACAAAATGGCGCCTGGATGACGTCACGATGACCTGATGACCTTGAAATAGATACCCGACCTTGATCTGATATGTCCTAATGACTGTAGAGATTTTGATAAAAATTGACTCAGCCGATATTGAGGAATCATGGTAACAAGAAAGTGGTGGAAAAATAAAAATAAATAATAAATAATAAATAATAATAAAGAAAATTCTGACGAAATTAAGAGGTGGTCTGTCGACTACGACAGACCACCTAATAATCCCGAAACCATATAAAGATCTTATGTAGAATTAATATAACTATACCCAAAATCATCGTCAATACTTAAATTCAGTTCAATGCGTCCATTCATTTTTTTTTATCCTACCCCCCCCCCCCCCTCCCCTCTCCCTCCTTCTCCCCGCTCTCTCTCTCTCCCTCACTCCCCTCTCTCTCCCCTCTCCCCTCTATCTCTCTCTCTCTTTCTGTCATTAACTCTGTATTCCTGTACTTACTTTTCTATTTCTCTATTAAGTGATAACCAGACTACTCAATAATGAATATATATTTTATGCTCATAATGTATGTGCTCTTCAATCCGTGCAATTAATAACACATTGCATTACTATTGTCGTATACCCGACATGTACATGACTGCAGGACTGCTCTTCTCTTTTTTTTCGCTCTTCCTTTCCCTATTCAGTTTCTCTCTCCTCTTTTCAATTTCTCTCTTCGTTTTCTACTTACTCACCATCAATACTTATTCAATCTTTATGTTCTATTACCGTCACACTTGTATTGATTTATCTGAACTGCTAGCACTCCCTATGTTGTGACATGCTATCATAATTATACTCAATCATAGATGTAACTATTTTGATTAATTAATTTATTTTTATTTATGTGAGATATTTTGCTTGTGTTGTATAGGCATATTCAATATTTTACCATTAACAAGAGCCCCAGGGGGCACGACGCTCACCTGAGGTGGATCAATTCACATCTGGTGCATATTCTCTCTATACACAATACCAAGTCTGGTGCATATTCTCTCTAGCACCACCAGGAGATATGTTAGAAATTGAAACAACTAGAAGGATGTACATGAGATGATGTTAGAAATTAACATAATTCCCCCCCCCCCCCCCCCCCACCCCCTCCAGTATGTTACCCCCACAGACCCCCTATAGGGCCACCCAGAAAAAATTCATGAACAACTTTCATTTTTCGTCTATAGAGGTATCTCCATACACAATACCAAGTCTGAGCTATTCCTGGTTCTGGAGAAGAAGATGTTTGAAATTTACATAGCTTTTACAATTGGGGGCCCTCCCCCTGGGCCCCCCCCCCCCCCCTGGGGGCCACATGTACCATTTTAGCAACTTTGGGTCCCCTACCCCTAAGGATGATTCCTACCAAGTTTGGTTGAATTCCGATCATGTGTTTTGGAGAAGAAGATCAGAATGTACATTTTGCCTGGCAGCGCCCCCCCCCCCCTCCAGTATGTTACCCCCACAGGGCCCCTATAGGGCCACTCAGAGAAATTTCATGAACAACATTCATTCTTCATCTATAGAGGTATCTCCATACACAATACCAAGTCTGGTGCATATTCTCTCTAGCACCACCAGGAGATATGTTAGAAATTGAAACAACTAGAAGGATGTACATGAGATGATGTTAGAAATTAACATAATTCCCCCCCCCCCCCCCCCCACCCCTCCAGTATGTTACCCCCACAGACCCCCTATAGGGCCACCCAGAAAAAATTCATGAACAACTTTCATTTTTCGTCTATAGAGGTATCTCCATACACAATACCAAGTCTGAGCTATTCCTGGTTCTGGAGAAGAAGATGTTTGAAATTTACATAGCTTTTACAATTGGGGGCCCTCCCCCTGGGCCCCCCTGGGGGCCACATGTACCATTTTAGCAACTTTGGGTCCCCTACCAATAAGGATGATTCCTACCAAGTTTGGTTGAATTCCGATCATGTGTTTTGGAGAAGAAGATCAGAATGTACATTTTGCCTGGCAGCGCCCCCCCCCCCCCCCCCCCCACCTGCAGTAAGTTACCCCCCACAGGGCCCCTATAGGGCCACTCAGAGAAATTTCATGAACAACATTCATTCTTCATCTATAGAGGTACATGTATCTCCATACACAATACCAAGTCTGAGCTATGCCTGGTTCTGGAGAAGAAGATGTTTGAAATTTACATAGCTTTTACAATTGGGGGCCCTCCCCCTGGGCCCCCCTGGGGGCCACATGTACCATTTTAGCAACTTTGGGTCCCCTACCCCTAAGGATGATTCCTACCAAGTTTGGTTGAATTCCGATCATGTGTTTTGGAGAAGATCAGAATGTACATTTTACCTGGCAGCGCCCCCCCCCCCCCTCCAGTATGTTACCCCTACAGGGCCCCTATAGGGCCACTCAGAGAAATTTCATGAACATTCATTCTTCATCTATAGAGGTATCTCCATACACAATACCAAGTCTGAGCTATGCCTGGTTCTGGAGAAGAAGATGTTTGAAATTTACATAGCTTTTACAACTGGGGGCCCTCCCCCTGGGCCCCCCTGGGGGCCACATGTACCATTTTAGCAACTTTGGGTCCCCTACCCCTAAGGATGATTCCTACCAAGTTTGGTTGAATTCCGATCATGTGTTTTGGAGAAGAAGATCAGAATGTACATTTTGCCTGGCAGCGCCCCCCCCCCCCCCTCCAGTATGTTACCCCCACAGGGCCCCTATAGGGCCACTCAGAGAAATTTCATGAACAACATTCATTCTTCATCTATAGAGGTATCTCCATACACAATACCAAGTCTGAGCTATGCCTGGTTCTGGAGAAGAAGATGTTTGAAATTTCCATAGCTTTTACAATTGGGGCCTTCCCCCTGGGCCCCCCTGGGGGCCACATGTACCATTTTAGCAACTTTGGGTCCCCTACCCCTAAGGATGATTCCTACCAAGTTTGGTTGAATTCCGATCATGTGTTTTGGAGAAGAAGATCAGAATGTACATTTTGCCTGGCAGCGCCCCCCCCCCCTCCAGTATGTTACCCCCACAGGGCCCCTATAGGGCCACTCACAGAAATTTCATGAACAACATTCATTCTTCATCTATAGAGGTATCTCCATACACAATACCAAGTCTGAGCTATACCTGGTTGTGGAGAAGAAGATGTTTGAAATTTACATAGCTTTTACAATTGGGGGCCCTCCCCCTGGGCCCCCCTGGGGGCCACATGTACCATTTTAGCAACTTTGGGTCCCCTACCCCTAAGGATGATTCCTACCAAGTTTGGTTGAATTCCGATCATGGGTTTTGGAGAAGAAGATGAAAATGTAAAAAGTTAACGGACGACGGACGACGGACGACGCACGACGCACGACGGACGACGGACGACGGACAAATTTCCATCGCAATAGCTCACTCGAGCCTTAGGCTCAGGTGAGCTAAAAATAGATATACCGTACTGTGATATTTTGTTGTTGTTGTCATTATTATTATCATTATTATGATCATCCTCTCTCTCTCTCTCTCTCTCTTTCGTTTGTTCATAGTACATTTTCTCCTTTATAACCAATTTTTGTGTCTTTCAATCAAACACTGAAGTCAAGAGCTTTGACTACATCATTTTCATATTTGGTTTTCTTTGAATGTATCATGTCTTTAGCTTCTAACCGATAATTTGATTTATTTCTCTTTATGATTTTTTTTTTCAAACATATTTTACAAACTGATTACAACAAAATAAACAAATATTAGTACATTATCTACTAAAGTAATTACATTGTATAGTTGACGTAAATGAATCATAAATTGAAATCTTTTCGATACCCCCATCTTTGGCAAACCACAGTACTCTACATTTCATGTTGTTTTCATATCCCCAGGGTTCTGTCAGTTTTACTGATGCTGGTGATCGTGAAGGATTGATTGAAATTCGACAGGTCAGAGGTCAGTCGAGCAACCATTTAACAACTTCCCCAATTGATTTGAGAGATTTTCTTTTATCAATTTCAATTAAAATTTGATTTTAATATTAAATTTTAACTCTAATTCTAATTTCCACTTCATTTCAATTTCAATCTCAATTTCGAAGTAAGTTATTTGCGTCCTGACCGATCATTTTCTTCATTTTACAGAATACTAAAAAACAGTGTTTACTAATATATTTACATAACGGCATGGGTATAATTCAAAATTAAGATGATACTAGTATTATTTTTCCTTGAATTGTTCTATTAGATGGTGAGGAGATTGTAGTTGGACTCTATTCATTCCATGGTGATGAATCACATGGATCCGACTTGAATATCACAGACATCCAATGGTTAGGTAAGTATTCCAACTCAACTAATTATGGGTGTGTGTGTGTGTTGTGTGTGTGTGCGAGTGTATGTGTACATGTGTATGCATTCAAACCGATGACATCGAACAAAGAGAACAATGGGTCATCGGTAGTAATTCAATAGGTCATCGGTTGTTCCGTCAATGAATTTTGTGACGCAATTCAATAGTGGAGTCATCGGTTGAAATTCGAACAATCGAAAACATAGATGGGCGTGTGTGTGTGCGTGCGTGTGACACGCGCGCGTTTGTGTGTGTGTGTGAGAGGGAGAGAGAGAAGGGGGGGGGGGGAGATGGCGGGGTGTCTGTTCATGTAAAATGTTATACCCAAAAATAAAAACTTATCGACAGTTAAAAATAATACAATCAAACTCCCCAACAAAAAAGGCAAATTTCGTTTCAAATGACATGCTGGATATCTCTGATGATTAGATTTCAAACTGGGGATGTACATAATAGTCTGACGGCGTTGGGTTAGTACGGGGGCGTCGAAAAATTGAAGCTGCTCGTGCCCCCTGAGCTCCAACTCCCCAACTCCCCTTCGACGAGCCCCCTATTATGATTCCTCAATGATAGCAACTGAACTTATATTAGATATTATGTTTTATCTACCTTTTTGTTGTTTGTTTTGTTTTATTTTCAATTTTCCCCAGACGTAGACATTTAAATTAATATTGATCACCAAGTTCATAATTCTGCATTTATGTATCGAATACGAATTTCATTTAAAGCAGCTTTGTTTGTATATATTTAAAAAATGAATAGAAAGGGTAATTCAGCTCTTTTGTTTGATTGTTTTTGTAAGGTGGCAGTCCTCCAAAAGACGAGACAACTGAAGAGATTGTTTTTAAGACCATCCCTCGTCTGTATCTCTATGTAGCTGGAGGCCTGTGTGCTGCAGGTCTACTCTTTGCTTGTATGTGTCTCCTAGTCACTATTATACTCTGGGACAGATCGTAAGTAAAACGAGAACAAAATTATTGGGAACATTTTTAGAATTAAGACAGACAATAAAAAAGGTATGTTGGATGAAATGGACATGTAACGTTTGTTGCAAATAGCTCACACAGAAATACGAAACCCGGAGGTAAAAATGGTAATTTTGACGTTATTTTCAAAGAAGGATATAAGAAGAGGAAGAGAAACTTATACACGGGGAAAGGGCGAAGAAAAACAGCAAGAAGGAGGAGAATAGGACTGTGATTAAGATTCGAAATGAAAGATATGGCTTCTAATCTGTTTTCCTAGCATGCCTATTGTGAACCGAGTATGACCAGTTCTGTTTATTTCCGTTTGTTTGTAATTTGATTGTTTATGTTTTTGTCGTGATTGTTTATATACCGGAGTTTTTCATTCTTTAAAGTCTAGAAGACCAATTATATTATCCGCTAAGAAATATATGACAGGCTCTGCTTTTTATTTCACGACATGTTTTCATTATTTATGATAATTAAATATGCATGCCTTCACCATTTTAGGCTTTATTATTTAGTGTTTATCATAAATTGATATAGTATGGTTTCATTTTTTTTTCTTTGTAAGAAATCACCACAAACATTGTTTTAATCACTTCACCTGCAGCGGCTGGTTAATTTTGAAGCACGAAATATTTTTTCTTTTAAATTAACCGACCCTATAACTCTGAAACAGAAACTGAAAACTGCTTTTTCTGTGTTGTATATAGAGCATTTTACAGAGCTGCTCCATTTTTCCTGGTACTGGGCCAGCTTGGTTGTGTTGGGATGTACGTCTCCATCTTTTTAATGGGTGTAAGCAGTGACGTCATTGGACCGGATAACCAGGTCGTACTATGTACGGTAAGAAGACTTCATTCAATAAAATATTTTTAGCAATCTGTATCAGATTCTAAAAAAGAGTGTTACATGAAATTCTTGTTGACTGGTATATTTAGATATGAATATTCAATCATTTACAAAGGAAGCAATGTCATCTCTAAAGCATACATTAGATGTTGATTTTTTTTTTTTAGAGTGACAGCATTATACGTGAATAGGTGACATATTTCACTGACCGATTTTCATGATGTAAAAAAAATAAAATGTTGATTATGCTGTAATTCCAAGTTCTTTTCTGTTTTCTTTGTTTTTCTTCATTTTGCACATTTGAACCTTAAGGTTCGATCTTGGACTTTGACTCTGAGTTTCTGTTTGGCGTACGGTGGTCTCTTCTCCAAGATCTATCGAGCTCATAAACTTCTCGTCTCCAAAACCAACCTCTGGAAACCGGTAGGTTTTCTATACATATACTCACAAAGATGGATATCAATGATTTGTTATGGTGGTGGTGGTAAAGATAATTATAAGATGACGGTAATGATGATGGTGATGATGAGGATAGTAATAATGATAATGTTGATGACTGTGGTGGTGATTATTATGGTGACAATGATGATGATAATGATGATTATAATTATGATGATGATGATGATGATGATAATGATGATGATAATGATTATAATTATAATGATAATGATAATGATTATAATTATGATTATGATGATAATGATGATTATAATTATGATGATGATGGTGGTGGTGATTATGATGGTGACAATGATGATGATAATTATAATTATGATGATGATGATAATGATTTTAATTATGATGATAATGATTATAATTATGATGATGATGATGATTATAATTATGATGATGGTGGTGGTTGTGATTATGAAGGTGACGATGATGATACTGATGATTATAATTATGATGATGATGATGATTATAATTATGATGATGATGATCATGATCATTATAATTATGATGATGATGATGATACTGATGATTATAATTATGATGATGATGATGATGATTATAATTATGATGATGATGGTGATGATGATGATTGTAACTATGATGATGATAATGATGATGCTGATTATAATTATGATGATGATGATGATGGTGGTGGTGGTGGTGTCAGTGGTGGTGCTAATGAATGTAATACTGAGGTTAATGCCAATTATCGTGGTGAATATTACAAAATAATGATAATTCTGCTGTTAACGTTTGATCGTCCTTGCTAGCTTTTACAGGCCTTTTAGAGCAAAAAGAAATGAATTATTACTCCTATATCAGTAACGAATCTTATGTTCCATTTATACACTCTATTCTCTTCATTTTCGCAGGGAGGCCATTTTCCATTAATGTTTCGTTCGATGATGTCTCTCTTTCTCTTCTGTGTCATTGTTCTCATGGTATGGACTGTCTGGTTTCCTATTCAAAGAGATGTCGTCTCATCAGGGAACCAGGTAAGATACCAAGGATAATGTTTCCTGTTTCCATGGTGATTGAATGTCATCAGAGCGAAGGACCTTTCACCACATCATTATCTCTTACTTCTTGTCAGTTTCGACACCATGCTCAGAAGAAGTTACACTTCATAATCATTCTCATTAAGAATTATTAAATAACTGCCAAATTCATGATTAAATCAAACTTCATTTAACTGTTAAACCTTTTTTAAAATCGCTCTTTCACTCTATCCGTCTCTCCCTCCTCTCTGTTTCTCACCGTCTCTTTCTCTCTCTCTCTCTCTTTCTTCATTTCTCTCCAGTATGATGAGGATACAAACACCATGTATCGCTATGAGGTGGAGTATTGTCTGAGGGGTGAGGCCCTCTATTTCACCGGGACACTCATGGGGTTCCTCGGGCTCGCTCTGCTCCTTGGTAACCTAACTCAAATTTTCAATTTTAAAGAATAAAAAAAAATCTCACTCAAATTTGATACTAAAAATGCGAGTCAAATCCAATACCCCTAACAGGAACATAACCATATCAAGAGAAGATGATAGAGCCAGAAAAACTGAATGAACATGGTGACCCCCCCCCCCCCCCCACCCCCATCTTAAAATATATGGTTTTATGCAATTGGTGACAAAGAATGTTTGCTCAGAACATTTAAGATTTCCACAAAATAATAAAATAATCGTGCCTTGATTACCAAGTAGTTTCTGTTGTTATTACAAAGTAATAAAGATGAATGCCAAAACCAAGATATTTTAATTCTATCATACATGTACATGTATCAATGTACTGCCAAGCAAAACTTGTCCGAATTGCTCACAGCCAGTCAAATGCAAAGATTTCACTATTATCAGTCATAGTAACTCATTTTTTTATGCCTCCGCCCACCGAAGGTGGGTGCCGGAGGCATTATTTTATCATGTTCTTACATTATTTCCTCTACAAAATTCTACCACCCCATCTATTTTGTGTGCAGGTGCCTTCTTGTCCTATGAGACTCGTACAATGAAGATCTTGACACTGAATGATACATTCGTGTCAGGGATAGCTATCTACTGTTCAGTAACATTCAGTGTGATCAGTACGCCTCTGGCATTCATCCTGGGTAATAATCCTGAGATAGGTTACCCGACTGTAGCTAGTATGGCATGGATTGGAGTTACTCTGGTGCTTATTATCGTCTATGCGCCAAAGGTGAGAGCCTTTGTGTTAACTGAAATATACCTGTATTACTTTGCCAATTGCTAATTTCTTTCATTATCTGCGTCACATTTGTTGGTATATTCATTAATATGTTAACCAATAATAACTGAGTATACAGTGGCAGGTTTATGATTTTTAATTAGGATAAGGGTATAGGGGGATGAGCTCCGACATGCAAAAATGTATGCCTCAATTTGATTGTTTTCTTCAAATGGACTTGCCTCTGCTTGCCTTCCAGAGATCGACAACTGTGATTCATTTCGTTCCTTTCTTTGACTTTATCTCGAAGATGTTTTCTTTTATTTTCCCCCGTTTATTCATACTATTAACCCATACTTGTAATTCAATTAACACTTTTTCTATTCTTCCTTCTTTCCGTTTCCTACTTTATATTCATTTCTTCTGTTTAGCCTCTTCCTACTTAGAATCCGTATTATCTTGTGAACCCAGCTCCCTTCTTTGAGCTTTCCCACAATTACCTATGCAAATTTTGCCTGTTTTCCTCTACTTCGTAGTTCCATGCAGTGCGTGGTACCTGGGGTCAGAGACAGAACTCACAGACTAGGACCATTCAGGAGATCTACGATGACGAGGTTGACGAGGAGACAAAACTAAGACACAAGATTGATGAGGTGAAATTTCTCTCCACACTGAAAAGCGATTAGTTTGGGTCAAACTTTGTGCAATAATCAGATAATTGTTACTATCATCGTTTTCTAACAATGCCGAATGACATGGTTTTCAAATATGCAAAGAAATTGTCATCATGCGTGTATAACCACATGATATAACCACTCTTGACATCCTTCTTATTGACCAGGTCGATCGTGACATCGAGGAATTCAACAAAGAGATCAAACGTCGTAAGGAGTTTGGGCGTCAATCTCTGTTCCGAGGTTTCGGGATCTGGTGCTTCGGACACTCTGTCAGGCTTAGCTGTGGACATCGAAAGATCAAGGTCAGATTACTCTATTAGTGATCCAAATATTCTGAGGAGGCAAATTAAACATCTTATGTCTGCTTTGATACAGGAAATTAAGCGAATTGCAATTAGTTAAGCCCGTTTTTTTCACCATCCTGATCATTGAGCAATGCCCGGAGATGGCATTAACGACGACCACAATGATGATGGTGATGATAATGATGATGATGAATTTTGATAATGGTGATGACAATGATGATGTTGATGTTGATGGTGATGCTCATGATGATGATGATGATGATGATGATGGTGATGATGTTGATGATAATGATGATATGATGATATGATGATGAGGAGGAGAAGGAGGAAGGGGAGGACGAGGAGGGAGCGATGATGATGAGGGTGATGATGATGATGATGATGATGATGATGATGTTGTTTATAAAATGTGATTTCAGTGATAATGATAATTCTGATGGGGTGACATTGATGGTTGTCGTGATAACAATAATTAGGATACAATTGTAGTTTGAGCTTCTACCAACCTTAACAATTACCAACCTTAACAATTTGTTAACAATTTGTTAAGGTATAGAAGCTCAAACTACAATTGTATGATTATTCCCAACCGATGAAAGTTTTCTGTGTAGTAATTAGGATGTAATGATGACTGTCATTACTCATGTATTAGCAGATTGTGTATTGTGTAGCCAAGCATACCGTAGTGATCCGTAAGACACGTCTAGCTTCTTTTTTCCCCATTCATTTGTGACCTTTGATCTTCCTGGGGGGTGTTTCATAAAGCTGTTCGTAAAGTTACGCATGACTTTACGAACGACTGGAACATGTTCTTGGGTGCTATACTAATCAGATTCTCAATCATTTAGCACAAGAACTGATCACCAGTCGTTCGTAAAGTCTTGCGTAACTTACGAACAGCTTTATGAAACACCCCCCTGGTTGGATATTATAATGAAAAGGATATTTTCATCTACATCAAGGAGGAACTAGGCAAGCCTCCTTGCAATAATAGAACTTTTAAAAAATATTTCAAAGGTAATCTAATTTTTAAAGAAAATGTTTCTCGATTATGAATCATATCTGTTTTCTTTTTCTCAGGTTCCATCTGTTCATACCACGATGCGTAAACCCACGATGACGGAGTATGACAACCACGCCCTCGAAGCATCCGACTGGAACCTTGCCCAACATAGCAACTACGAGGCAGGGTCATCCTCGTCTGGTGAGGGGTCATCAGCCAATCAACAGGAGGGATCCAATCAAGTCGGGACTGCCGAGACGATCAACAAACACAACTCAAAATCAGACTTGACTAAACTCTAGGAGCGCGTCTTGACAGTTCCATGATCATGATGATGTGTCATGTCCGATAAGTGCTGTTGCTTCGTGTAATTCTTTATTATTTTCACTTTGAACTTTTAACTCATTAAACAATTACAAAAAGAAGCATGTTTAACGGACTGATACAAATCATACAATACGCAGAATTTGTTGTCACATTTTCGATGTAATATTTAGGCGGCAAAATTTGTTTTTTACCCTCACTTGTATATTTAAACTATGTTAACATTCTGATTTTGTTTTCGTGATGTAAATGAATCTATTTACATCTACGCTTATCTTGTTTTTATGAGTGAAATAAATTGAAATTAAATTAAAATCTGATTCACAAAAACAGGTGTCCACCGATATCATGTATATATATATATATATATACACTGTTGGTCATAATGGTAGCATAATTTTTTTTCTACCTTTCGTACACTATTGACAACAATACGAGTCATTTTTTTTTTTGCAAAATAAAGCTTATATCTTCACCGATTTTATTGATAAATCTGTTCTCAACATATGAAATAAAAGATATAAGACAAAAATTAATTCATACAAACTTTATACACTGGTTTAAACCACTTTTGACAAACAGAATCATCCAGACCTTGGATTCCTTGAAAAAATGTATCGTTTTTGGTAAATGTTTAACCATGATAATTTTATCGTGAAAAATAAAATCTTGGGATCTTTTGATGATTGAAGGGAAGTGTTCCTCTTTTTAATCTTGTTGGGTCACTTAGTACCTGGTATGGCCACCTCTGGCACGCACCAGTGCCTCCACACGCCGTGGCATACTGTCCACAAGGTTGTTGATGGTGTTCAAGGGCAGTGCATCCCACTCTTCGGTCAGTGCCTGGGCTAACTCCTGCACATTTTGAGGATGATTGTTTCTCTCATTGATGGCACGGGCCAATGCATCCCAGGCGTGCTCAATGGGGGTTCATGTCGGGGGAACAGGCAGGCCAAGGCATCTGCTGCACGTCCTCTGCGTCAAGGAATTCCCTCACCAGACGTGCCCTATGTGATCGAGCGTTGTCGTCTTGGAGCTGAAAGTTATTGCCATATACCCTTCTCGCGTATGGAAGACAATGGCGTTCCAGGATACCGCGGTACACGACGCCGTTGACGTTTCCTTCAGGTGCAGCCAATGGCGTTTTTCCGCCATAATGTATTCCGACCCATACCATCACTGAGCCTCCACCTGCTTGATTGGTTTCCTGGACACAGTCATTACGGAGGTTCTCGCCCCACAATCGTCGAACCCTCTGCCTCCCATCGGTGCGGTCAAGGATGTACCGGCTTTCATCAGTGAAGATTACATGGCGCCAGTGACCAAGCTGCCATCTCCTGTACCTCCTAGCACACTGGAGTCGAGCAACCCGGTGGCGAACAGTGAGACGTGGAACCTTGGTCATTCGCCGAGCTCTGTAGCCATGTTGGCCAAGTCTCCTGTTTACGGTTTCCCGTGAAACGTTCACTCCGAACTGCCTCCTCCACAAGTGGCAAAGACGACTCGCTGGTATTCTTCGGTTCCTACGGCACATGTTCAGCAGTTGACGGTCATCCCGTGCGGATGTTCTTCGTGGTCGACCTGTAGATCTCTCTGTACTCAAAGTACCCGCCTCTCGATGTCTTCTGAGGATGCGGCACACACAACTCTGCGATAGTCCAAGAATATCTGCAATCTGGGCCTGTGTCCGTCCATTCCGTCGGAGTGCAAGGACCCTCTGGCGAATTGCAAGTGCCGTTGGGCGAGGCATAGTGTAAGGAATCAATGTACCAAATTTGGTAGTAATTGATCAAGCTAACTCTGAAAACGGGCTGTTAACACACGTAGGCTTTCTGCACGAAATGGACAGCAAAACAACAGCAAAAAGGAGGCTCCGCCTTTCATAGCACCAAACAATAAGATAGGCCACGTTATGGAATGTTTCACTTGACCGACTTTTACCTCGACAATAAAAAATCATTATGTAATCAATGAACCTGGTCAATATTATCTATTTAGGCTTTTAAATATGATTAAATCAATGACTATGAAAATACGAATTATGCTAACATGGTGACCAACAGTGTATATTAGAACCCATTTTTACGTTTTTATTCAAGTATGATTGTAATTTTAATTTCATTTCGTCCTAACATGGTATAAGGTAAATCCAGCCCCCCCCCCCCCAGACACGATCCACGCTACGCCAGTGGTCAGTTACGCGACTTGGGGGGGGGGGGGGGGGGGCTCAGTACCATAAAATTGATGTTATTAAATTGCCGTGGTTAAGACGACATATTCATGTAGATAATGTACAGAAAATTGATTATAACTTGTATATTCGTGCCTAACACAAGATTATTGTTGCTTTTGATACATATCGACTTAAGTACATAATCAAATAAGTTTATCCTGATTTCATCATCAAAACGAATTAAATGTCAATTGTAATTTTATAGACATAAAAAAATAGATCATTATTTTGTCATCATTTTCGTGTGAGACAAAAACGACACATTTGATTGTTATTATGTTGTTTGGAAACAGGGTAACATGAAGAGCTATTCCCAGGTAGACCGATACATAATTTTAACCGCGAAATACTAGTCTGCATGCGCGCTTGGAATCTATGACGCCTATTTGGTTGCTGATTTATACTTTTCCCAGCTGTTTTGATGAAATCATTTCTTTTCCAAGATACCTCAAGAGCGAAAACCTTTACTACACTGTAAAAAATAACTGTAGATTAACAGGGTTTTTTTTACTTGTAAAATTACAAGTTTTGGCCGTTTTTCTGTTAATACGGTATTTTTCTTGTGAAATGGAAGGAAAATTGCTAATTTTCCTGCCATTTCACAAGAAATATAACCGCCAAAACTTGTAATTTTACAAGTCAAAAAACCTGTTAATCTACAGTTATAAGTCAAAAAACCTGTTAATCTACAGTTATTTTTTACAGTGTAAGATGATGTCACTGTATATATAAATGATCACTTTGTGGATATACAGTGTATTCTTTTATTTCCCTATGTTATATATCACTAATTAAATTTGAAAACGCTATGGTTCAAGTTAGTAAAGCAGTATAAATGACTATCATCACTATTGTTATTCCAATATAAATATTTTAACGTGCATTGTTTGTTTCTGAGTGAATATATTCTTATCCAACATGGTGAAGCGATACCTGACTAAGGCACAAGTTGTTGATTTTTAGAATACATTGATACATTTAAAACTGTATACCAGTAAATATCAATAAAATTAATACTTATTACTGGACTAAATCATACGTGTAAATATATTCTTCATGAATATGATCAAATTTCAGGTAGGTCTAAGCACATGCACTTGGAAAAGGTATCATGCGACTTTTATCCAAAAGCCCTTGCAAATTTATCGCTTATAAGAAACATATTTAATTGATTTCTTTTACTTGCGATAAGTTACC
The DNA here is from genome assembly GCA_025617745.1 of Heliocidaris erythrogramma. Classification (NCBI taxonomy): domain Eukaryota; kingdom Metazoa; phylum Echinodermata; class Echinoidea; order Camarodonta; family Echinometridae; genus Heliocidaris; species Heliocidaris erythrogramma. The sequence goes on along the minus strand of CM046862.1, from coordinate 5,125,307 downwards.
TCTCTCTTGGTTATTCAGCTGATGAAAATTGTCATTATGCCTAATTATAGGTTGTCATGGCAATCAAATGTGGGGTTTCTCAATTATTATTATCTTCATTCACGGCAACTTCAAAAAACAAGATGACGTCTTTATTTCACATCATGTGCACGCATTCGAACCCTTTTCTGCGCGTTACCATGGTTACTGTGGTAACAATTAAAATTGCAGGACCGTTATTAATTTATTCATTTGTATTTCATTTCGATTCGCCGCCACTATCTTTTTTTCATTGTACATAGATGTGTTTTATTTATTGGTCGTTAACGTACAGATATTGTACGTGTATATTGCACTGCCTATGCATGTATTAGTAACGTCAAAGTTATTACTTTTTTACTTTTCTTATCTTTGAGATGATCATGTATGCTTTGATTATTATGTAATTTGTGTATGTATATGCATCGTTATGGCAACCCCATCGCAATCTTGTGTTTAAGGGATCTCACGTCCTTCCAACATGTCTTAAATGTAAAAATTGATTTTGTATTCATTTGATTATAAGAAGAAAAAAAGAATGCGGCGTTTTGAATCTGAAATCTTAATTTGAAAGATGCCGGACCATTTTTTTTTTCAAGAACAGCGTGGTATGTTTGCAATAAGTATATGTAGGTTGCTTTCATCTTTAGATAAATGCTATTTGATTATTTGTTCGTTTTTTGTTCTTGAATTACACAATAAAAATAAGAAGAATAAGATACTATTAGGCGAATGTACTTTGTTGCTTTAGATAATTATCAGATTTTCTGACCAAGTTTAAATGTATTAATTTCAGCAGGGTTATCATTTTGATTGGAAGATTGTCCTAAAAAAATCCTTAAAAAGTTCCCCCAAAATCCCCCCCCCCCAAAAAAAAAAAAAAAAAACAAGCATAAGAATTTCCAAAAGGTCCCAATATATCATAATTTGGTGAGCATAGTAAAGGTAAAATGTATTTGAGTGTAGTAAGTTTCGTTCTATGGTGCTGAAACCAATAATGGATTTACCCCCTTCGGTCCTAGCCACGCCCATTCAGAAACTGAGTACCCACATAGTCATTAAATCTGTCGGCCTACATGTTCAAAGTGTCTTACAGCAGAGTTTATTTGTATATTTCGATGCTATTTATTTTTGGTGCAGAACTTTGCTTTTCAAATTGTGTATAGATACTCTTCTTTTATGGTGTTGTAACTTGAAGTAAGGATTTATCCGATTGTTATATGATTATAGAAATACTGATTATGTTGCAGAAACGAATAGTGGCGGCACCAAGATTTGAAACGAGAAGGGGACAAATTGATGGCAAAGACGATTTCGGGGACATTTTTGCCCCCTTTGGTGTGGAAGGGAAAATCAGTTTCATCTGACTACTCCCCCCAAATACTCATTAAGAGTACACTAAAGACAAAAGATAATTCCCGCTCAACAACAGAAATGTGCCGACACCCATCCGCTGCCGCCGCTAGATACAACGTTCAATGTCATGAGACGTGCATAATCGTTTGCACAATATAGCATATTTATCGAGTTTGTGTTTTATGCGTTTTAAATATCAATATCAAGCCATGCACACGCACGGAGTTTTAAGATGATAACTTTACAAATTGCTTTAAAATCTTTAAAAGAAGTTGTTTTAAACGTAATAAAACTTGCGCACAGAAAGATGTTTTGATGTATTTTTCATCATTTTGTATATAAATCAGTTACAAGAATATTCAAATGGTCAAATATTAATACTACCATTGAAATAATGAACTCAAAACTGTACAATAATAGGGGAAACTAGTTTTTACTTCTTTACTTGCTTTTGTCTATACCGACAAAGATTCTTGTTCCCTTTCCTCCTCTTCTATCTTTCTTACTTGCTCTCTTATTCCTCTGCTTATCATTCTCTGTCCCTTTCACTCTCACACTACACTCTCTCTCTCTCGTTCCTCTTATTATTTCATTGCTTACATACTTATTTACACTCCTACCATCACCATCATCATCATCATCATCTTAATTACCGCTACCGCCACCACTACTCTGACTACTAGCACGACTACTACTACTACTACTACTACTACTACTATTACTACTACTATTACTACTAATAGTACTACTACTACTACTACTACTATTAATACTACTATTACTACTACTACTATATACTACTACTACTACTACTACTAGTACTACTGTTATTACTACTACTATTACTGCTACTACTACTACTACTACTACTACTACTGCTATTACTACTTCTACTACTACTGCTATTACTACTTCTACTACGTTAGATAAAAAAATATTATTGTTACATGCAGCAAGGTTCTATATGATTAAAGCGTAAAAATGAACCTATAGTGAAACCTGTTATATAAAGAACTCGTTGGTTAAGAAAAAAAAATGATAATAAATTCGGTGGGATAGAAGAAGGTCTGACATGTCCCCTTCAAATCAGGCTAAAATGAGAAGAAATGAAAACTAAACGGTCTTTTTATACATGATTCCATTAAGATAGGTTTTAATGTATATTAGACAAGACCCCCCCCCCCCCCCCGCCCCTTCTACGTAACAAGTTAAATAAAGTCCTTAGTGACGGGCAAGGGGAGGCTCTTTCTAAATGTATGATCGATCAACAGAAATAGGCAAGAATGCAATCGATAATCACGATTGTTCACTTTTTTCCCAAATACATGCAGTGGGCTTGCTTGTTACACAAAGACCTACTAAATAATTCACCCAACCTTTATTTTTAAGTTTGAATAAATCTTTAATGGATCGGAGGTTGTATGGAGGAAGAAACGGCAAGTTTTCTCCTTTGAACTATTCTCATATAATAATGAACATCCGTGAGCTACAGAAATGCAATTATTTTTAAAAGGCAGCACTAAAATATGATCGAACGCCAGTAGTTCTCCTTAAAAATATACACATTTTATCATTCAATATCATACACCAAGAATCGCCCACACTGACCAATAATCAACACTATCATAATCAGTTAATATGATGAAGGAAAAAAAAACACTTATGGCATCATCATGAATAATTTATTCAGTCATCACAATTATGCTGAGAATTTGAAGTAAGATTAAATAATGATTAAATCAATGGCTAACGCGACTTGAGATAACTGTAAATCATAAATTCGTTTCTCATTATTGTCGTTATATCATATCCTATTTATTTTTCTACAATAAGACGAGGCGAGCACGAATTTGATAAATGATTAGAATCACTTGATCTTTTCCAAATGTACACAAAATACATGTAACATCATAATGAATAAAGGACATACACACATTAATTTTGCTTTCATAATTACCATACATGGTAGGTAACCTCTTCTTTAGTGTGCACTAATACATTATCTCTTCCATACATAAATAATTCATCATATCCGAATACTACATAAGACATGCCCTAATTACTGGGAAAACGATTGATTTTTCTTTTCATGTCAAGTTTATAGTATTATGATTACAAAAAAAGATTATTAAGTCGGGTATCAAACCGCTTTAGATTGGTCAGATACATGAATGATCCCATTTTCATAATGGTTGGCCCCCTTTTCTATTATGTTCCTACAGTACTTGACAATGAATCGCAGATATTCTGAATGTCTTTCAACAAATACATGTCTTATTTTTTAAAATGCTTACATAATTTTCATAATTTCCGATGCTTTAGTTCGATTTATGCACGTTAGATAAATAAAATATGTTAGATGGGTATAACAAACTTAACAATGGGTGGTGACGACAATACTTCCAAAAAAAGATCACAGCACAGTATATTGTTTAGCTCAGTAACCATTCATGGGGGGGGGGGGTGTAAATATGGCGATAAACACGATAAACAGACACTACAATCGAACTGTCCTGTGCGAAAATGGAATCAAACGTTTCTTTTGATTGAATTTCTCACATAATACACAACCACATTTTTATTATCATGCATGCTTAATCCTTTGTATTATTTGTATTGTGTGCTATTAAATAATCTAGTCATCCTGATGTATGCTTATAGAGTGATTATGGCTATGTGAAGGAATGTAGTCTAAGCGTTTTGTTTTCATGACTCTAATCTAACAAAGTTACTTGGACTGGGTCTCATCTCTCAAGATTACACAAGTGTGCTTAATTATTCAAATTCATAAAATGTAATCAGTTGCTAAAATAATTTAAATGTTTGAGTTCATAAACACATTCTGTGAAATACATGTACGTCATCAGAATAATCCCTGCAATGAAAACTCATCACAAATATTATGCGCCCATGAGGGATTTTTGATAATAATTATTATAACAATATTGTATGATGAAAGACACACTAAATTCACACAAATTCAACTATAATAGTAATCGTGTGTGTTATTAGATATCCAATGTCGATTCATAGGACAACCTTGTGAGAACGTTATCTCACATGACTGTATGGCTGATTTTTCTAGCATTGTTTGGCATCGAATAATAATGATTGGGTTAAAGGAAATCCTCATCAAGCTATTTGATTTCATTTTCAAAGGTGGTAACAACAGTTTGCAAAGATGGTGATAGTTTCACATATCTACTAATAATCGAAGATAATAATGTATGAATAAGTGGTCTTATATGAAAGCGATGATTTAAGAAGAAATAATTCATATATAGGTGCAAAAATAATGGCAAGACAATATGCAAGTTATACTACCAACATTCAGAAATTTTATTGATAACTTAACAGTTGCTAGAACATATTTTATAGAAGGGCACGACATAATGTACTACAGTGCGTCCCAGAAAAAGTTAACATTTGGAAAAATTCTCCCCAAACAAATGTTTCAAAATATATTTAGGAAATTTTCACACCCGTGGATAGCTTAGGGTTCCTCCGATCAAATGACACCAAAATATCTCACAATATGAGCAAAAGCCAATTTTGTGAAATGGTGCATAATCTAGTCTTGACAAGAATTGATATTGGCTCTGGCTGGTATCAGCCGAGCTGAGAATCATGCAGGCTTAGAAATTTCCATATTCTGATCAATAAAAAACAATTTATGATATAACAGGCTATGTCTCTATATCCTTACACATCCCATCAACATTTTATGCTTGAGTGAGCAATTAACTACTTTGCTCAGTGTTTCAAAATGTTACTTTTGGTGAGTCGCTTAATCTCATCTGGCTTGCTCACTCAACCATAAAGTTCTGATGGGACATATGAGGAAATACATTGATCAAAGTCTGTTCTTTCATAAACAGTCTTTCAATTATCAGAATATAAAATTTCGAAGTCGTTTCATGACTTTCAACTTGGCTCATACCAGCCAGAATAACAACAAACATTTGTGAGGTCTGAATTGTGCACCCTTTCACAAAAGTGGTTTTAGATCACTCAAGCGTATATAATAACTAGTCAGATTTCGTGTGTGTTTTGTATAGGAGGACCCTAAGCCATCTTCAAGAATTAACATTTATTGAAAATGTTTTTATAAATATATCTTCGTCAATATAGTTCAATGATCATTGATCAAAAAAAATTTACAAAGTAATCTTTTTATAAATTTCGTGATGACCAAATCTGATTTAAAAACAAAAATCAAAATAGATTGCCTGGTAAAATAGAATCTTAATGGATCGAAATTTTGAAACCTTAAAGACCTCAGCCTGACCCAAAACAACCATATATTGACGTAAAGCTTAGTAAACAAAGAATATAATTACCCTGGGTATTCATAAATTTTCGTCTCCGTTTATCCATAAAAAATAAAAAAGATAATTTTTTTTGGTCCGCCCCCTCCCTATTGCGTAACAAGAGAGGAAACTGCAGGGGGTCGCTAGACGTGTGACGACATGTCATGTATACAGCTCCGAGTGCGTCTACACGATATGTCGTCATCAAATTTTCACCCCCCCCCCCCCCCCCCCGCAAAGTAGCGTTCCTCAGAGACGGGGCCCTCGTCAGAAAAACCACCGGGGCTCAACATTCGGGACGCTGTTACTCATTCCACAGGAAACGAAATCTCATGAAGTTGGTTTCAATTTGTTCAGAAAATATATAGCTCCCCGTGGATGAATAAAGTGTATATTTCAAAATTCGGTCAGGCTGAGGTCTTTAAAATATTTACCTAAATATGAGTATAGCTGAATTATGTTGTCAGCAAAAGCTCAGTGACACAAAAAACAAACACACCTATATAAATATAATTGTAATGCATATCAGGAATTTTACAACTTCTTTGTAACTCTACCAAAACGTGAAACCGTAATTTTACTTTAAAGTGAAATAAAAAAACGAAATAAAGTGAGATATTTCACAACATAATTTTACAAAGTAACATGTCGCAAAGATTATACTTCACAAAAAGAAAAAAAAATGACGGTCCTATGTAGCATAACAAATAAGTTTAGTTTCCATGTACAGTAATATTCAGTAACAAAGTAGGAATCTGATGTGAAATGTATTGTCATCTATTGAGCGTTTTAGAAGACACTTGCCAGTGAGGGTTATTCAATGATGAATTACACTGCCCTTGTTTAACGGTCCTGAGCGCATTAGCCATTAAGTCAGGCTGTGTCACTGAGATCTCTGCCCCTTCCCAAGCCATTGGTCGACCTGAACCTTGAGCAGGGGGCATCTTCCTCCCGCTACCAACCCTCCCTCCTTTAGGATAGGAGACACCTGCTGGGCTACTTTCTGAATCAAAAGGTTCTGAGATAACATAGCTATCGATGGTTGAACAACGCGATGCAGAGCGATCTGTCCTTGCCGACGGTACACGTCGAAACCCTTCTGATCCTTGATAGATACCATCTTCACTACGACGTCGAACGTCGGGCCGATGGTTGGAAGGAGCCTTACTGATGATCAATTGCGTATCACTTAAAGACGATTGATCCGACATCACCACTGGTAACTTTCGCGTTGACACCGACGGTGTCGTTCCTGATGAATAACTCAACGTTCGTGATCGTTCCGCTAAAGACGTTCTAGAGGTGTCACCATCCTGATAGGAATCTGTTGGTGAAATAGACTGAGGGCTGATTTGGTGACGATAGTGTAAATGGTTCTTTAATTTGGTTGGACTGAAACCCCGGGGAGGTGTCGGCGACACAGTATTGCACGTTCCAGATCCTGTGCTGACCTCAGCTGATGATATCCCTTGGATTGAGGCTGACACAGGTGTAGGACCTTTTTTCTTTTCTGTTGAATTCCACTCTTGATAAACAGATGCATCAAAGTGTTCGCTCAGCGCAGCAGTGATTTGTTTCAAGTTCGCCGCCGCACGACTCATTTTTGCCGACTTCGTTCCGTCATAGGCGTACACCGGATGCCGCACTGCAAAGCTTCCTGACGTAGCAGCAGAACCATACCCTTGTTGACTCTGTCGCCTCCAAGCTGGCTGTCCTGACCGAGCCTGACCCTTTGGAGGTGAAGGGTAGTTCTGATGGCCATTTGGAACTCTGAACAAGTCAACGATCTTCTTTGCGCTCAGATTGGCAGCTCCTATCAAGTATCTATCGCGTCCTCGGATATCCAGGGGCTTCGGCACGAAGGCATATGATTGAGGCATCCGACCCCGTGTCAGGTGTCCAGGATTGTTGTAATGAGCTGGTCGTCGCTCGTAGACCGGGATCCGATTCGGAATTGTTCTTACTTGGGGATCAAGATCAAATGTCACTTTCTTTCGCGATCTCGTTGTCCCTGTCTTCGAATCAGAAGGCTTTTCGTGATCGCCAACCGGTGAATCGCTCACGAGAATGGGGCCATTCCCGACGGCTGCTGCCGGCTCCCGCGGGACAAGCAACATATCTGATTGTCCCGTTGTCATTCTTCTTTGAAATCATACATCCTTAGTTTGATATAACACCATCACGAACGCGATTCGTTCACTTTAAAACGTAAACTGTCATTTTCAGCACACATATTTCCGCAATCCATACTCCATTAAGAGTATATAAACCTTCCAACGTTACTGCATGGGATCAAGTTATTTGTACTGTATAGCAAAGATCAGACTATTGACAGCATTGTCTGCCGGATAACAATGGGCTGTCACTAGGGGTATAGACGCAAAGGAACCGCGTTGGATCCCGCATGGGGCGATTCGACAATGTCTTGTCTATTCTGACGCACTGAACCAGGCTGGTAAATACAAGTTTGAAAAGACTTCAGAAAAAAGAACATGAAATACGTGCTTTCCCTCTAAGTGGTGACGCATATAATCAGTGAAGTCGGAACGGTTCCTCTTCAGTTTAATATAGATCATTATCATGCCAATGGAGACGCCGATCGCGAATAGAACTCCCCTTCGTGCACTGAAGAAATCCTCTACAATATCCTTATTTTATCACCATGATGAACATCTTCCGTACTAATATCCTTCACTGTTGCAATAATGATGTGTCGATTTTTAATAGAAATCTGGACACAAAATTCCTTCCACTTTTCACCACAGTGACAGATAGTGACTGTCTGTCTCCTGTCATTCCTATAAATTTCGATGAGGTATCAGTTGTGAGCTATCGATCAACATCAAACGGGTAAACAGTGTTATTATCGACACATGTAGCTTATCAGTTTGACAAATTCTGTTCCATGTATGTCAAATGTTCGTTTGTAATCCTGTAGTCTTAATGATTGTTGTTTAATCTCCCTGCCTCTCTTATGTGTGTAGAAGAAAACACAAACAATGACAGGCTTCAAACAGTTCGTACAAAATCCACTATGGACAACATAAGTCAAAATAAATTAAAGCGAGCCAACAAATAGTCCGGTTCTCCTGAGTAATTTACTCGCCCGTGTCATGATGTACATATATGTATCTCAGATCATGGACCTACACATGCTCAGATGACTCTATGGATAATGTTGATCAGTTCGCATGAAATACACACAATCGACAATAGAAATAGAAACTGACATAAATCGAGCAAGCAAATAGTCCACTGTTAGAAGTTAGTGATGTATTTCAAAGCTATTGATCATGTGATAGTCCATGTTGCCGTTGCCATGTTTACGATGAAAATCGAACGCAGAAAACTTTAATTAAAATGCCACATCACGGACAGGAATGTAATCAACGTGGATATTATAATCTCACATCAGCTCTTTGATTAAACTACATCAATCGAAGTTATATAACAATATATAGACCACAGAAGAACCTCGAGCGTTCACTCATCAATTGTCCATCCCAATAGATAGTAATTTGTAGCCGCGGAATGTATAAAACCACTGACATCTGTTTCCTTCACTGATCAAGGATGAGCAAAACGTCATCTTCTGGTCTTCAGTATCTGATCAATCTGAAATCATAAGTGACTTTTCTTCCTAGGTTGATCATCCACCAGACACGACAGAAGCCGGTAGATAGATGTTGAGTAGTAGCGATAGGTCGCAGCTAACAAATGCAGAGTTGTTGTTGAAAGATAATAAAGCAAGGACTTGACGTGCACGCTTGAAGGTTTTCCTATTTGCACACAGGGTAAATATTCTTTGACTGTGACCAGTCGGTCTGTTAAAGTAGAACTTTAATGATTTTAAATATTCGCTTAATACTTATTATTGCATAGATGGCATAAACTAAACAAGGTTATCCAAATTCAACGTTTGGAAACATTTGAAGTAATGATTATTATCAATTATAAAACGGTAAAATACAGCCCCCGATATAGCAGCTGAAGAGCTCCTCGAACGCTGCTGAGATATGTGACGACACACCATGGACCAGTCCTGTCTAAGCAGACGATGTCCCATAACATCTTACACATTTTTCAGAGCCTATTTTGTCATCTCCTCTTCACTTATTTCTCTTCCTTCACTAGCGTCAGTCTTAATGTTAGTCTGTTGCCTCACTCTTAACTTCGTGTATGGTATTATTTTGATGAAAAATGCAGCGTTAAAAAAATAAAGGAATCAGTCACTTGTAAACAAAATAAGACGCCATTGTATTTTCAGCTGCTTGCACCGGGGCATGTTCGGCGTTTCAAGAGGGAACGAATACCATCCTGCTATTATTCGGAGGGCTTTTCAATTTGAAAGTGCATGGGGTTTATTTCATTGATCATTGACCCTTCTCCTGTGTATTTACAATCAAACGGTTTTAGCTATCAGAATCAGTTTCACTTTCCCTTTATAATGGTGTGAAATAAGGTCATGTTTAAATACACCAAACTCTTTATAATTTGATAAATAATTGCATTGCAATAACGTTCATTCATTATAGGACGTCGTCTGCTTAAGCAGGATCGATCCCGAGTGTGACGATATCAAAACATCGCTATATTTCTGGCGAATCCTCGGATATTCCAGATGCTGAGAAGAGCTTTTATTTGTGTTGTTTTTATAATCATCAGATACGCAGTTGACATAAAACTTATACGATTGCCATCTGTAAGCTTCCCAGTTTCTAGTGATACATTAATTGCCATATTTGTGATTTTCTTTGAATAGCTACTTTAAGGGGAGGCCTTTCTGCACCCCCTTCACAAGGGGTCGATACTCCCTTTTATTGTTGCTCGTTGGAGCGAAGTTACGTCATGAATATTCACGATTTTCTTAACTATGACAACTTATTTCGGCATTTAAGGATATTTTCACTTTCAAACAAGGGAACTTCTAGGCATTCTACCAAGATATGTAATTTCGTGATTTTAAACTCTTCAAAATGAAGGGGGATAAGAATATGGCATAAAATACGAAAATTACACTGAAAAAATAGGTCATTAAAAACACCCACGTAGATTTTGAAGAAAGTAGACATCTGTATCATGGAAAGGTGGGGGAAATGATTAATAATTAAATGAAAGTATAGGACTGATATAAATATTTAAAAAAACACTTCCTGCATATCTATTTCACGGCGTTTTACACAATATTTTCCAAGAAATTAATGAACTTCACCTTACAACTAATACCAATCGAAATGATCACTGCAGGAAAGTATTAATATCCATGTAGAGACAACAATAAAACACATATTGGTTTATGTTTTAGTATTCGACAAACTCGAATGCGTTTGAATACAGAGGATGTGATCAGCCATGACACACCAGAGTAATCAAGAAATATCTTCCTTAATGGAAGCTTGTTGTAACACATGAGCAACCGTGCCCCGCACTTTCAGAGTGACTCTTAATTAATGGAAGCTTATTGTAATATAAGAGCAACCGTGCCCACCTTTAATTCAGAGTGAGTAAAAAAAGGAAGAAGACATGTTTTTTCACTCTTCCATAAGAAGTAACAGAAAAAAGGGGGGGTACATATCTTTTCTCTTTTTTGCGCTAGTACATGTAGATGCTGTCACACACGTAATGTTGCTCCCAAAATGTTACATGTTTGGGGGCACTTTTTCTTCTTTTTTTTTTCCTCTTCAGCTTTGTGGAGCAAATTGTGAATTGTAAACTCAAGGACAAGGCGCTATACCAAATACTCTATGGATTGCATTATGAATGCATGATTATTAACTCGTAGACCATCTGCTCAGAGCTAGAAGAGTGTTAATTCACCATTCAGACACTCAACACCTACATGTACTTGGTAAATACTTTAAAATGGCTTCCCCTAGCGAATTCTTATATTCGGACGTAGAGAGCTTCATGGTAATATTGATTGGTATTAAGCACGTTTGACATATCCTTGTGACGATCTCTTTGTTACATGGTGTGTTGTCTATTGTTCATTAATCGATTAGTCACTCGATAAGATGGGTACCATGGGGGTTCTATTGTACCCCGCTTAACAAAATGGGGTGCGCGATGTGGGTGCTCAATGCTAAGGGGATGGGGCAGAGGCGTAGTAGTACATGTATTACTAGTTGGATGAAATGCGAGCTGGGGAATGGGGGTCTAGGAGCTACAGGTTATGTCCATACAATGGCAGGGTAATTAATTCATTTCTTTTTCTCTCATTCTATTTTGCTTCACCCTTCTCTCTCTATCTCTGCCTCTAGTTACTCCCTTAGCTTCATAAACCTTAATCCCCTCCGATCTGTTACCCTCTCTCTCTTTTACATTTCCTTTTTCTTTTATCTTTCTTCCTCTCTCTGATAATTTAATCTGATTCCCTCTCTTTCTCATACCTTGCACCATACATATATACATGTATGTATATGTCTCTCTCTTTTATGTTATTAATTAGGTTACCGTAAAACGGGGTCGGACTAGGAACAACTAGAGTGAAAGGAACAAAAATTGGATGTTTTGACATATTCTTTTTAATCTGCAGAGGTGATGCCGACCCATTTTTATTTCTTTAATTAATTTTGAATAAAATAATGAAAAGGGGTGTACTTCAATACTAGGAAGAGATATTTTTTTCAGGAAGCTTTTCAGATTTTTGTTCCTATTCACTCCGTTTTACGGTACTTCCTCTATCTCTCCCGTCTCTTTTAATAGTACGTGTACATTTCTTACTACAATGTACCCCCCCCCCCCCTCTCTCTCTCTGCCTTATTAGCGCACACCTGTAATTATTTCCCCATGGGCTCATGTGTTAAAAACGAGAAATCAAAAATCCATGAAAAATAAGTGCTAGCAATGGTACCATTCAAACTTGTGTCTTGACTAGTTCAATTTCCTTGACTTTCTGAAAATATGAAGGGGTGGTTTATTTTTAGCATTTTTTTAAATCTTTACAGGGATTACAATTTAAACTACCCACAAACCTGGTCTAAGTTACAGTGGTTATGAGGTTTCTTGGGCTGCTCATAAAGTCCCTATAAAATTCCACTGGGACCAACTCCTGCTCTCTCATGGGACTGATCTGAACCAGTAATTATCCCTCTTTAGGCAAATATGAAAAAATAAGTACATGTATTACTGATTGTATACGATTTTTTTCAACAATGACATCATATTTACGGGTAGGCCTACGTGTCAAAGGGGATCGAATTCCGAAAATGACTGGATCTAATTACAGGCGTGTGGCCTTATGTCACTCACAGCAGGTTTACATCGTACGCCCTCGTTTCTTTTTTTTTATTACCTCCCTTCTGTCTCTTCCCCTATAGACCTTCCCACAGGCTCTCAGTCTGGCTCATTCTTTCACCGTCTCATTCTCAACTACTATGCCTAAGTTAGTTAGGGTTCTTACCTCTCTTCTGCCCCTACGGTACCACATATCCACACCCACACATTACCATCGTCTACATCTACGTCAGAATTGATTTTTTTTAAATAAGGGTTTACATGCAGAATGGTCAATTTGAAAATGATTTAATATACCCGATAAAACAATCATTTAAATATAAAATTAACATCACATGATAATGTTTAGATGATGATATACATGCATGTGAACGGATCAGGCTGCGATGAATACATCGTACATATGTTTTGGCATAAGGAGTCATCAAGAGAGTAATCTAGATTATATCATCAGGATTTAAAGCATACCCTGTATAGCATTTTCACGAACAAGTTTGATAGGCGAAAGATATTTAATGCAACATCATGCACCTCCAGCCAACCCAAACCCCAAAACCAATGACAACCTTTGGAAGACTGCCTAAAATCTTTCTGCAATAAATGAAAACCAATTGGTAGTCTCTGGTTTTATACAATCTAGCTGTACACAAATTATTTTTGCAGGTGATTTGGTACACTTTTAAGTTTGTAATATCCATCACTCCTTATAATCAATTTAAAGTGTATCAATCAACTGGAAAAATAATTTGTGTACAGCTAGAATGTATAAAATCAACCTCAAACACTTTACCTGGCCATCTATGGGTTAACAGTTAAGGAGTATTGAGAAAATGAAGGAAAGCTTAAAACCCCTCGCACGGAACCCAACTGCGAGTTCGGGTCCGCGCGGGCCCTTATCTGATGCGAGCTCGCATATCCTACGTATAAGTTTATTCAGACTTAACCTACATTTAATGCCCATACTTCTCTTCTGGAACAGTTTCTTCAGCAATGGAAGCAACAAATGCAGCCATTCCTTCTGGCTCTTGGACAGTCAAAAGTGCAAATAACTCAGTACTTCATCATCATAGATCACAGGGCCTTGCCATGCGATGCTCATGACATCGAGGAAGCAGTGGATGTCCTATTTAAGTCACACTACGTGTTCGGCTTGGAATATGCTCGCCCACTGAAGAATTTTTGGACATTCATCCAAACCACCATCTATGGGGTAGATGTGCTTCAAATGTAATAGGCAGTTAGCAGGTATCCATAGGGTCCATCTGCATTTGAGGCTTGTGCACGTATATATGATGGGAGTAATATAAAGTTGGAATGTGGTCAGCATGGGTGCCCGAGGACATTTACTTCCTTCAGTGGCTTTAAGAGACATCTAGCTTCCTGTCATTCAGCTGAACTGCATAATGAAGTTCCAGCAGTTTTAGAAGAAATCCCAGAACACTGTAATGTTGAAGGTGATGCTGGTATTGCTGTTCAACATGATGAAGGCAGTAGTGATGATGGAGTGATAAATGATGCAGATATGAATGCTGGTATACTTAGCAAAGAGGACCTTGAAAATTGTGCATCAAATTTTATTTCAAAAATGTCGGCCAGTACAGTAATTCCAGAAACTAAAATAAATGAAGTAGTCAATTCAGCAGGAATCATCATAAGTGACCTAGTTAAAAGTAACATCTGCAGCAGTAACATCTGCTTTTGAAAGGCATGATATGTCTACAGATTGTGAAGTTTACACTGAAATTCAGTCTCATTTGTCAAAAGCCTCTTGAGAACCTTGATTCCTCTTATAAACGTTGGAAACACTTTGCAGAGGATATGGTGGAACCCCATGAAATGACATTAGGAGTTATTTTTGAAACTCGTCTGAATAAACATACCAATAAGTTTGAGCAGATTCCTGTAGAGGATACATTTATTTACATTCCAGTACTTCAGACATTAGAACTACTGCTGAAACACCCAGATATTTATCAGCATGTTACTAGTGATCATATCAGCAGTGATTTTATTTTGAGAGATTATTGTGATGGCAATTTGTTCATTTTTTACAGTAGCTTTGCTTCTATGACGATTTTGAAACAGTGAATCCCTTGGGATCAAAAACAAGTATACACAAACTTGGTGCCTTCTACTTTTCTTTGAAAAATTTACCAAGATTCAATTCTTCATTGCTCAATATTCACCTCATTGCATTATGTCACACAGAGGATATAAAAAAATATGGATTTGGTAAAGTTTTAGAGCAATTTGTTAAAGATATTAACACTCTTTCAACTTTAAGGGAATCCAGCTCCCTGATGGAAAGTTGAAAAAGGGAACTCTAACTCAATTTAGTGGAGATAATTTGGGTATACATTCTTTGTTTGGATTCGTTGAAGGTTTTTCTGCACCTTACTATTGTAGAATGTGTGTTACAAGCAATGAGGAAGCACAGCACTGTTTTGTTGAAGATGAAAGTGTATTGCGAAGCAAGGAAACTTATGAACATCATGTGGAAGAAGCAAAACGAGCAGGCTCTGGTCATGTATTTGGGGTTAGAAGGGCATCTGTTTTGAATGACCGTGTGTTTTTTCATGTGTTATCTAACTTTGCACTTGATGTTATGCATGATGTACTCTAAGGAATTGTCCAATATGAACTCAAATTGGTATTGAATTATTACATCAAAGAAAGAAACCCTCCATTATTCTCTAAGGAAGATTTGAAATCTAGACTTTCAAGCCACAAATATGGCATTACTGAGCAGAAAAATAAGCCAACAAACGTAAAGCTAGATTCTCCATGTAACAGTATAGGCCAGAAAGCCACGCAGTCATGGTGTATAATTAGGCACTTACCATTGGTAATAGGTCATGAAATTGAAGAAGGTGACATTCATTGGGAACTTATATTGAAGTTGTTTACTTGTATGGATATTGTATTTTCACCCAAAGTTACACCAGGTTGTTCAACTTTGTGTATTAATCAGTGATCATCACCGTCATTTTAAGAATGTATTTCCAAACAAGAGACTGTTGCCCAAACACCATTTCATGATTCATTATCCCACCTGTTTGGAAAAGGTAGGACCTCTGGTACATGTTTGGGCTATGCGTTATGAAGCAAAACACAATAATCACTTCTGCAGAGTCGCAGATAGTGTTAGAAATTACAAGAATATCTGTAAGTCAGTTGCCAAGAAGCACCAAGTGGCACAAATGCATTTCTGGAAATCAGCCCTGCCCTTAGAAACTATGGAAATAGGACCAGGTGATTCTATCCTTGTTTCAGACCTGATACCAGATTGTGTTCATTGTGTAGAAGAGAAACTACAGACAAGACATGAAACAGAGATTTATGATGCCAACTGGGTAAAGATAAGTGGTACATGTACTTCCTACCGGCAACCACTAGTACTCTGCTTTGATGTAGCGGAATTGCCAGTGTTTGGTAAAATACAACACAGTGTAGTGTACAAAAAGCAAGTGTACTTTGTCTTACTGGTCTTGGAAACATAATATTTTAGCATGACCATTACCATGCTTTTGCAGTAAAGGCCAGAGAGCCTTGTTGCTATGTTGTCAAAGCCCACAATGAATTGATAGAATACAAACCCTTGGATTTGCTAACTAATATGTCAAAGAGTGACAATTTGGATTATGTTGTTCCAAGACATGTGCTCTTTAAGTAGGTTATGAGTAATATGACTAACGTCTGTATATTGACAAGGTATTTTACGTGAGCACACAATGGTTGTTTTGAAAACAATTGCTAACAAGTTAAATATGTTCTTAATGAGTCCAAGCATCAAGTCAAGTTTGTATTTGAGGTCAGCTTAAAATTTACATAGCTGTAACTAATGTAATAATAATGTATTTATTCCAGATAATATGAAGGTTGAAATCAGGATGACACAAATACCTTGTGTCAATGATTGTTACTATAGCCCTCCCTATCTACATGTAATCTTGATCATAGAACTGCGAACTACTTTAAATAAATCTACTGATAAATAGAAATTTTAGATAAAGTTTTAAGGAGCATTTACCTTGAGGTCCATGTGATTAACAACTGGTGTTAAAATGTATGTCGAAGTATGCAATGGTCATTTGGCCTTAATTTGTCCTTTATTTGGATGCTGTTTGTTGCCCAATATTGCATATAACAAAGGAAACTGTTTGTTGAACCAGAGATCTTGTCACCATGCAAGTTAAACAAAACAAATCCTTCTACATAAAAAAATAAATAACAATTCAACTATTAATAAGATTTTTTAATGTTATGCAATAATGGGCAAAACAGAACTAAAAAACACCTTGTTGCTTGATCAGACAAAGCTCAAGCAATAATTCAAAAGGACAGTGACCAAGTTGACATAGACCTCTTCCGATATAAAATCACCCGTTTCAGATGCTGGAGTATTACCTGCATTTGCATCGATGGCTGAATGTGTTCGAAACCCAGTCACTGCAAAATCCTGTCCACTTTATGTCAGTCAATGGGTATGTCTCTGACATCACAGTTTAATGAAAATGGCACAGGCAGGCAGCTCCAACAAGAGAATGGCTAGCAAAGAAAGTGCACTTTTTAGAGAAATATACTTCCTAAGTAATTAAATATTAATTTATTGCTATTTTTAACTGGCTCACAATTTACAACAAGACTATCAGTTAAACTGTTTTGGGTTAGATCTGTTCCAAACTTCACATACATTTACAGTGTAGCTTTAAAAAAGAAAAGGATATTTTGAGAAAATTATTTTGTAAGAACTTAAAGCAAATTCACTTGATGTGAGATATTAATATGTACTGTAACCGAATTAAGAAAATATTTCAAGAGTTGTATCCAATTGTTTTCCATAAATTATTATGATTTTTGGCCAAGCAGCCATATTATGTTGAAATTACAGGTTGAAAGTTAAATTTCAATGTATTATTCATTCATACAATTGTTAAGGTGGGGGGGGGGGGGGGGGTGGTGGTCAATGAAAAAGTACTTAACAAACTAGCTATGATTTGTCATATGGTAAAAGTCAGACTAAGTCTGACTGTCTACCTGTGCACATACAGTAAAAGACATGAAAATAAAAATGGGATGTTCTCATGTCATACTGAAGTACCGGTAAAGTGCAAAAAGTTCAAACCGTTTACTTCTACACTTTTTTTCCTTCTACATATTGGTCTCAAATGTTATAGGTGCCAAAGCACAATTATGCAACACTTTCATAGCTATGATTATGTATAATGATATTTTTAATTTGTAAACAAATCTTTCGGCATATTACTCCCAGTGTTAATTTTCAATGTTCCAATTTTTTCTGACTTGTGTTTTTCATTACAGATCGAGCATACGATCTTTAACACTGGGAGTAATATGCCGAAAGATTTGTTTACAAATTAAAAATTCCTCCCCAGTCAAGCTTCTTCGTTTAGTATGTCGAGAGCAATGATATTGTTTGTTGTGTTTTGTACAATTGATTGTTGCATTTTGTAGTTGATATCTTAATTCTTTAATATTCTTATAAAAGTTGCACATGTTTTCAAGAGGTGCAGGTATTTAGGTATGTTGTCTGTAATAAACTTTTTGTTTAAAAAAAATGCTGTATGATTGCTTCATTAAGTCTTCCTTTCCCATAATCTATAGAATTCAATTTTCAACAATTAGTAACACCATTGAGGGAATCTAGATGTCATTCCAAAATTTGGCGCCGTTTAAAACTTTTAGGTGTTGGCCAATAGTTCAAAACTAATACCATAAAAGAATTAAATTTAACACCCATGGTGTTAATGTGTAACACCAACAAAGATATGCGGTCAATGTGACACCAGCTATTGGTGTTAATTATTGGTGTCAAGTTGGTTTTTTTTAACAACAGGGATGGTGTTAAATTCTTACATTAATGTAACACCAGTGGTGTTGATTGTTGGTGTTAGATATTTAACACCCAATTGAGTATTACTTATGACTTAATCCAAAACTTGGTGTTATTTTAATCTTTGAGTGTTGCCCAATATAGATACCGGGAAAATTCAACACTCATAGTGTTACATTTAACACCCTAGTTTTTGCAGTGTGGGGCGAGGGGCCTTTACTGCTTTCTTGGAGCCTTTCTTAGCGACTTGACCTTAGCGTACAGGTGTTTTAACTATTCTCCTCACAAGTCGATGTGTTGTTTATTGGGAGTGTACTTCAACTTGCAATATCTCTTAATGAGTAAACACTTGAAGCTCATATTTTGAATATAGCATAGCAACATGGAATCCTTAAAATACAGAGCAGAATATTTTTTGGGTGATTGGTACACTTTAACTAAACAGAAATGTAGCTTTTGGATTATCAAAAAATGGGACAATATTTGACATAATTTATCCTCGCCAGGATTGATGCAATTGGTTTTCATTTATTTTACTCAAGAGAAATAGAATAACACAAATGATCTGCATAATCACTTGGAAATAAATAAGTCAATAAAATTTCAAATTTTTGTTGTAAATCACTCAGGAGATCCTATTGACACTGTTTCACAGTAAAAGTATGCTGTGCATTACAGTCTTTTTTTCTTCTTCTTTCTGAATTTTCATTTAGTGTGAGACTCAAAACTGCCTAAATGAGAATCATGCTTATTAAAACCCAACATTAATACCGCTTCAGGTTTATAGGATTTCCAAAGTATGTTCACCAATTATGTCAAAGTGGACAAGACACTCTTTTTTTTTTTTGAGTGAATGAAGTTACAGCTGAAGCTAGTCACGCTTTTATTTAAATCTTATCCTGGCACATGTGATAGGTCTTTGAGGGGCTCTGGGGACTTGTTTATCTTGAGCGAATTATGTCCGACATCAAGGTAGGACCAGGGGGGCATTTCATCAAGTGTCTTGTCTGTGATTTTTACTGACAAATTTGCTCTCAGCCAATCAGATGCAAGGATTTCAGTAGCTTATAACAGTTATTGCAACTTGTCGTTGATGACAAGTTTTATGTAACAGGGCCCTGACATTAACAAACATGGCCAGAATCCATACTGATCATAAACATTTTCTGGAGAAAACTTTCTTTTTCAAATATAAAACAATATGTTCCTTTCTTGTGCAGGCCTTGTTAATATCATACACTGATACGGCTTTACTCCTGAATGGGTTTTTATATGACAAGAGAAACGAACATTACTTAAAGGCCTTATTACAAATAGAGCACTGGAAATGCTTTTCTCCAAGGTGTGTCTCAATATATCTTTTCAAATCACCTTTTTGAGTAAATTTCCTGCTACAAAATGAAGACCGAAAAGGCTTTTCTCTAGTATGGGTTGTCATATGAATTCTGAGATTACCTTTTCAAGTACATGTAAATCTTGAGGCACGACTGACAAGATGGCTGATCTTGATAGTTACAGCAAACTTCCTGTTAACCGTATGGCTTGGAACACAGATTCTTCTTCTTCAAATGAGAATCAAGACGCTGCTCTCTACTGAACTCTTTGTTACAAAGTCCACTGGAAAGATTTTTCTTGCAGTATGTGTCATCTCATGTCTGGTTAAGGATTTTTCGTAATTAAAAATCATGTTACAAGATGAACAATGATAACACTTTTTCTTTGCATGTGTATTCATATGTTTATCAAGACCTCCTCTTTGACCAAATCTCTTGGAACAGATTAAACATTGATAGTTAAAAAGGTCACTTTTGTAGGTATATTCCTTGTCGCTAGATGAAGAAAGATGTAGCTTACCTCCTGTGTGGGTTTTCATATGTACTGAGAGATGACCCTCTCTAAAGAACCTCTGCATACCTTCAGAGCAATGATATGGCTTTGGTCCTTTGTGTGGCTGTGGTTTGCAGTATAGCTTTTGTTAACAGTCTGAATTTGGTCCAGAGTATGGTTTTAATATGGAATGAGTCCTTAGATGTATATGAAGAGCACTCTCACCAGCATATCTTTTCCTACATAAGGAACAGTGACATGTCTTTTTTCCATCAGAATTTGAAGAACTTTGCTCTTTTCTGGAGCTTTCAATACTGTCATGACACATATATATTGAGTTGTCTTCACTGCATACATCATAATTATGTGTTGAACAGGAAGGCTCACTGGTATCCAAAACGTTTTTTCCATCTGTGAACAAAAGGAAGACAATTCAAGGTTCTTATGAATTATATCATGGCCATTTCTATATTTTTCGAGATATTTTTTTGAAGAATATATGGTATGATTTATAACATTGTAAATGGCAAAACCTGAATTGCATAGAGGTTAGGATTGTATTTGAATTAACAGAGAACAAATACACATTTACCATACAACACTTGTTTTTAGAGCAAGTGGGAGAATCTCCCACGTGAAGCAAGTAACGTTTTCTGTCTCAGCCTGGCACACTCGATACTAGGTCTTTGAAGGGCTTTCAGGACTTGTTTTTCTTCTTATGTCTGATATCAAGCTCGGCCTTGATGATTAATGCACTTCCAGACTCCTTTCTACAAAAGAATTTGTTACAAATAGATCAGAGGAACAGTTTTCCTGCAGAACATGTCTTTACATGTCTTTGCATGTCTGCTTAGGAAGGTTTTGTAGAAAAATGTCATGTCACAGGATGTATACTGATGAAGCAATTCTCCTGTGTGAGTCTTCATTGAATAGAAAGATTTACATTTCTTGTGAAAATTATCATAAATGGAACAATGGAGAGGCATTTCTCCAGAATGTGAGCGGACACATCTTGTATGGTCAATCTTTTGGGAATTTCTCTTGTCACAAGATGTACACTGATAAGGTTCTTCTCCTGTGTGTGATCTCATGTTTCTTGATATCTCCTTTGTGGAGAAATCTCTTGAAACAAATTACATGTTGATACGGCTTCCGCCCTGGGTGTGTTTTCATATGACAAGCTAGACTGTCATTGCTTGGATAGACCTTAAATTACAGAGAATGGAAAACACTTCTCACCAAGGAGTGGCAACGACTGGTTAGAAGAATCCCTTTTGTAGGTATATTATTTTCTTATCACTAAATGAAGACAGACGTAGCTTACATGATCTCCTGTGTGGGTTAATGTATGTACCTTTTTAAAATCCCAGCACTGATATGACTCTGGGTTTGGTGCAGATCGTGCATGTGGTTCAGAGTGTGCTTCTAGTCCACAGAGTGACTTTAGGATCACATCAGGAGTGGTAAAATCACAGACTAGGACAATCAGGATGATTTTCCGACAACCATTTAGATACGCCAACATTATCAGGAAAAAATGCAAGGTTATAAATTCGGCGCCAACTTTTTTCTTTCTTCTCATATGCATGCTAGCCGTCATGGAGATCACACCAGCTGCAATTTATCTTGCAGTATTGCTTCAAGTCCAAGCAAAGAGAGATACTGAGCTAGCCCTGTTGCCTCTTCCGTGCCTTGACCACAAATGACCGAAGCGGCTTCGCACACTTGCTTATATAGATCTGCATCGGCTCCGGGCTTTCCTGAAACATACTGCATGGCTTCCGCTTACATTCTCGAAGCTGCCCGGCACCGCGGAGGCTTTCAGGAGCATTTGTGGAGGAGGCAGAAGTGTTAAAGTAGATATTCAAAGAAAATCACAAATATGGCAATTAATGTATCACTAGAAACTGGGAAGCTTACAGATGGCAATCTTTTAAGTTTTATGTCAACTGCGTATCTGGTGATTATAAAAACAACACAAATAAAAGCTCTTCTCAGCATCTGGAATATCCGAGGATTCGCCAGAAATATAGCGATGTTTTGATGTCGTCACACTCGGGATCGATCCTGCTTAAGCAGACGACTTCCTATAATGAATGAACGTAATTGCAATGCAATTATTTATCAAATTATAAAGAGTTTGGTGTATTTAAACATGACCTTATTTCACACCATTATAAAGGGAAAGTGAAACTGATTCTGATAGCTAAAACCGTTTGATTGTAAATACATAGGAGAAAGGTCAATGATCAATGAAATAAACCCCACTTTCAAATTGAAAAGCCCTCCGAATAATAGCAGGATGGTATTCGTTCCCTCTTGAAACGCCGAACATGCCCCGGTGCAAGCAGCTGAAAATACAATGGCGTCTTATTTTGTTTACAAGTGACTGATTCCTTTATTTTTTTAACGCTGCATTTTTCATCAAAATAATACCATACACAAAGTTAAGAGTGAGGCAACAGACTAACATTAAGACTGACGCTAGTGAAGGAAGAGAAATAAGTGAAGAGGAGATGACAAAATAGGCTCTGAAAAATGTGTAAGATGTTATGGGACATCGTCTGCTTAGACAGGACTGGTCCAGGGTGTGTCGTCACATATCTCAGCAGCGTTCGAGGAGCTCTTCAGCTGCTATATCGGGGGCTGTATTTTACCGTTTTATAATTGATAATAATCATTACTTCAAATGTTTCCAAGCGTTGAATTTGGATAACCTTGTTTAATTTATGCCATCTATGCAATAATAAGTATTAAGCCAATATTTAAAATCATTAACGTTCTACTTTAAAGAAAGGCAGGATGTCCTGACGATGTCCACACGACAATGCAGACAAGTTTCCGAAGGTGTCAGAAAGTTCATTTCCGCATCTAAATTTTGGATCGTAACCAAAATTTGGACACTGCAATTTAGGCCACTCCTGAAAGTGCGGAAACGCGGGGAAGTGTTTACGAATGATAAAGACTGTGAACTGAATGAATAAGGATTTACTAATTTTGCATTCCGCGTCTTGTCCGCGCCCTAGTGGACGCCAGGTTTTACAAGAATATCTCATGCCACATGACAGACATTGATATGGCTCTTTCCTATCAGACATTATGGGTATTATACAGTTCTGAATAAATCATTGATACTACATATAGGTCAAACTGAAAAATCAGGTTTTTTGCCAACTTTAAAAGAAGCTGAAAAGAAAACAATAAATATTACTCCTATTTTTTGATATGATGAAGAAAAAATGTGGATGAAAAAAACTGACCAAATTTCATCTCCAGATCATGTGACGCTCGAGGTAAAATTCAAGGTTAAAGCAAAGATCAAGAGGTCATTGAACTTTATGTTGTTCGGACATGGAAAATGATGGCAGATTTAGATTTAGATTAGCTTGTGTAATTACCTTTCTATATATGTCAATATCAACAAAATTGACCAAGTATTTACAGTAATATGGTCATTTAAAAATTGGAGAAAAAAATTTGAAAAAAAGTGTCAACTTTTGGCCAACATGCCTGTAGAATGCATGGCATAGCACGAAACCCATTTGGTGAATGGGGCTAAAAACTTAAAATTTCAGCTTGGGAAGAGTTGATTACCCCATTGGGTTATCTGACATGGAATGACCCCTTTATTAGCAATGAACTTAATGATGTATGGTTAAAGATAAGGACGAGTTTGGGTCATAATGAAGGACTGCTCTTCTAAAACATCAATAAACTCTGTGAGTATCCTCTGAGTACAGCGAACCTCAGATCAGAGACTACTGTAAAACTAGAAGCATTCTCAACATGAATCTTTCGCAGATTGTAAACGACAGCCATTTTCACAGCAAGCATTTTTTTTTCATAAGCAAGAGGGATATGGGAAAGAAAAAAAAGAAAGGAATAACGGAAAAACATTTTCCAAATAAAACCTCTTTTTGTTGTCGGTACAATACACTGTAGGTATAATACACTGGAACTATTTAATTGGTCTATTGAAACATAAAGGTCGTTTCGCACCAGATTCATAGGTTGGGATTCCTTCCTCATGTCTTTGAGATAATGTTGATTCATTTCTTCTGCTATCCATATCTACATCACAGTGGTCTACCTGATGTTCGATAAATAGATCCGAAACTTCATTGATCCTCTCCACATGAGATTGTACATCTGTAAAGGGCAGAGTGTGTAATTAGGTTTTAACAGACGTGTATCAATCAGATATGATTATTTACGTCTGGGACCGACCTTTAACGTCACCATCCGAAAGACGTGACTCAGTCTCGAACCTGGGTCCGCTGAATCAGTTTATAACTTCCACTGGTAGCTGGATTAAAGGCGCACGCCACAATGCCCAGTTAAAGAATTTTTCATTGCCTTTTATGAGAATCAAATCAGAGAAGATAACGAGTGGATGTTTCAGATAAATCTGAAAATACATGCATTAAGTTAAAATGCAACAATAAAAAAGTTAGAGCATGAAAGATAAATATAAAAAAGACAAATATTATCAGCACGAGGGAGATGGGAAAGGAAAAACGATGGATTAGAAGAGCAGTATTCAGATAAGATGATATGATATGTCCCTTTTTTCACACTATAAGCATGTATAATGTAAAACCTGAAACTTTCGTAACACATTTAAAACCTTTAAAGGGCTATTCATATTTGTCCGACAACAAGAACCATAATGGCATTTTCATTGAAAGGCACACCCTACTATATATTGTGTAGATGTGAGTATGCCTGTGTCTCTTAATAGTCCGGCAGCTCTAGGGTGTACCTTTGATGAAAAATCTCTTTATCATTATCATTTTATCATTTTATCCGTGGTTCCCAGTCTGAGAAGTTCAATCTGCAATGCGGTGTTCTTCAGGGATCCTGTTTGGGGATCCTACTATTCTCTATCTACACATCAGACCTCCTCGATGTCCTTGAGAAATATCTCCCATGTGCCCACTGCTACGCCGATGACACTCAGCTCTACTTTTCGTTCAAGCCTGATGGTGATACAAATGAGAAGCTGTTGCAGTGATGGAGTCCTGTCTTGATATTCGAGCTTGGATGATAAAGAACAGATTGCTAATCAATGATGATAAGACAGAGCTCCTCATCATTGGCACACGGCAGCAACTGCAAAAGACTAACATCCCACACATCAGGATCGGATATGCTGACATCGTCCCGGTACGCCACGTTAAGAACTTGGGTTGCATGTTTGATTCAAATCTGAACATGAATCAACATGTCCTAATGACATGCAAGGCAGCCTTCTTCCATCTGCACAACATCCGTAAAATTCGCAAGTATCTGGACCAGAGATCATTACTCACACTCATCCATGCTTTCATCACCAGCCGCCTGGATTACTGTAATGGTCTGCTCTACGGTGCCAGTGCTACCCACATTGACAGCGTATTCAAAATGCAGCTGCCAGACTTGCCACAGGTTTACCAAAATTCTCTCACATGAAACCAATCCTCCGTCAACTGAACTGGTTACAAGGCACCATGCTTAACTATCCATCTCCTAAGATGCTGCCCACACTTGGTGACAGAGCATCTTCAACTGCTGCTCCCAAACTGTGGAATCAACTAGGTACCCCAAATTCTCTGTAACCAACAATCTCTGGATGCCTTCAAAAAGCTCCTCAAAACTTACTTATTCTGTTAATATCATTGTAAAGCGCATTTGAACATAATATATGGAAAATGCGCTATATAAATACATTATTATTATTATTATTTTCGGACAAATAGACTACGGGAACCGGGTGGCTCCTGTATTGAGCCTAAGAAAGTTAAAGAATTCAGTAGTCAACGGGTTTTAACCGTGTACCCTTTAGTGATTTACACCTCTGCTTTCAACCTCACACAATCTTGTGAATTCTCACTAGTACAATGTCTCTTTTGAAAAATGATTTTTTTTTTTTCCCCAGTCGCAATTAAAGTGGCATTAAACTGGCAAAACTTGAACAGTGCCATCTTACAGTGATTGCTAAATTAAGCTTATAATTTAAAAATTACTTGCATTTTATTTTGAAGTTTGACAAACAGCTTGTTTGGATAATAGGCAATTTCATATTTCAAGCTATTATTTTGACTTGGCATTGTGGAAAATTGTGTGCAGGTACATTCTAAGCTTTTACAAGCTAGAATGGAACATGATGGGAAAATGAGAGGCACAGACACTTATCAAATCCTGTTGAAAGATGGCGCTACTTAGGAGCTCCACTTTACTGTCACTTTAACATGTATGATGTTATCCCCAGCTATTAAGATAACCATTAAAATAAGGTCCTTTCTCACCAGATCCATAGGCTTGAATTTCTTCTTCATATCTTTGTTGAGATGCTGATTCATTTAGACTGCTATCCATATCTACATCACAATGATCTTGATAATCTCTCTCTTGTTTGATTAGTAAATCTGAATCTTGATATGTCCCCTCCAAAAGGGATTGTGCACCTGTGAAGGAAGAGAAATTTTCTCATTATGATTCCTGACAAGCAATCATACTTGCCCATCCTAATACCCAAGTTGTGTGAGAAATACTGAAAATGCAAGAAAAGTAAATCTTGTTTGACATATACGAATACTTTATCTTTTGATTTAGAATGCTACATATTAAGAAATCTATTTCATAATTCAAAATATACATTCCTTTGAAGTCCAATTATTATGCCCATTATTCAACATCGATAGGAATACACATATCAATATTGTAATTCTAAAGAGGAGATAACTAATAATCATAATATTTTTTGAATAAAGCCTGAAAAATAAAGCCTTCCCTGTATAGTTTGGTAAAAACAAGTGACTATAAGTCTGAAATGATTGTACCGTCCGGCCATGTCTCGGTAGCTCAGTGGTAGAGCATTGGTACGTTAAGCCAGTGGCCCGGGTTCAATTCCCGGTCGGGGCGCTACAATTTTTTTCAGGCTTTATTCAAAAAAACATATCAATATCTTCATTTGGCAAGACTTGGTCATCATGCAAAACAAATGGGAACATTGGGAATGACAGTACTTGGTTGCTATACATTACTTGTTCATCAAATGCAATCAACATCACTATCAATTCCATAATTCAAGATACATGTAGAAGACTTGTCATATACATGTAGGCTGATATAGCACCTTTCTTTGCAAAGTGCTATATAATTTACTCTGCATGAATACTGTTAATTCAGAAGCTTTCGCGACATAAAACTTTCGTGAATTGCAATAATTTGATAATTGTTTCAGTTGTGATTTGATAATTTCGCAGCATGAAACTTTGCGAAGATATTTCTCGACCACTCGAAAAATTCGGGAAAGTTTCATGAATGCGAACATTCATGTTTTTATATAAGTCATGCTGAGAGTATGAATTTCCTCTTTTTTTTTACATAATTGAATATCAAGATCATCATTGTACGCTCATTTGGCGAGATTCAGAATTATTTTCCAGTGATATGATTTTAATAGGACACTTTTGGGTAGACTTCAGTTCAGAGTCACAGACATCTCTCGGAATTTTGACAGAATAAGTCTTAAATCAAGGATGTAATTATCTGAATATTTTGTTTTCAACAACAATGAAAAATCTAGGACACAGACCAAGTGAAATTTCTTTGGACGATTTTGCGTTTTCTGTAATTATTTTGTCAGGCTGTAGTATTAATTTTAAAAATAAAATTATTAGTAACATTGGATACTCATTAAACACTAAAATACACTACACAAAAGGTACTTAAGGCACTACAATATTACCCCGGCTGTAGCTAATATGTTACTGAGTTTGGTTCTCAAAGCAATGAATCGCAGGTACTGTACCCAATAACAACCTGGCAGGGGAGTGGCAAATGTAGTCTTAAAGGGATACGCCACTAGGCGGCCATGGGGAAAGTCAGGATTGCGTAAGCCCCATTTACTCGTACACAAAGTTCGTGCGTCGAACGCGTCCGTTGGACTACTGGGATTATATTTTGGATTGCACGAAGCCGACCGAATCTCGCACGGGAGCTCGAGGTCAGGTGGAGTGTGCATGTTGCGCAGCTGTCCGAAGTTTGCGCCCCACGACGCAACGGCATGATCGGGTAACGATCATGGTGTCCTCTCGCGGCATAAAAACATCTACAATCTGCGGTTGAGTATCCCTTTAATTCCCAAAGGAGTGTCCCATCAGGGCTCAAACCTTCACATCTCTATTCAAGTTTTTTTATACTACTCGACTATGAAACCTCTAGTCATCTGAAAGAAAGATGAATGTATTATTACCACATAAATTGTCATGTGTATGTGGTATGAAGTCTTGAAGACTTGAAGGTCCACTATCTTCTAACCAGCCCTCCACTTCATCATCTTCTCCCTGCTTCTTATTCTTCTCTATGATGCTCCCATCGTCATGGTCTTCTTGCTTTATACATGTACCTATTAATAGATAACAAAATGTGGAGACAAAATGGAGATGAGATGTAAAATAAAGATAGGGGTGGTATTCTTGAGAATTACTTTATCTTGATTTTAGTGCAAAGATTTCATTGGTGTTTGAACAGATGTCTTCCTCGTCCACAAACAAAGATTTTACTTTTCCTTCATTCTTTTTTTTTTTTGAACTTTGAATTACCAAGAGAATAAAGGTTACACAGAATTCATTCGTGTGAACTTAAAGTTTTCCAATTTCTAGATTTCTAAGAATGTCACAAATATATTTCATAAATTTTATCTGAATTTTCATATGCTTCTAAGTTCTAATAGCTTAACATTGAATTAGGTCAAATATCAGATAGAGTAAAATATAAATCGGGGCTATTTTGAAACCTAGACTAACTCAAATGGGGTCCGCTTGCTATTCATAAGGACCGTTATTCATTTGACACGCGTTATGAATAGCAGTCCTTACATGTATGAATAGTTATGAACGGTGGTCCTTATGAATGAAAGTCATTATGAATAGCGAGGTAATTTGTCTGTTTTGCTCGCTATTTAGAAGGACTACTTTTCATACAAAACCGTTATTCATTTAGTCACGCGTTATGGATAGCGGTCCTTATGAATAAGTGGTCCTTATGAATAGTGGTCCTTATGAATAGCGGTCCTTATGACTAGCGAGGTTACCCCACTCAAATGATAGTACTAAAATCAGTTTCAATGCAGGAATATCTTTTACATAATGTGTACATTTGTACACTGTACATTATTTAACATTTCTTCTGAATTTGAAAATGAAATTTTCAAGAATTATTGAGTAATTGGCCAGGAACATGTTATTGATTGTACATGTAACTCATTTTAAATTAAAGTAAGGTTATCAGCACTATATTAAACCATTCCCCTTCAAATTTTCTCTTTGATCTGGTTGTCTCAAGCTACAGGGCAAGTCCACCTGCTTTACCTTACAACCTTACCAACCTTACCAACTAGAGAACAAAATACAAGGAGTCATTGGGGGATCCAGGGGTGGGGGCACTTCCGGCCCGTGCCCCCCCCCCTTTTGGAAGAGAAGTATGTATTTTGACCATCTACAATCCGCCATTTTCTTGATTGTGCCCCCCCCCCCCCTTTTAGAATGAAGACTCCTTTTTTTTTTGCTTGTCAGGGAATTATGGAGGGAAACTGGACCCCCATAACCCCCTACTGAGCGAATTTTGAAGGCTTGGCGAAAAAAAAAAATTTGTCGCCATCCCCCCCCCCCCCCCCAGTGAGCGACTATTTGAGAAGCTGACGAGACCAAAAAATATGGGTCTACCTTTTGATAAACTTTCAATTTTGTGCCCCCTCTTTTACTCAATCCTGGATCCACCCCTGCAAGGAGTAATGAGCAATTTAGCTCTGGGCCCTAGTTCATAAAACCTGTCATCAATGACAAGTTGCAATAACTGTTATAAGATACTGAAATCCTTGCATCTGATTGGCTGAGAGCAAATTTTTCGGTAAAATTCACCGAAAAGACATTTGATGAAACGTCCTCCCCCGAAAGCTCCTAAAGAAAAACTTGAAAATGAAGAGCTCTAGTACAAATACAATAAAGCATGTACATTTACTAAATAGGAAACCTCATATCCTCTAAGAATATCAAATCCATTTATTGCATTTTTTACAAAGAGCTGCTGCTAAAAAAAAAAATATGCTGATGAAGTACCTCTTTCATTGGATGGATTTTGTGGACATCTATTAACATCTGCTTGAGGTTCTTTGTCATCTCCATGGCGATTCATTGACAAGGTGAAGGTCTCACTGATATTATCATCGTCCTCATCGACATCATCGGCATCATCCAGTGTGCCTAGTGCATCCATTAGAAGTCTATGAATGACAGAAATATAATAAGCATTGTCTTACAGAACTGATTTAAAGCCTCTGCCCTGATCATGCCATGGCCAGGCACATGGGGGGGGGGGGGAGGGGGGGGGGGGGGGTGTTGGGGGGGTCACTCCAAAAAAAAAAATGCCATAGAAAAAAAAGCAAGAGTAAAAAAGTGGGGGGGGGGGGTGAGAGAAAAAAGCCTAAAAAGGCGCTACGAGCCGTTATCATTCTCCCTCAATTTGCTAAATCATAAAAGTTTCGCGCTTTACGCGGGAAGGGGGAACCCCCCCCCCCCCCTGCACCCACCCCTGTTACATAAAGTGTTCAGTATTGCGTCCAAATAATAGAAAAGCAATCCGGGCGTTGAACTAATTATCAATCTAAAAAAGGTGCTATGAGCCGTTCTTTCAAATTTGCTATAAAAAACATCATCTTTCGTGCTTTACATGGGAGGGGGAAACTGCCCGCTTCCTGCACCCTACCGTTACATACTAATGCAGTATTGCATCCAAATAATTGAAATGCTGTCAGGGTTTCGAACTACAACCTGCCTAAAAAATGTTTGCTATATGAGTCGTTATCTTTCTCTCAAATTTTCTAAAATGTCAGAGCTTTCACGCTTCTCACGGGAAGGGGGAAACTCCCTCTCCCTGAACCCACCCCTGTTACATACAGTGCAGTGTAGTGTCCAAATAATTAAAAAGCACGCTGGGAGTCGAACCAACTTTCCGCCTCAAGAAAGTTGCTACGAGCCGTTATCTTTCTCTCAAATTTGATATAAAACATTAGAGCTTTCGCGCTTTCCCCCCTCACTGCACCCACCCACTTGGGACCATGGTTTGCGTGTTAACAACTGCCCCCCCTCCAATAAAATTATGGCCCCCCTATTGAAAAATCCTGGCTACGCCTCTGACCCTAACCCTAGGCCTAACCCTAACCTAACCCACGCTGAAGTTAACAACCTAAAATAAGTTAGACTGCTAAAACCCATGATTGCCAATGCCTTAGCCCTTACCCATCAATGCCGTATGCTGTTTGTGTGAAAGTTGACACATAATTCTTTCGCTTCTGCGGCAAGAGAGCTACAGCAGATCCATCGGCGGAGGGATCGGTGCGTACGTCCCGGCCACCGGGAGGAGGACATGTCTTGCACCACATACAATACAGTGCAAATCCAATGTCAATGAATAAGTGCGGCAAACTCATCTTGAGTTGGAACTCATATTTTTTTCAAGGGCACATTTATCGCTCTGTCAACAGGGTCAATGGTAATTTAAATTGGTTTTATAGTATTGTTAATCAATCACGGTTTCCTTGCAAAATTTGTAGAAATGAAAATAAGCCTCCACCATCACTCATAGGTACATTCCTATACTTCGTGTGTATAATGTAGGCAGTCATACACCTCATCTTTTTAAAACACCACTGCACAAAAGTCACCAATATTCACTCAAAATCGGCATTTAATTTTCAAAAACCGACCCCAAAATATCCAAGAAATACAATAAATTCAACTCACCAATGTTGGAAAAGATATTTACAAAAATGAAATCCGCAATTTACTGTTGATTCTCGCGAAACGAGCTATCGGAGTCATTGTGTACATTTCCTGGTCGCCGCGGGCGCTGACATCTCCCCAAAAGAGTTTTGTCCTCAAAAATTCGGTCCCTATGGCGTACACGGAAAAGTTCTGATTTTCTGTGTGCGCGATCGTAAAGATCGATGTGCCCTTGCGATCCCGAGTTTCTTCGTGGACAAAAATTATATTGGCCGATTTTAGTCTAAGACATCGGCAGTTTGTAAACAACACGCGATCGCGAAACAAATCGGCGGGGATTTCTCCGGTTTTGGACAAGATTTTGACTTTGGATTTTGCTGTAAATATCAAAAGTTCTTCCTAACGGCCATTTGAGGTAGGAGTGAGATTTTTAAGGGCTGAATTTGAAAGCAAGTATTTAAAATATTTATCTTATTTTCCCCCATACCTTTAGTACATGCGACAGAAAATACCAACTATTTTACAGAAATGTACCCGGAGTGTCCACCATAGAGTTACATACGCACATTGTAACTCTATGGCCGCCACCACCATAGATGCAGCATAGATGAACATTTGATAAATTTTGAAATTTTGAACTTGAAGACGTGTAAAAAATATTTAAAAGGAAATCCAAGTTGTTCCCATACTCTGATAGAAAGCAGAAATCATTTGAAGCAGATCAACAATCAAATGAAACTCGGAGTAAATCTAGAGGTACATATATTTCTTTGTAAATGCTCTTAGTCTTACCCGATATTGGCATCTGTCTGCGTTGATGTGGTCACAGATTTGGGCTGAACAGGAGATGAGCTACATGTAGCTGTAGCTTCACCGACAGCGCCATAACGTACCCTTACGCCTCGGCCGCCTGGGGGTGGGCATGCCTCGCACCAGTTGCGGTGAACATCGAGCAGGTGATTGGCGAAATCATCTTGCGTGGAAGTTCGAACAGGCCTTGGCCTTGGCAATTTTAATGCCACGTCAATAGCCCTAAGCTCCTCATCATAAACCCCTTTCGACTCCTGCCACCCTGCCCACGAACTACTCAGTTTCACTCTCGACATCGTGAATTATAATAGTGTTTGAGCTGAATACGATACAGCAGACGATCATACTATGCAAACACTGTACCCTACCTGAAATTACCAGCGGCCTCATCTTGTTAAAAGATGGCGCTATGTAATTCTCCTAGTCAGTGCTAGTGCGGCACTGCTCCTAGTTTACTAAAACACTTACTAGGCCTACTGGAATAAGGCGAATGTGCTGCTCGAGCTAGCTAGCTAGCTCTGCATGTCGCGTCGATACGCGATGGCGAGGGACGATCCCCGGCCGGCCGACCGGCCCTAAATAAAGGCTAAGCTCTATGCCTAATTGTGTGATGATTTTTGGAAAAATATATTTTTGGAAAGGTGATACATGTATTATGAATAATACCATGAATGTTGTTTCCAAATTTCAAAATGTGTCTAAGTTACTTTAAAGGTTTTTAAAGCGGTTTTGATGCTTTTTAATGCTTTTTAAAAATTATTGTTCTTAAGAATTTAAAAGAAAGAACCCCCCCCCCAAAAAAAAAAGGGGGGAGGGGGTAAGCAGATAATCACATGCATAAAAATAGGGGGAGAATAAAAAGAACCTGTTCGAAAATTCTTTAAACTGCTCTCATTTGATTATCAAGTAAGGAGAAGAACAATCTCTCCAAAATTTGATTTCTTTGCTAGATTTGCTTCCATGGGGGTCGCCACGTTTTCTTAAATGTTCCTTTCGTTCATGCTCTTTGGGAACAGAAAATACCCTGATGGGAGGTTGAACGTGGAAATCACAAGACTCATCAAAGTGCAGGTTTTCGGCAATATATAGTGCTACCCAGTAACTTGATCTGCTTAACACTACGCGATGTAACTAAAAATTAAAAGCAGTATTCTTGAAAGATTATTGGAATAACTTACTCTAAATGAATTTGACATGTTTCATTCTGATGCGAGTTTAATAATTAACAACCAAAGGTGTCATTTTATTTGATACCAAAGACGGCAGATGTCATTACATTGAAAGAACAGTGATAAGAAGAACAGTCAAAGAAGACTTTGACAACGGTGGTATACCAAGCTAAACAAACCAATCGTTACGTCTTTATGTCACGTGCCTTAATCTAAATTAGGCATGCACTCCAAACTGATTGGGTGACGGTTTCTGAGTATCACTTTCAGCACTGTGACGGCACAAAACTTCTAGACACTTTTTACTATACATAGTTGCAATACTGCAAGATGATTGGATGAAAGTTTCTGCACGTTGCTTGCATCATTATTGTGACGTCATGCGAATTAATGCTGTGTATGTTACTGTAATGCAAGCTGATTGGATAAAAGTTTCCGCAAGTCACTCCAGCATTGTGACGTAATGCGTCTCGCAGATAGATAGATTACGGCAAACCGATTGGAAGAAGCATTTGCAAGCATGTGGCGCTCATCAAACAATTGGTCTCAAATTGTTAAGGTATTTCTTTTCCAACGATATAACAATAATCGGAGATTTCAGAAATTTCCAATGTATCTTGAAGAAAAAAAAAATCTTTAAGAAAGCAATTAGAGCACAGTGATTCACACAAATTCATTACCATACTAAATTTATACATCACTTTTCTAGCATCCAAATGAAGTGCTTAATTCCAAAAGGAGCTAAATCCATTTTTGACCGAAATTGATTTTTAAAGATAAATATGTGCTTCTCAGACGTGGAAATCAAATGCACCATATCGCATTATACTCTTTTTTGAAAGTTGAAAAAATGTTATAACAAACTTAAAATTCATTCCAAAAGGAGCTAAATCCACTATGGTCATTTAGGATTATTTTGTTCTTTTAAAGATATTTAAGCGCATGTTCATTGCGTCTTCCAATCTACATCATCATTGCAAAATGTTGAAAACGAGTTTTACTATTTGTACGAATATTTTTGGATTTAGCTCCTTTTGGAATGAAACATCGAACAATCCCCATCTTTAGAAAAGTTAACAAGTTCAAAATATATATATATATTTAAATTCTAAAAAAATAAACATCAGAACAGATTAAAATGTACTCTTGCTAGGTTTCATGTTGAATATCAATTTTTAAACGTGTTTAAATATGCAGAAATAGACATTCGACTAAGGTTCCATTCCAAAAGGAGCTAAATTCATGGAAATTAAAATCATACAAATTTGTTAAAAATTGAAATTAATTGCTAGATTTTGAAAAACATGATTGAATTAATCTAAGACAATAGCCCTATCATGTATATCAAATGAAAGTAACAGTGGACAAGGGAAAGTGGTAAATTAAAAAACCTTAATTTACTCACAAACGCTAAATGTGGATTTAGCTCCTTTTGGAATGAAACTCTTCAAATATTCATCGATATTTCTAATTCTAACAGTATCTCCCCCTTCCCTAAAATACATTTAAAACAAAACAAATTCATGCTACAATTATATTTTGTCCTCACCACTCTCGTCATTGAATCGAATTTGCTCTAATCTTTTCTATTCAACTTAAGCATGAGTCATAAAAGATAAAACAATTAAATGAAAACTTTAAAAAGTACATCATTCATAAATCAAGGTCGTCGGAGGGGGACGGGATTCATGCATGAAGGGGCCCCTGATATTTCATAGAAATAAATTATGTTATCAGATTCACAGAGGGTCTCTTTAAAAATTTTAAAGTAAAGAAGTTTTATCGTACACCTCCACCTCATTTTCTGTTAACATCCTAAACCCTTTCCCCTCCATCCTCTATAATTTAATAATATTCATATCGCTAGTCTCCATCTGTATGTCATGTACTTATATTTAGCAGGGGCTCTATGATTGCCCCTCGGTTTCCTCTCTGAAAACACGATCCGTGAAAACCTCCCGCACATCACTTACGCCCTCTTTGGTACTGAACATGACCGAGTCGTCAGTGGACAGAGTATACACCTGAAAATCATTACCAAAATGATTTTATTGCTCCAGGTAATCGGCATAACCTGTTTGGCTACGTACATTGTCGTGTTCAATCAACCTAGTCGGGTATTTCATTATAAATCACTCAGGAGCAAATTGTCTATTAAAATTTTATATTTTTACCTTATTTACCGTTGTATATACTAGAAAATCAGCACAAAGTGCTGGAAAAGATATTTGGTGTTTACACAACGAGGACATAACTTTTAGATTACTTCGGGGTGGCAAAAATAATCCAGTTGTTTGTCAACTCTGGTGTCTTTTTATTTCTTTCTTTTTTTCTGAGTGACAGCAATAACCAAGTCAATAATGTCGGGAGAGAAGGATCTTCAACAAAGTTTAGATGAGACGATGAGGAACGATATCACAGACAAGGATCGATCAGACATGGCTTTGAACTTGGCGATGGAGAGGACATCCTCCTCGACAGCGACGTCGATGTCAGCAACTAAAGTGTCCGAAGAAAGAAACAATAATCTAAAGACAGAAAACGAAACACGTGACTCTTCCTACCAGAGTGAATCGAGCCTTCAGCATGTTGGAAGTGAAAAAGGAGTTGAGAGTAAAGCGAGTGGAAAGGGAGGTAACATCGATTCACCACCAAATTTGGATCAGGATGCGGAAAAACAAGAGGATATTGTCCTGGACAACGATCCGAAGCCCGTCTCCGAGGACATTAGTTGGGATGTCACAGGAAATCATGGTGATAAAGAACGAAAAGAAAGCAATGATCAGGTGACTACAGACCAAGTGCACGTCTCTAAAGATGAGATAACCAAAGGTACTGCAATGCCTGGAAGTGGAATGAAGCAAAGAAGGACTGCCTTGACTCTCCCCATAAGCAGTAAGCTTGAAGGGAATAACGTGAAAAAGAAACGATCGAACTCGAATAAAGGCAACAAAAGAAATACAAGAGATGGTACACAGAGTAGAAATAGTTTTAGAGATAGTAGAAAACTAGATAAAGAATATACTAAAAGCTATTCCAAATCAAATGAAGAAAGCGTAGGGGAAGTCGCAGCCATTGACGTACCTGCAGAACGAAAGGAACCTGAACCGTGGAAGGAAAACATGGATGGTCCACAGGATGAAAATTCAGAACAAAAGATCGTAGATGACAGTTTAAGCAATAAACCGCCAACGGATCACGGGATTGTTAAATTAGACAGTGATGGAACTGAACGGAACGATGCAAGCTCGGAACAGAATTCCGTCCTCGCAGCTGGAGCCGAACCAAGCACACCCGAATCTTCTCAACTCAACGAAAACAGACCTGAGAGCCATCAGGCTGATTCTCAGTCTCGTTTATCAGAACGTGACGTTATTACGTCACATTCACATACAGGACGTGACGGTGTATCACCAGTGTCTCCAAGACGGAACATCGGAAGTCGACAAACAGGGCGAGGTGGAGACCGTGCACAAAGTAGACAATTGGTATCGTCAAGACGACTATACAGACATTCGGTAAGTCAATCTGCAAACTCAACTCAATTCACAATTATAAGTGTTACATGATTTTAAATTGAATTGTAATAATTATATACATGTACACACTAAGAAAAAAAGGTTCAAGTTTGCACCCTAAATGCAACACTGGCATCACCTTTTGGGGTGCAATTTAGCACCCTACATGAAAAGGGTGCAAAAATGCACCTTTTTGTTCTTGTTTGCACCCTTTAATGCCCGATTGCACCCTTTAAGGGTGCAGAAACGTTTGCATCCAAAAGGGTGCAAATATGTACCTTTTCTAAAGGGTAAAACTCTGCACCCTTTAAGGGTGCAAATGGTAGCTAACCTCACCATTAAAGGTGCAAAAAGCTTCTTAGGATGCATAGTTGCACCCAAAATGGTGCAACTTTTGTTGCATTTGAAGGGTGAAAAATTGTACCTTTTTTTCTTAGTGTGTATATACATGTATACTTAGTAGATAAAGAAGATAATATAGTCATTTCCTTTAAAGAGTTAAAAAAGAGATGTTTAACGCCTGCTTAAACGTCTTAATTAATGGGAAACATTCATGAGAAAAAAATTGCTTTAAATAAAAGCACAAAATAAGGGAAATAGATAAGTAAAAGTTACATGTCATTATTTTACATTTTCCTTCTAAAAACATTATTTTTGTTCCTGTGCTTGAAGTATAGTGAGAGTAACATGTTTTGTATATCATCTTGTAAAAAATAGGCATATTCTTTTATTACATTGACCCATAGAAATGATATTTGCATATTAAAAACAAAAGTCAATAATTTTCATATTTCTGTGTATAACATCTTCCTTATTCCTGCTTGAGGCATTATCAAGGGTGGAATATTTTGGCATTTAAACTAAGTCTATTCCTTTACTATTTCGAGAAAATGGACATTTGGGGTAAGTTTTGTGTACAAAAACAGATGGAGAGTAGTGAATCCATGACATCACAGGATATCACAGTCACATGACCCGGAGTTGCAAATTTTAGATTTCCACCGAATTTTTAAAATTCATAATTCTCCTATTCTTTGTCTGATTTTTCTCAAACTTTCACTGATCTACTATTTTTCTTATTTTTGTGCTTTTATTTAAAGCAACCTTTTTCTAATGAATGTTTCCCTTTAAATATAAAGCTGAGCTCTGGTCATGTGATTAAATTCTGAAAGAAACTGTCTCAAAAAGATTTACCATGTCTACATAAGAATTGGTGTGTTATATGAGTTTTCGGAATCATCAAAATGACTAGAAATTGACTCATTCCTACTGAATGTCACATGCATAATAGATAGCAATTAGTATTATGGAACTGCACACACATGTGGCATGAATGTTCGGCCCGAACACTTCAGCTATTTCTCATCATATTTTGAATATGAGAGTATGAGGGGACATTTTCTGCTGTGATGTTCTTGAAAACTGAAATAAAAGAAATAAGGAAGCTCACACAACATTTTCACATTTCCCAGGACTTAACTTTCTCTTTAAACTACCTTAGTGGTTTCCAAGCAAATTGCTTTGATGAAGTATCAATCATAACCAACTATACTGAAAATATCGAAAGACTGTAGCATTAATTGAAGTTGTAGGTTTGGTTCTGGTTCTAAGCATTAATTGCTTTAAAGTAAATATCAAACTTACATAAAGCACAATATTATCAACAACCACTTTCCAAAAGCTTAAAGACCTCAGCCTGACCCAAAACAACCATATATTGACGTAAATTACCCTGGGTATTCATAAATTTTCGTCTCCGTTTATCCATAAAAAATAAAAAAGATAATTTTTTGGGGTCCGCCCCCTCCCTATGGCGTGACAACAGAGGAAACTGCAGGGGGTCGCTAGACGTGTGACGACATGTCATGTATAGAGCTCCGAGTGCGTCTACATGATATGTCGTCATCAAATTTTCACCCCCCCCCCCCCCCCCCCCCCGCAAAGTAGCGTTCCTCAGAGACGGGGCCCTCGTCAGAAAAACCACCGGGGCTCAACATTCGGGACGCTGTTACTCATTCCACAGTAAACGGAATCTCATGAAGTTGGTTTCAATTTGTTCAGAAAATATATAGCTCCCCGTTGATGAATAAAGTGTATATTTCAAAATTCGGTCAGGCTGAGGTTTTTAAGACTGCACATTTCCAGTAGACTCAAAATAGCTCACGTATAGGGATCAATTGCAGACTTGACCATCTGAATATAATCTTACCGCACACAATGTAATCCGACCTTAACAATATTGGGAAGAAAAAGCTAATAATTATGAATTAGTTATAAAAAAATGTGGATTATCAAGTCTTTCTTCTACCAACTGATAGTATAACTGAGGCAGCGCACACCTCGTGATGAGAGAGATCCGAATCTGTAGATCAGATCAGACTGCATTATATTTCCCCATTTTGCAGCTAACTTTACCATGTATAACTGAAACAATTATGTTACTCGTCTATTCGAATATATAACGATCTGACGATTTTTTGACCTCAGTCAGCCCTACATTTTCCACCTGTCATGATCATTTCCTAATAATGAATCTTCTTCTAAAATGTAGGTGTAGTCGTACATTTTGTTAATTTATTAATCTATACAATTATTTATTTATATATTTATATAATTAGTCATTTATTAATTCATTTCTTTTCCATCTATCTATTTATCTATTAATTAAGTTATTCATTCATTTCCCATCTCCCTGTTCATTTGGATGAATAACTACATCGACGTGATCAAAAATTCTTGACATTATAATTATGTGACTGCGCATCTGTGATGAACGGGTGAAAGGAACGTACCGGTATTAATCAAAAGGACATGTATATTGCTTGTTTTTAATGGATATACAAATTTAGCAAATATGAGTTTTGCAAGAACGTCATGGGAAATGATTATTGATATCATAAATGTATTAAAATGAAAATGAATTATGACGGGAATTGTGATCAGTAACAGAATAGAGTCTACGATGCCATCATCAAAGTATGATGCGTGTAAATTTGGAGTGACTGAATCAATGGGATCATTGTTCCCCAAAATAGCATTTCAGTTATAGAGACCGCGTTTTTTGATGGCATTGTGTTTGCGAATATTATCAGATTATGTCCAGCTGTATGAAATCATCCTAGTTATTCGGCAACTTCATAAAGGATGTAATTTACCTTTAAGCCTATGATTCCATGACGCAATTGACGGATGAAATCCCTCCCAAAAATCCAATAATATCTATAAAGTGAATTTGTAATTATAGCAAAGTAGCGTGTAATAGCAATTAGTGCGCATGATATCACATCGATCCGCGAGTGAACTTGGAGTAAAGTTTCGAATGGAATCAATGGTATATGCATAAGCTGATCAATAAGAAGGCGTAAAACTGATATTAATTTTGGTTTGATCAGTGGGAATGTCCTTTAGACAATATTGAATAAGATACAAGCAGGGTGTGTTACAGGGGAAGTCAGGATTGCCCCCCACATTTTTCTATATAACACTTGTTGGTTTCAGTTTCCCTCCCGTACCCCTAACTACTCTGACGCCGCCCCGGATCATGGGGATACGCCAGTCAATGAGAGTGTACAGCATTATGAATTAAGCGAGCCCGAATGGGAGATCTGTCAGCTGCTGAAGGGAGATTGTTATGAAAATCGTAAATAAAATTAGGCCTATTCCTTACTTAAGCATTCAAGCATAAGGACATGTAATTGAGATTTCATGAAAGGTTGTTACAAAAAGGAAAAGGGAAATATGATACGAGGCAAAGTATATTAATTCAAAGAGAAAATACATATTATTCAGAATACGTATAGAAATAAATATTATGTAAATTGGAAAATTGTATATTTTCCTTCACTCTAAAAACTAAGATGTTAAATCATCAGTCGAAAGGGCCAAGGAGAGACCACTTTTTCCAAAAGGATAGAATAACACTTTTAGGATGCTGGATACAGCAATATAAAGGCGGAATCCAGCAGGTTAAAGAGTTTATTTACCATTTTGAAAAAGTTGTCACTCCTCCCTGTGTAGAGCGTTCTCAAGTAGAATATTCATGTATTATACACCAATGCTATCCCCATGTTGAATATATTATGACTTCACGTCTTCATTAACCATGTTGATATAAAACACTCGGATTATTTCTATATGTCTTTTTTTCGGAGACGAATTCCCCTAATGCTGGTCAGTGGCTAACCCAATAATTCGTGTTAAACTGTAAGATAGCGACTATCTCTGACAAATAAAAAGCTCAAACAACGTGCCTATACCAATCAGACGGTGAGACGCCATGGAGAAAGGACAAGGACAGATTTAATTAGATTAGCGCCATCTACCGGTACGTGTGTGCCCTACGAGCTACCAAATGCTGACATCCATCCAAAAACATGATCAAGACGAACTAGTGACGTTATAATTACTTTGGAAAACTGATGCCCGTGAAAATATTTTTCTTTCCAGTTGAAACCGAAGTTTTCGGAAAAGATTATTCTTTAAAAATGAGAGAAGAAGAAGGGCAGATATTCCGTTTTAATGTGACTTTGAACTTGCAAGTGATATATACATGTATTATAATAATTAGGCCTACATGTCTGCAAGGCAAGTGTCACTCCTCTGTCATTTTAAATGGTGATTTAACCCTTTCGGTTTATGTCAGGCGCCATTTTGATTGCGTTATTAATTACCTGCGCTTACTACAAATCAACGCAAAGTTCGATATCGCTCTTACATGGTATGTCAGAGACCGCTTCATTCACGGACACAGTCCTATTTCATCTGCAGAATGTCCCCTTGTGTGCAACAGGCATTGTTGATTAACTGAACAACAATTTTTGTAGAAGATTGAAGTGATGTAAATACTCTACAAGTTATTAACATCTCTTCGGGAAGCTTAGCCTTTTACATATCATTCATGTCATTGTTGATTTGGCGACGTGAGTAGTTCCAATCATGCCTCGAAATGTCAGGGTCTCTTTGTTAAAACTGATCATGATAATATTATTATTGCTTTGTTTCAAACAACGTTAGTGTTTCATTCTACCACAGGTTGCCTCGCTCCTTTATCATAACAATAAATGATAATTGTATTTGTTTCGTATATTGATGATGTTGTAACCTGGACGCAACAATTATCCGGTGATGTTCGATAATTCAATTTTTATTAAAAAATTACGCGAGTATCAAAAAGCGATTTTACCCCAATCCCGGTATAACATGTCTAATCGACAAAGTATTATTCAGGGGCACCGCCTGACGGTCGGGTCGTGCCCTAACAGATCTTATATATTAAGTAAGATCCGTAATTTATCCATTACAATTCGATTTCGGATTGCGCATGAGTATAGTTCCTTTTAATTCCATCCTGAAATCCGTCATATTAAAGGGAAATGTGTCAAATTTGCAAAATAAATAAAAGTTGACTTAGAGTGAACAAATGCAATATTGGAGAATTTCATCTACAACCTAAGAGCCGTTCTTGAATATCATGAATTAATAGCATACA
Organism: Heliocidaris erythrogramma; assembly: GCA_025617745.1. NCBI lineage: Eukaryota > Metazoa > Echinodermata > Echinoidea > Camarodonta > Echinometridae > Heliocidaris > Heliocidaris erythrogramma. The sequence continues at coordinate 5,081,956 of CM046862.1, read as the reverse complement.
TTCCGATAAAGATTTCTAGAAAAGTAACTTCTTCGGTTATTAAAAATATCTTGATGTTTTTTTTTCTTCTGAGACATAACATCATTAAATCATCTTTTTTGTTCACGTCAGTGATAGCTTCTATTTTTCTTTTAATTCCCCCCAGAGCAATTACTGGTCAGGTCATTCATATAATATGACTGTCCTGAAAACGTTCAGATTATGATGGTAAAATAGAAAAATATTACAATTGAAATTCATTTCTAGATTCGAAGAATCGTTAATATGATTAACTGCAAGCCTTTTAATCTACAAATAATCAATATTCATAGAGGAAATCATGCTGCTTGAATAATATTCGAATTTAAAATGTAGGGCAGTCATTTAGATAGACATACCACCAATCTATCATCCGAAGTGAGAAATGTGTATTCCAATACATTTAGGGAGAGAGGAAATATTTTTAGTTCAAATAATATTTTGTGGTTTCGTTACATTCAATAGACCTGTTTACTAAGTGATTCAAATTTTAGGCATACTTTTGAAACAAAGGTTGTTTTCGACAACCTGAAAGCTTGCCAGAGGCTTGTCAGACATAGCAACAAGTAATGTATGCAAACTGGATTCCAACCATTGTAGTTCATTCATTAATAACAGGTTAATGGAATACCTCGTTACTAGGTCCCCAGGAAAGAAACATCATAAATTTGAATCACTTAGTAAACAGGTCTATTATTACACAATACAGCTCCCCTGAAGACAATTTTAACATTACGTCATTAATTAGTATACTTAAACCATCTCCAGACTAATGAGTCCAGCTGCATCCGTCGACTTTATATCACCGGCTTTTCTACACGTTTCCATGGTTACGCGCACGCCGTCTGCCTGATTGGTAGTCGTGTATCGTCTTACATGACGTAGCGAGCGAGAGACTCATTAAATCTTAATTATCTCTCTCTCCCTTATGACTGTCATGTAGTGTTTACTTGTTAATTAAATTACGATCTGAACGGCGGCAGTAAATACTCCTGATTATTATTTGCTTTGCAATGTGTTTTGTTTACGTCCGAGGCAAAACGGTGGCAAAGACTGCGAGGTATTATCCCAGTAATGCGTAATTTATTCACCAATCTGTTACAATAAAAAGTATTGCCTCATATTTATTTTCACACTCTCTTTCCCTATTAATGGTCTGACTGTAATTCTCCTTCGAATCATTTAAAATCATCATCTCTCTTTGACCCCCCCCCCCCCCGACATTGGCTCCTTTTGACAAAATACATTCTTCCCTTTTCCATCTAATTTCCCCCTTCGTATTCAATTTCCTAAAATATATTCATTAACGAGTTTCATCTCTTTCCCTCCCCTCTCTCTCTATCTGTCTTTCTCTGTCTTTATCTGTCTCTCTGTCTGCCCCCCCCCTCTCTCTCTCTCTCAATATAATATATCTAAAATAGTGTCCATATGTTGGATTATTAATGACGTCGAGAGGCTCCAGATGAAATAAAACAATTTCAGTGCGTTCCACTTATTACCACTTGTGTTTATATATCATGTTAATCAACAAGTTTGACCTTTTCTCCGGGTCTTTATCAAGTTGACTGACATTTATGATGCTAATAAAGGTGAATACAAAGTTTTGTGGGGAGAGAACCTTTGCTCATGTTTTTTCCGGAATGATCTTCCTCGAGTGATTAGAAATAGTAAATCACTCGAAGAGTTCTAAAATAATCGAGAAACGTATCTGTTTGATTTGGCCTATAATTAAATTGTTTTCTTCCTTCTATACTACTCATGTTGAACCTTTGGTAGACAAGTGGATTTGATATTTCCTCAGCGTTTCCGATGCAAATGGCCATATACTTTATAAGTTTATAAGATACCTGGCGCATAGTCTTGGAAAGCTAGGAGTTCAAAAAGCCTTTCCATGTTATAATGTGTATGATATCTTAACAAATTATGACGTAAAGTGGAGTATTTTTGAACACTCACTTCATACTTAACTTAAGTTAATTGATATCATGCATGAGTTAGACTTTTGGCCAAGAAAAAAATAATTGTAACGGTTCTTTGGAAGTATGTCAAAATGAAACGAAAATAAATAGACATATACCGACAGTTTGCTCAAACAAACAAACAAACAAATTGCTGGAATGGGTGAAGCGGGGGGGGGGGGGGGGGGGGCTTTAGGAAATATTCTCACTTAAAAAATGGACAAAAAATGTCGGTTCGTTTCTACCAACAAAGACTGCCAAAGCTACCGACAAAAGATTTAAAAAAGCATTATGGGGTGGGGGGGGGGGGGGGGAGGGGAGGGAAGTCCTCTTCCATCTTTGGCCATACTAACTGTGGCTGCAGGGGCATGCCCTTCCCCATTCGAATGTTTTGTTTAAAACAATGGGAATATAAGAAGGGGGAGGGGGAAGAAATTGAGAGGTGGAAAAAGAATGTGACTATAAAATGATGATAATACACGTCTCTTTTTACACTCCCTTCCGTTTATGTTCGCTTCACTGCTGTCTCTCATTATAGCTCGGTACCGCCCCCCCCCCCCATCCATGACATCAGTGCCCCCTTGATAACTGGACCCTTTCAATCTAGCCGGACTGTCCCAAACCCCCTTTAATGACACCCTATCGTTTTGTCGTCATTCAAAAAATACCCAAGGGACTATCAATATAAAGAAGTATGTTTGTATTTCGCTTCCGTGCTCCATAAATTATAGATTCATATAAATTTTTAGTAGCTACTAAATAATTTATTCGAACATAAACGACTTTGCGAGACTAAAAAGCGAAACGGAATACCATCAAATTCGACGAAATCGCGTTGTTTCGAGAATGCACGTTCTATCTGGCAGAAAATTCGCTTTACATTTCCATGGCAACTGAAGTTATCAAATTCCCCGGTGATTTGATCATGGAAACGGTTCTAAATGAGGTCTATGCGATCGATCATCACATAGCGATTACAATCAGAAGTTGGCATACTTGAAAGCTCTAAAGTTTGCCCCACGCATCGCGCAGACTATACCAGAAGATAACCCCTTGTGTGTGACCGCCGTACTGGGCCTTTACAATACACTCAATGTAAACTACTAGTATCTTGTTGCCAAACTGGTAGTACGAGCGTGGCTGGTAGATCTCGTTATCTTGCTCTTTCCTCATGTTCCTTCACATGTCGGGAATATTATAGATTCGCGAAACTTTTCTGGCCGGATAACTTGGCAGGATTGAACGTTTCAGATCAATTAAGATTTTGTGGATTTGTGATATTAATTATGGGCTTGTTCATAACAGACGCCGAAACGCGACATGTAGTCGAAAAAGTTTGGAATGAATGATGTTATTTGGAGTCAAGTGGTATCGTGATAATAGGGTTTTTATGCAGACGATCGGATTGTTTATAACCGCTGCGGGGATCCGACTTCAAGTTCCATCAACATGCTGAAATAATTTTGATACAACTTTTGTTTGTGATTATTTATTATCTATGTTAATGTAGGACCAGAGGAAATACTGGGCACATAGCAACATGTCTGACTCTGTGTCCGTCCATTCGAGTGCAAGTGGTGGTGGGGCTCCACAGCATACACCCACCTACAGCCGTTTGCTGGCCCTAAGCCTCCGGGGAGAATGGGGTAGCGTGGAGACCCTGCTCCGAGCCGTGGAGAAGGGCGATCCAGAGATAACAATAACAGATGAGGTAGGTCTCGTGGGTAGAATATATATGTTTGCTCCCTGGGCATGCTGGGTGGGAGAGAAAAGATAAAGATGTCAAGTTTGATAGATTTGAAATAGGATGATTTTCATTGTCATATTTTATTTCAGTTTAAAACTATAATATAAAAGGAAGATTACTTTAACCATGTTAACAATGGTGAATAAATATGTTAATAAATGGAAGGAAGAGAGAGAGGTACATGAAGATGGATACACTGATATTTTTATGATGAAGAATATAATTATTCTTATGCCTTGCCTGGCCCAAGCATTTTCAGTCATGATGTCAGTACCGGTTTTAAGTATAGGCTATATTTTTAATATATTTATCTGTCTTCATGCATTGTCAGTTTAAAAAGGGGCCTAAATATAATGTTTTTTTCTTTCATTAATGGTAGTACTTAGAGCATAGCTCAGCTGAATGACATCAGAAATAAGATTTTTTTTCTTGAAATAATCAGTTGTACTCGTTTATTAATGTTTATACCTCCACTCAGATTACAAATACAAGCAGATGATATTTTGTTGGCCCAATTAACAATTCTAGTATTTTTTCTACTTCTACTATTTCTCTTCTGATTATAATAACATCATTCATTGATTTGTCATCATACATTATTTTCATCACCAATTCCCAAGCATTCTAAAGGTGTCCTTAGATTGCTGGTAATGTTTCATCTTCTTTGGCATTCTTTCATATTACGTGCTGAGAATGAGAAGGGTAGTAAGACTAACTGAATGTGACTTTTAAGATTCACCATCCATTTTAATCAAGTTACTTGTTTCATTTTTTCCTTCTGGTGAGAAGTACAATAATAACAATGATAAAAATCAACCCCATTTGTAGATGGAGGCTGAGATTAAAATTTCTAAGGCCAAGTAAAATTGATTCCTAGATTCTCCTCCAGATTTTTCGAAAATGAGGACGAGGGGTACCACGTTATCTGATATTTGATATTTGATATTTTTTCTAAGATGGCCGCCGCACATACATATTCTACATTGATACCTGTATATGACGACCGCTCAAGGGAGACAAGAAAAAACAGACTTTATGAGCAGGTGGTCTTTATGTACAGGTTCCTTTAATACAGGTGCCATTGAGAAACACTTTTCAAGGGAAACAAAAATTATGATCTTTATAGACAGGTGGTCTTTCTATACAGGCAGTCACTAAACGCTAAAGCAGATTTTACTGTATTAGGCACACCTTCCTGTTAAATTTGTATTCTTCTGGGGTCCCTTTAACTCTTACAGTGCCAAGGGGTTTAGCTCTCTTCAAAATTTTAACAAAATATGATCAATGCATAAGTTTCAAATGTATGCACTTCATTAACCATCTATTATTTCACAAAATATTGTGTACAAAACTTGTAGGAAATTTATTACAATTCTTATGATACCAAACATTATTACTTTACCCAGTTTATGCTTAAGAATTATTGAAAATTACATTTGAGTTTCTTTTTTGTCCATTATTATTGGGTTTCTAATTTGTTTACTATTGTTTATTGTTGAAATAAGGTAAAATCTTTTTTAAAATGTGCAATTTTCTCTGAAAGTTTTTATGCTAGCATATAATTATAAATATAATCATACATGTAGATTTAGAATGCTTGATTTATGCTCAAAATTTTGATATACATTGACCACCGTATACCTTTCCTGTGGTTGAGCATTTGGTGAATGAAAATGACAATTCTATCTGTCACATATACGTGACATGTGACATCGGCACTGAAAGAGTTAAACCACCAAAAGCCATCAAGGTATAATATTAGGGATCTGCAGCAAAATGTTGGTGGTTTAAACAAAAATATCACAAAAAAAGGAGGCGGGCACAAAAAGGATGCTGGGGGAGGGGGAGAACTAGGAATAATTTTCATTTGGCCTAATCAAAGCTGTACTTTCATTGCTTGAAAGGAGCAACAGGAGTCAGTACATGTACATAAAGAGACCTACAATTATCAACATTTTCATATATATATATATATATATATATCAAAATTTTTGTCAATCCTATTTTGTTCTCAGCATGTGATATGATGCCATGTACCTTTGTTCATCTCTCCCAAAAGCAACCATGTCTTCCTCTGCAAATAAAAACTTATGCCATGCATAGTGTTGTTTTTTAAATTGTTATATATTTTATTGCATGTTAAACAAACAGAATTACACCCTAGTGAAAACAGTGTCATTTACTGCATGAAAATTTGCACTATTTTCCTCATTATGCTAATTTGCCCCAAATGTACACAGCATTAGACTGTATTTTGTCTAACCCTTGTGCCTAATCCTAAGAATACTGAAGTTAATACTGTACATTATTTTTAGTGGCTTAAAAGGAATTTTTATTAGTGTGAAAGTTCATGAGTGACTCCAGTGATATAAGAGCCAGTTAGAAAGAATGCATACCATTAGCTGAAATATCAGAATCATTTATTTCAATGACTATATAAGCTAAGAGAATCTAGCAAATAATGCATTCCTATAATTCTATTTGCAAGTTCTCTTAAATTGGCTGTACTTGAAATGAAAATTATCTTTGCACCTTTCTATGATTACTTATAGGAGCCTTTCAGACTAGGAAATGTTAGAGTTCATCCATTGTTTAATTTTTCTGTTTTTCCCCTGCATTTACATTGTGCAGACAATGACAATTGATTCATTTTCACCCATACCCCCCCCCCCCCCCTCCCCCCATTCAGACTACATCAGTTCATTGTAAAGCTCTATTTTCACTGTCTGAACATCGTATAAAGAAATGTCAGAATTTGCAAAAAAAAAAGCATCCCCTTGTAGTCTGACCATCGTATGGTAGCACAATGGTATAACTGGGCGGGGCTTATCATGTGTGCGCACTGATCTGACCAATCAGCTGTAACATTGTATGTTCTATCGCTGTCCTTGACATAACCTACATGTAATACAAAACATATGATGTCAGCAGCATCACTTCCCCAAAACCCGATGTTGTAGTCTGAACGCTCGTTTTGCTAATTAATCAGATCCTTTTGACAATGTTTGTTTATACGAATCTCATATTATAACTTTCCTGTAGTCTGAAAGGCTATTATGAAGAATGGATACTTATGTAGAAACTTTTGTCAATCATAGTGCAATACATGTAGATATGGCTTTGTTTCAGGTCCTAAAATCCTCAAGTTTTCTTTGTTGTGATTATTTTCTCATTGACAGTGGTGTTTAAAATGAAAAAAAAAATACAAAATGTATTTTCAGTTCCAAAGAGCCAGCACAATTCTAGATTAAAATTGTCAGAGTTTCAGTGTGTTTGGATCCATCACATCTGTAATTATTGAGTGATAGCACCTTTAAGTTACTCTTAAGTGTTTAATTGTATCATATTTCTGCCAAATACCATCACAATATATCTGTGATTACTGCCAAAGTTGCTCTCCCTTGGTCTCGCTAAACCTTAATGGGGAAATCCACCCTGGATGAAAAAGTTGATGTTAATAAAAGCGCACAAATGAAAGAAAAACGATGAGTGAAGGATAGAGGAAAAATCTGATCACAAAATTTATGAATTTTTATAGTTGTAAACTTGTAATCAACCAAAAAAAATTTTGGCAACCCTGAACAAATGGGAGAGGTGCTCGATAGATACATTACGAATTTGCGTTTCTCACATTTTTCTGCTTTTAGCCCATAGACTACGGGAAATGGGTGGCTGCTGTATGAGAGTTAGGAATAGCAAGTTACTTTGAAAGAATGAGGAAAAATTAGAGAATCAGATTGGTGAAAGTTAAAAATCGGACAAGCAATAAGAAAGTTATGAATTTTTGAAAGTTGTAATCACTATAGATATGGAAATTTCAAATTGGCCGAATAGGTAATGTCACTGTGATGTAGCTGTGGACGACTCCCCCCGTTCGCTCCAACACACAAAATGACTAACATGTCACTCTTTTAAAAACGTATTACTCATTAGGATCTTTTTCTTTCATGAGGACCTATAACAATATGCTATCTCCAATATGTTGTGAGTACTGCCCCGAGGGTAAAAGTGCCTCCGAAGAATACTGCAAATTAATGAAATTTTTGTGTACGACAACAGGAGAGTTGTCCATTAAAATGTCACAATCGACTCACCAAATTGCCAATTCGAGATTCGCATAGATGTAGTTGATCTCATTTTTCAAACATCCATAACTTTCTTATTCCTTGTCCGATTTCTTTCAAACTTTCACCATCCTCTATTTCTTATTTTTCTGCTTTCACACAAATCATCTTATTACCAAGGTTCGATTGCCCTTTAAAGAATGCAGTAGTCAAGGGGTTCATAAAACCAACTTTATATGAGGGGGGAATTTCCCTTTAACTTGCAGGTGATGGGGGGAACCGAACAAGTGGATGTTGGTATTCCCTGGGTGCTAGTCACTCTGTCCTGGTGGTAAATTAAATTATGAATATGATCTTGAGCAGGGCTAGCAAGGAGCATAAAAGGCAATGATTTATTTACCCCCCACTCTGTGTTAAAGAGTTCTTATCAGATTCACCAAACAACCTAGAAAAAATAGGTCTGTATAGGAGCTTTGGAGAGTAGCTTCAACCTGAAGGCTTTGCAAGGGAAGCCTCCAAAAGAGATCTGGGAAACTATGCATGAAAAATTGAAAATATGACAATTGCACTGGTAAATGAAAAAGAAGAACTCCAATGAATACTGCATTTTACTCTGTTTCTGGTAAAAATTATGTTATAGGATATAAAAACTGAGAACAAACCCCCTTGTTGCCCAAATATGAGTTAATGGTTGCCCGTATATTTGAAATTCTTTGGGGAAGGAGCTCAGCCCCTCACCTTCTTTTCCAAAACTATGTAAGTATATGCTTGTTTTAATTATGCAAGGCTTGGAAATGTGGGGGGGGGGGGGGGGGGGGGGGACAGTGCCATGCCTGGGCCTTGACCTCTGGGAGGGGGGGGGGGGGAACAACCAGTTGGTGATCAATAAAATGCTCCCTTACCAGGCCCTAATTTGCATTTACATGTAGATGTTCCTTTAATCTGTCTCTTCATAATTTGCAAATTATGACTTCTTTTTACCTGTTTAAGTGTATTAGCAAACAGTCTAATGATATTTTGGTTGAAAGTGTTTCACCAAGTTTATTTCTTTATAATTCATGCATGAACTATTAAATTGTTTGTTTGAAGATATTTCAGAATTTATTTCAATTCATAATGTAAGACTGAGTGGTGGTCAAATTCGATCTGTTTGGCTTGATACATGTAGATGCCCCAATGTTATATTTGCTTACCCCTTTTTATACCCTTTTGGCCTTCAAATGTCTAATTAAAAGTGCGAGTGAGAAAATTTTGGAAAAAGGCAGCCCTTAGTGACCAATTTTGTTATCGATTCTTTGTTTTTTAGTTAATATCAAAGTGTCAACTTTAGACTGCCATAACTTTTTGTTTGATAAGCAATGAACTTGTATTCTTTGTATGATATTTGAAGAGTTTTTATTAATTAATGAAAAGGACTTTTGAACTTTGGAGAATTGTACATATTTTTGAAGAAATTTTTTGAAAAAATGTAAACAGTCACATTTTCCCCCAGGATCGACTGCCTCGAATCATCACCAAAGTCATTCAATGTAGTGTCATGTTATAGAAAATTTAATGCCCTTTAATATGACGATACATGTCATGTATGGTGGTAATCTTGGTAGAGTGATGTTCTTTTTGAAAATTATCTTCAAATTTGTTGAATACTAGTTACACATGGCGGTCATTTTGAAAATCCAAAATGGCTGCTATCCTGGTGATATGTGCAAATGCCAACTTTAATTTTTTAATTACCCATGTTCTAAAAATTTAAAAAATGTATATGATATAGGTTTGCTTATCTCCAAAACTTTTGAACAAATGTTCATTTTCATATATGAAGTGAACCAGACTTATACAATATTCTTTATTTTGATCTATGTTGATACCCCAGTTACAGTTATGCAAATGAGATGTACAATCCAGTAAAGAAGAAAAGGATGCTCAGTGGAGCGTTTATGGGCCTGGCCATTTATTGATTTATTGCCTTCCTTTGAGAAGGCATTGCTTTTGTTATGATATGCTTTCTTGTGGTCTTATATAACTTACGGCAAGGTTGACATGTTTATATCCTGTGGTTAAAAGTAGAACTTTTGAAGCTTCTTCAATCCAAGATTTGATTGACAGCCCAATCAGAAAGTAAAGCAGCTGATGAGTGAACTGTTTCTAGGGCCTAGTTTCTACTATAAACAAATCTTGGAGATTGGTTTTGACTTTTTAAAGTTAAAGCTTGCATTTATGGCACAGAATTAAGAGAAACATATAATCAACTAATGAAAATGATCTTCTTTGTCCACTGACTTTAAGCTATAGAAAAAGGGACACCCTACCACAAAAATAAGAGTTCACAAGCATTAACCTTACCGGTAGAGTCCAAACCTTTTGTTCTTGACCACACCCTTCCAAACTCTTAAATGAATATTACGTGCTACTGAGTATTGCCAAAGTAAAACAAGGCAATTCATCGGTTTATCTTAACATGCTTGGGGAAATAAAACTTAATGATAAATTTCAATACTGAGCAATATTTGCATGCATACATATCATTTGCATTTATATTGTGAATTATTTTGATTTTTGATTTTTAAAATCAAAGAATCAAAGATACATTGTTTGCACATGGTTTTCTTGTCCCCCTGTGAGAAATATACAAAAGTACTTATTATTGAGTTTAGTCAAGAGAAATATGAGTTGGAAATATATGTAAGAAGACCATTATGGCCTTTTGATGTATCTTTCCTTACATGTATGTTTCTTTTTCATGTGATTCCAATTTTGTGCCAGTCTGTGTCACTTGTTTATAGGATATAAAATTACATTTTGATTTAATAATAATAATAATAATACATTGCATTTATAATGCGCTTAATACAAATCATTATGATTTGCATATACATGTACATTATATTGGGCTTCAAGATGATCTCTTTTCAAGCCAAATGTGATAGAAATGTACATTTATTGTAATGATTTGTCAGTGATGTTTGTCATGTCTTTTTAAAGTGAAATATAAGTGTTGTTTCGGTTTGATTTGTTTTCAGGAAACGGGTGTATCTCCATTGATGCTTGCAGTGAGAGATAATAAGCTAGTTGTAGCAGAGAGACTTCTGGAACTAGGATCTAACATCAATGAGAGAGCAAAAGTAAGTTTTTTTTTAAATACTTTTCTTGTAAAACAATGGCCTGCATGTTTTCCTAAAGAGGAAACCCAAGTCAACCCATGAAGTTGAAAGTTAAGTTGTGCTATTGAACATATATTGAACAATATTTGTGACCCTCCACCACGAAACGACCAATAAGTCGCAATGGGAGTTTTAGAGTAAACAGCTGTAAAGGGTTGTTTGGGGTGGAAATTTCTATTTCAAGTTTTTGGTATTTTCTGAAACTTAATTTATTAATCAACCATGTGACAAAATTTCGGGGTAAAATACCATGCTGAAAAATGTTTTTAATCTTTAATTTGTAAACAAATCTTTCGGCATATTACTCCCAGTGTTAAAGATCGTATGCTCGATCTGTAATGAAAAACACAAGTCAGAAAAAATTGGAACCAGCGGGATTCGAACCTGTCATCTACTGCTTGCCGGGCAGCGACTTAACCACCAGGCTATTCTGGTTCACGGCCAAGTCACGACGAACTAGAATCAAATACCCAAGATCCTCTTCTTTCTGACTCATTAATATTCAAACGGTCCGCCGTGGACAATGGTTAGTAAACGAAGAAGCTTGACTGGGGAGGAATTTTTAATTTGTAAACAAATCTTTCGGCATATTACTCCCAGTGTTAAAGATCGTATGCTCGATCTGTAATGAAAAACACAAGTCAGAAAAAATTGGAACCAGCGGGATTCGAACCTGTCATCTACTGCTTGCCGGGCAGCGACTTAACCACCAGGCTATTCTGGTTCACGGCCAAGTCACGACGAACTAGAATCAAATACCCAAGATCCTCTTCTTTCTGACTCATTAATATTCAAACGGTCCGCCGTGGACAATGGTTAGTAAACGAAGAAGCTTGACTGGGGAGGAATTTTTAATTTGTTAAAAATTCCTCCCCAGTCAAGCTTCTTCGTTTTTAATCTTGTTCAAAATTTTCCTGGATATTCAAACTTTGTGAGTCAGCTTGCTGGCATCATACTTCACCTCGCTTTTCTGGTAAAGCTCAAAAACTATGCATTCAAATTCTACAGAAAGAAAGAAATATATCTATTCTTAAGGTATGGAAAGTTTCAACCCAATCCAATGAGTACTTCACAGTGCAGGCTATGGAGTTCTCACTCAACCTTTTGTGCAACAAACAATAGGACACAGATTAGACACTCTTACATGGTCACTCTTCTTTAGAGCCCGTTTTCTCTATTGTTTTGGTCATTAGCCTGTCTGACACTCGGACATTCTCGTTGTAATGTATAAGGGTTTGCTTAGTCTATACAAGACAAGTTATATATCATTTTAAAGCTAAGAGTCTAAGCTTTCAAACTGTGCTGAAATTTAAAAACCCAAATTTCTGACTTGTTGGTCGTTTTGTAGTGGAGGGTCACATTTGTTTCTAGGGATATGTGAATATTATTTACTATTTTAATCCTTTGATATTGGTCTACTTGATGTAGAAAGTAGCAGATATAAAAGGCATTTTACAAGGAATTGGATCAAGCAAAATAAATGAACGTGTAGGTATGATTATCGTAATCCTTGAAAACAGAGGTTTCAATTACACTCAAGCGCAGTCTTTTTTGGCGGCGTAGAAAAGTACACCATCTAACTCGGTGATAGGCTATTCAATTAAGCCTGCCTGTGATTGTTTCTAAGGGAAATTGTCAAGCACTTTGTCAAAAGAAACGATGACAACATTTACCGAGGCTAATGTCCCAAGCCAGTTGCATCTGCGCAAGCATGAAAATTTCATTAAGAGCCCGCAATCAATAAATTAGCAAATCTCGCCAATCAATTGACTGGCGTAGGCTTGCTGTATCCATGGAGATGTAATTATTAACACCTTTGCTGCCTGTTGCACAAACATTATGATTGCGTGTGTTGTGATGTCCTGGCCACCGGGACCTGACTTCACTCCGGAAGATTGAGAGATCATCAAAACTATTGATACCAAACAATTTGTATAATAGCGGAGAAATCAGTGAAGGATGGATCAGAAAATTAAGCTAGTATGTAGGCATACGTGAGGCAATGACCTCAATCCTGCAAAAGTAATATTGTCATCGTCTCACACTTGCAAATGTGACTTCTAATTATTATTGACTTTGATTTCCATCAACTTTTTGTTAGTGTATTAACATTTTTCTGGTCCAAGGAGCTTGTGTATTACATGATTAACAATTTAGATTTACTTATTTAGTTTTATTTATTTGTTTTGTTTAAACAGGGTAACTCTTTCAGTTAGATAACTGTTCTTCTAAGAGGCCCTGTGTAAATTATACATACATAAACATAGAGAACAAACATTGAATATACATAACATACATGTAACAATAGAACAAATACTTTCCTTCATTACAACACAAAATGAAATTGGAAATAATATTAGACCAGCATACTCATTGCTGCCTGTGAACATTCAAGGCAAAAATTGAAATATTGCAAGGCAGAACCAAGAAAACAGAATAAGTATTTACTTTACATATTTAATTGTTTTTAGAACTGGAAAATTTAAAAACTTTTAACATGAATTTCAAGGTAAAGATAAAAACAGGAGAAAATTTGATTTTGATATACCGGTACTTAAACTATTCTCTAATACAGAGCATCGTAAACATGGAAATTTTTCGCAGTATATAAATTTTCACGGGTTTCGTGCTATTTTCGGCAAGCGTTAATTCTAGAACTCGTGAAAATATTAGCATGATTTCCTATGCGGTCTGAATTGCGCGCTTCAGCACATTAATATATGTGTGTGTGTCCAATTCATTTTTGAGCGCGTGTGTCTAGTTGCGCATGCATGTCGTACTCATTTGAATGGTCTGAATGTGTGTAAATTAATAAATGGAGTAGGTGTACATACAAGCAAGCAATTGTGCAGCGCGAATTTAAGAACCCGCGAATATGTTTTGGGGTCGCTCAGTGAAAATTTAATCGCATGAAAATACAATCTAACAGCGTTTACGTCTGTTTTGATTGAGCATTTCTTATAGAATATGGTAGCTGGTTCCATAGGGTGGGAGTCTTCCCATTTGAGTTCTGGTACGTGGTAGGACAAGTCCTAAGTTTGTACTATTGCGGGATTTGATGAATCTCTTCCTTGGAACCAGTTTTCATTAAAATGCGATTCCATTATCCTATCAGAAATCAAGATTAACATTAACCCTTACAGTGCTGGAGGGGCTTCTAGCCAGGCTCCAAACTCCAAAGTCTATCATTTCATATTTTGTGGACTCAAAAAAGCTTGTCTCTCTCTTCTTCAAATTCAAAACTAGATTACAATATGTGATGTTTGACACCATGAACAAATGTCTTTATCATGGTAAACAATTTAAAGTTAACTGTCTACACATGATTACCAAATTATATCATGAGATCATAGATTTGAACATTGCAGTACTGCAAGGGTTAAGGACTATAGACTGGTTCAGATGCATTATTCTTCCTGGAATATATGATGTAATAAGGTTAGATGTTAAGTACCAGGATTTGATGAATCTCTCAATGATCCCTGATGAAATAATTATCCTTGAACGTAGATCTGGAAGTTCAGCTGGCATATGCACTTGAATTCAATTAAGATATACATTTTATGCAATAAGCCCTAATACCAATGTAAGAATCATTAAAGAATTATGGCAATGACCGATGCGTGGCATTTAGAGTAGATGGAACCATTATTTATTAGTACATAATTATTAGGCTAAGTTAGAGTCATTTAATTAATGGAAGGTTATGTAGGGTATTAGAATATATTCAAGTTTAAATAATTAGTATTAAATCAGGCATGAAATATTTTCCACAATATTACTTGTAGTTCACCTGAAGAAAAAAAATCATTAATTTATTTCTTTATTTGTTATTGTTTATTTGTTATTGTTGTATTTTTTTTATTTGGGGGTATTTATCAGTTGTGGTATGCCAATCTAATAATATTGCTTCTAATTGATTAAATAAGTAAATTTCATTTGAAAAATCAGAAGAAAGAAATCAATATACATGTAGGGGCCCTATATCATGGATGTATGGCTGGGATGAAATTTATTTTCTAAACAAAATGTACAATTTATTTTCAACAAGCTGTAATCTTCCATACCAATACCTAGAACCCCAAATATTTCTCTTCACAACTCTTCAAATCAATGAAATACTTTCATTATCAAAATAAACCTTAGTCATTACAAGATATCTTTTTATTGTGTGTGTGGAGGGAGGGGGGGGGGGGGTGGGGAGGTGGTGGTATTTTTTTTATTATTGATAATGAAAGTTGTTCTTTAATTACCTCACATACTTGTAAGCAAATCTTAAAAATGTTTTCAATTTATGTCACACCTATGTTTGAAAAGAAACCCTTTCTATCAAGAATGTGGTATGGTGTAAGGTTTGAGTAAGGTGATAGGAGCCATGCAGTGACAAGGTTCAGGACCTTTATAAATTCAAACCAACTGGATTTCTTACATCAGTAGTTAGTTGCCATGGTTACCTGGTATTTCAAGCTGGAAGCTAAGTAGAGCACAAGAGGGTGAGAGTTGATTTGAAGAAAGCAGCTATTTGAAGAAGTAAACACTTGTATCAGGTAAAGATGTCAGTTTAGGAAGGATTTGAAGGAAAGGTTATGACGAGGGCAGTACATGTCCAAGTGAACGTCTACCTACGGGGTATTCCTAGCTTGTCATATAATTGTCAAGTAAGATGTTTTACTGAATGAATATTAGATATAAAACTTGAAAAGATTAATGTAGAGGTGTTATGGTCTAGTGGATAAGGCACCGGACTGCAGATCATAAGGTACAGGGCTCGAATCCAACCACGGAACTAACATCCTTTGGCAAGACACTAATCTACATTTGCCACGCTCCACCCCGGTGTAAATGGGTACCTGTTATGCTTGAGTGCAAGTCACTTTGGCGGCTCGGCTATAACCAGGGTAATAATGTCTAAGCGCCATGAGCGTCACTGCGTAACGGATATGAGTGCTATAATAAATGGCCATTATTAAAGTTCAAATTTTTTCTAGATTTTTCATTTCCTTTTAATTTTCCTTTATACACTGTATTGGTCTTTCAGAGATTTCCTGTAGTAAACCAGCAATTTTTTGAATGGTGTATGGTGTATATAGGGAGACAATAGGGCAACCTATTTTTAGGGATATTTTTTGTTTATAACTTATAACATACAGTTGGGCCCCACAGTTTACATACACCTGGCAGAAAAAAACCTTTTCCTTGTATTTTCACTTTGCTCATTCCTCCCAATATTTCTCCTCATTAAGATCAAGAAGTTTGAGCCCTACTTCATAGTAATTACCCTTAAACATGTAGACCTACAGGTAAGTGATTCGTAATAATTAAATAAAAATGTAAGGAAACCTTTTTTTTTAAAACTTTAATACCAGGTGTATATGTAAACTTTTGGGCCCAATTATAGGCCTGCTTGTTCAGTCCAGGACACATTTCACTATTTTTTTTCCTTTCCACAATTCACATCTATATTCTACTGATGCTTTTGGAGGCTGTAAAGCTACATTCCATTCTTTTCTTTAGCCTTTAGGGATTCACACTTGAACACAGAGAGGAGAGTTTGAGGATAGATATATTCTGAGTGCCAGAAAGGCGTTAACGCTATGTAAAGTAACATGAATTAATGCCCTCCTGGCTCTCAAGTCTCAAAGCGATGATATCAGAATTAAATTTGACTGGATTATCAGGAGACCAGTAGCAGTAACCTGTGGTGCTTTCACACCAACTTTCAGTTCCTATTGTACATTTACCAAATAATGCTATCTAATCCCGTTTTTTTTTTTTGGGGGGGGGGGGGGGGTGGTGGGGGAATGATAGCTGAATTACCAAAATCCCTTGAACCTTTAATACCTTAATAATTTTAAGCTGTTGGATACAAAGCCCTAGATAACTGGGAATAAGACTTTAAAAAATACATACTTTATGAAAAATAAAAGGTAAAAATTAACTTCAAGGGTTTGATGTGATGCCAGGGCTTATTATTACATTGAAAAAAAATAAAAGTAGCTTTAATAGCAAAACGTTGAGGCGTGTAAAAACACGGGAAAGACACATTTGACAAAATTATTCAAAATCAAAAGTTTTATTCTGTAGGGACAGAACCAATATAATGTATTTTGAACACTTGAGCAAAATAATTTGGAAACTTTGATACAGATACAGTATGTCTGATTGATTCTAATATTAGAAGCACAGACAAAACTGGCAATTTTCCTCTTTGTGTCTTTATGTGCCATTGCATTTTGCTAAGCTTCCTAATTTTATTTTTTATATTTTGTGTGGGGGGGGGGGGGGGGGATTGTGTCTCTTTATGTATATCAAAATATTGGATAGACCTACATTTGCCACTCTCTACCTAGGTGTAGTAAATGGGTACCTGATAGGAAGTATTTGATTGAATGCTTTTACGTAGTGAAAGAGGAGGGCAGGATTGCACCTTGAGCATCCCCTGGGATGGATATGTGCACACAATAAATGGACACAATATAAATGCACCTATTATTATTGTTATCATTACTGAATAATACATGTAGCATTTATTTTAAACTTAGTATCTGAAAAGAGTACCTGAAAATATTATAGGCACTGTTATGGCGTGGGTGTGAGAAGACCTTATTTGAGTGGATTATCTTGAGACCAGTAGCAGAGAAACCTTGTGGGGTAGGTTCTGATAAGGAAACTTGACCTCTTGCAGCCCATCTCAAATCAAACACCGATGTGTTCTTTCTTTTACTTGTGTTATGAAGTGTTCTTTCATTTTGTGTTGTTCACTTCACAGCATGAGCATACATGGTTATTGGAATGACTTTGTGTTTTCATGGCTTGAAAAGAAAATGTTATTTATCCAGCTGTGATGATCAAGGTTTACTTAGATAAAATTCACATTGTGGATATCGTCTGTTTGGAGCCAGAAGGGCGTTAACTCATATACTTAAATACAGAGTTAACATCCTTCTGCCTCTCAACAGACGATATTTTCTATTTGTAGGCCTAATTCTTTAATATTATAACGTAAAATTTATACAATTCTATTTCTCTGTTTTACCCATTATCTTTATCCATGAAATTTCTAGAAAGCCGAACATTACATCTATAAGTTGCAAATCTGTTTCATACATTTAATGTATAACATATAATATTTATGTGGTACAAATCATACGAACCTGCCATCCGCCTTTATAAACAATGGACCTGGTACAATTGCAAATTTCTCACTATTATATTTATGTTAATACTCTGTCAAATGATTTCCTTTTTCTTTTTCAAACCATGTTAGACTGATAATGTTATGTTTACCTTGTGTAAGTGTATTCTGCTTTTCTCGAATATAGAAATGATATCAACAACAAAAACCTGTTCAAACTCTCCAAAGAGCTAGAGCTGTAAAAAATAGGGAAAAATCAGAATTCACCATTACAAAACATTTGCAGAAAGTGTAAGGCAGGAATGGCATTTAGTTATTGCCAGACAAATCGTAGAAAGAACTCCCAAGAACAATACAAATAATAGGCTTTATATCCGCACTGATAGGTGATAGACTTTTGCAAAATGCATTGTATTACAATATTGATAAATTATCATGTTTATATTGTACAAAAGTAGGCCTATATAGAAAGAAACCTCCCCTGATGATACTTCACTACTCACAGTGGACAGTGTAGCTACCATTAGTCCTTGAACTTGCACTTCTAGACTAGAGGTTTCCCATGAAACAGATCACCATCTTGGATTAGGAGTAAAAAACAAAGCCCCTGTGTCTTGTTGCTACAATAATAGAAGTGGCCTATTTATAGATCTGTGGTCTCAGACAGTCTTGTGTTTCAGTCTGTGAGTCTGGTATTTCCCAGTGTGGTCCAGTAAAACAAAGAACTGATGTTGTTTTGAAGAACAGATCCTGATGACAGCATGGGAAGTACACAGGAGTAAAAGTGAGCAGTATTGCTCTGGAGAGGGAAAGAGAGATCTGTTCTTGGAACTCTGGAAAAAAGTAAAAATCACTATGCTGCAACCATTTTTTGTAGAAAAGCCCTAAAATAGGTTCAAAGATAACCTGATTTTGTTGCTTGATCAGTATTAGATAACTGTGCAAGGAACATTTACATAGGATCTATGTCAGATATTGTTTGTGAGGGTAAACCATGTTAGCCCTGACCATGAAAGGCGAGGGTTTGAAATATCAGTTATCTCTGATGTAAGAAAAGGAGAAATACCATCATGTATTGGGTGGGATTAGTAACATAATATTCCCATGCTTCACCTCCTTGGGAGTTTGGCTACGTGCATCTCATTTAATCTCACGTTCACATTGTTTTTGTAATTGATCGTTAACCCAATCCTCCTCGTCTGAGCTCATGGATGGAGAGAGATGAACTTGACTCCTACATGACCACTTGACATCAATGAGTAATCATGGCCATATTGTTAGGGTTAAGAGTTTTGATGATGCTGATTATCAGAGGATAAAAGATGTTATCCTTGCCATAATGGTGCGGATTCATGCCCTGACCCCATTCTGTACTTTTAGCATTGTTTAGATATTTTTGAAGAGAAAGAGAGGAGGAGAGGTAAAGAGAGGAGGAGATGAATTAGACTTTGCTTTCATCACTTATTTAACTTTTATCTTGGTTGCCTTGTTTGGCTTGATTTCTATAGAAAAATAAGAAGTAAAACATATGACCCCAGCACGCAGAAATATGCCTTTGGCAGAGGTGTAGTCATGAGAGGGTTGTTGTAGTGGCAATAATCTATGGATACTAGTTTAAATATAGTACCTCCCCTTCCCCTCTCTGTCCTGGCCCCTTCCCCTCCCCCAGTACGCTGACCCATCCCAGTTACTATAATATTTTACAAGAAATTATATCAAACGAGTTTGAATTTGCAGGTTATTGCTTCTAATGACACATGGAGCTTGTTTTTGTTCTCTTCTCAGGCTTGTTGTATTTGCGTATCAATAAATAGAGTTGTCATAGCATTGTTATTATCAGTGTGGTATTGTTTATACTTACAGGTTATTGCACTGTTTGCATGTATTATAAACCATTAGCTTATCAAATACATGTCTTCCTAGTGAGACAGTCTGCTATCTATGATACCAAGTGAGGTGAGAAATAAATGATAGCAAACAATGTCTAGTATTTTGCCTATTAAATGCACTATGTAGTGGAGTACCAGTGGTATAGAATGCAAGAAATTGTAATACAAAGTCTGGGATCAAATGGGAAATAAATTAGAAGCAAATAAATTGTTTATTCTTGGGAATAATCCTTGTTTTGAAAGTATATTCAGGACCTAATGTTTTTATGGACTATAGTTATATTTTGAAGTGATACATTGTCTTGTTCTCAAAGAGAATTCATGTTGATGAGGTATACAGTGTAGGCTTAATCATTCTGAAATGATATCATCTTAATCTTATTTGTTATTTTGTATTTAGCCTTCAATGTACATGTAGGCCTATACATACATGTATCATAAATATGAGTATCTAGGACTCAACATGTAGGTAGTAAAATGCATTCTGTTTTTCCGACCTAAACACTTCCCTAGGATTCATTCAAAGGATATTTTACAAATTGTTCTAATGATAAATACATATTTCATGTAGGTCTATATTCCAATGATTTTTTCATGAAAATAGCCTAATTAAAAAAATAACATATAAGTGACCATTGAAGAAAAAATGATTTAAGATATTTAACAATATCATTATTTTGTGCAAATAGACTATAATAAAAACAACATAAGAACTTGTTCTAGGAGATCATTGCCTGAAAGATAGAGCTATATAAGCATATATTACATGTGTAGATCTATATATCTTTATTAAAGGCAGTGGCCTGTATTCTGAACTCCGGTTTAACTTAACCATGGTCTAAATGTGTGGTTTAACTATGGGCAGCCAAATGTGACACAAATCTCTAACAGTAGATATTTAATTTATCAGCATTTTTGGTACTCAGACTATTAAAAACCGTCTGTGAATGATATTAGTACAATAGTTTTCTTGACCATTAAAGCATGAGAATCAGAATCCAGTAAACATAAGGAACATACAGTGTAAACAAATTTTTGATATTTTTGGCTACCCATAGTTAAACCACACATTTAGACCATGGTTTAAGTTAAACCGGAGTTCAGAATACGGAGTTCAGAATACGGGCCAATGACAGCTACATGAGATCATGAAGCTACAAAATGATTAGACTAGAGGGAATACCTTGACAGCACATGGAGACATGTGAAGTATGAGAGACACGGTTGGAAGTCTACCCCTTGGATGGTTTTTATCTCCCCCACGTGGCATAACAGCCAAACAGCTAGACCAGGCCATAATGTGGTCTGGTAAGCTTCAAAGTTCATTCTACTCCAGACACAATACAGCCCCAGTTAGTATCCTTTTGTACTGTCATATACTGTACAGAGCTACACAAGCTAAGACATATAGACATAGGCTATATTATTATTTTAGCGATATACATGTAGACTTGTACACAAATCATTCATGTAGTGTAATCACATAGCCGACATGTTTCTCTCGTAATTTAGTTGTATTCTAGGGCTAGATCAAGATGTTACAAATTGATTTAGTTATGATCATAAGATTTGTGGCTGCTTTATTAGCCTATATGCTGCCATACCTCTTATCATCCATCTCATCCTATATTACTTTAATATGTAGAAGATTATAATTTGCTATCTATTTTGCACCACGGTGATTTTACTCTCCTTTTAGTTTGAATATGAAATTAAAGCAAATACGAATTTGGCACAATTTCTAATCCAGAAGACCAGAGAGGCTTCAGATTGACCAATAGGCAATATCGAATTTATGGAATGTATATATTCCAAAGGAATATTCTAATAGAAGGCCTTGAAAGCTAGTTATAAAGTGAGGGGGCCTCAGACCTTTATAGTGCCTTATCTTATTTTCTGATTTATCAATGATTTATCTTTATAATAGTATTTAAAAATGAAATCTTGCCTCTAGGAGATAAACAGATTATCCTTGTACCAAGTCAGGATCAATCTCTCACTGAATACAGATTTTCTGAGTGAACAGACTATAAGAAAATTTATTGCAGTATTCACTATGAATGATATCTTCAAAGTGTAAACATGATTTATTGATTCAAGTATAGGATTCAACAAAATGCTTTACCTAGATATAAATTTATAGCAGAATTTGGACTATTGCCCATGACCTCAACCTACTTTTCATATTGAATCATAATTACATTTCTTCTCCAGTCAGTTCTTCTGATAGCTATATTAACCCTTTGCCTATGTGGTTCCTGTATAAAACTCATGGGACAGATAGAATTTAGTAGTCAAGGAGTTAAATAGTATTTGAAATTGTTCATAATACTGAATTCATATGATAGGATCTAGATGTAATCATGCTGAATTCTCACACTTTGATAGCAAATCGAAGAAATTTCATAAAAAGATTTTTTTACAATGTGATCAGACACTGGCGAATGGGGGGGGGGGGGGGGGGGTACATGAGGGCATGTGCCCCTCCACGGCAAAGCCCACTATGACATACTTTAAGTAGGCCTATACAAAAGAAAAATCCCCCCGCCCCTAGAATCCAGTGGTGGTACATGGAAAACGTGTACCACCACCAGTCTCCAGAATTCCTCATTTGCATGGAATGTAAAAAGTGAAAGGCTTGGTATGGGTGTGGACTTGGCTCACAAATTGTTCCAGTGCACTACATATGTCTGGTCAGTGGGAATCCTGACCTTTACCAATGACAGACAACTTTCTCACTATCATCCGATATCTGCTTGTCTAGGGGGTCCTCTCTACTTTTATTGGGTGAATATAGTCTTTAAAGGGTAAACAGCTTTTCAAGTGCACTTTGAAACAACCTTTGGTACGGTCTTGAGAGGTACTTGTATATG
The DNA here is from genome assembly GCA_025617745.1 of Heliocidaris erythrogramma. Classification (NCBI taxonomy): domain Eukaryota; kingdom Metazoa; phylum Echinodermata; class Echinoidea; order Camarodonta; family Echinometridae; genus Heliocidaris; species Heliocidaris erythrogramma. The sequence continues at coordinate 5,059,111 of CM046862.1, read as the reverse complement.
GCTAAATTGTTAATGAATAGGTTTATTGATGTTCTTCAATTAAAAAAATTAAAGATAAATTTTCTTTGTAGCAAATTGACATCACAGAATTTTAATTGGTTTGTAGTTGCCAATTAGCCCTATACCTGCTATGTACCGATGCTGTTGTCAGTCACACTTTAGGTATTTGTCAGTCAAATAATCGGTTATCATCTACGGAGATCCAGAAAGGCATGAACTTGAATACTTTTAGGTAGAGTTAATAATCTTCTGAGTTCTGGCTTTCAGCAGACCAAAGATCATTTAAGCTTACATGTATACCTGTCATATGATTGCTATTTAGGGCATACGTCCATTCTCCTATGTGTAGGCCTAGATACCTTCATCTAAAGGATGTCCCATGCATATTTCAAACCAGTGACAGTTTGTTACTCCAGGGAACTAATACATGTCTTCTGACTTAGACCCCGTTTACAGTGAAAGTTAGCCTGGGCCGAGACCGGCCTAAACTTCACTGTAAACGCTCAAAAGGCCATATGCGGTACCAAAAGCGGCCGCGCATTTGGACCAGCACTGGAGGTAGTCTCGGCCCGACCTTTTGTCACTGTAAACGCACGCGGACCCAAATGCGGTACCAAATGCGATCCCGGGAAGTGGAGTGATCGTGACATCATCGGATATGACGTCATGATATTGCTCTCTCCTCATCCTCCTGTCACGATTATACCTTTGAATTGTACGAATATGACCTTCCTCATCCATCCTCTTGTCTTCTCGATCGTACAAAGATATTAAAATTGCATGTGTAGAAAATAAGAAATTATCCGATAAGTTAAGCGGGCAGCTGTGGTGTCGATCGTTCGTCGTATGCATGCTAGCAAAAAAAAAATTGGTACAAATATCCCGCGCCACACTGTTGCGTTTACCCACGCGCGCCCACCAAAATAAACGTTTGTTTACATGCAGAGCGCCACTAAGACAAAATATTGAAAGGTTATAATTTAGGCCGACCCGAGACCACTACTGTAAACGCACGAAATTGAGGGGCTGGGCCGAGTCCAGCCCTGCACTGGAAACGGGGTCTTAGATAACTCCTTCATCTGAGCATAGAAATGATTCTTTGAGCCTGTATGTGCATTTGCCGTCGCCATTTGGGACGTACATATGTCTTTATCAAAAGGATGTCCTTTGCTTATTTGAAAACAGGGACATTTTTTTACTCTAAAAACTGAAAACCTATACTTTGAAAGTAAGATTCTATATACATGTATATTTGAAAGCATGAGTAGATTTAGGGGAACCAGTGTTGGTTGCCTGACCTGAAGTACCACCTAAGTTGGTGAGATTTAGGGCAAGGTGGTTGCCAAGATTACCCCCTGGTGTGTCACACTGATTGTCAGAGGTCAGAGGTCAAAGCCAGAATTTGATTTAAAGGGATAAGTGGTCTTCTTGTTACTGTATTAATCATAAAGCTCTTCACCACACTACATGCAGGCTTATTGGATACTTGCACTGATTTTAACACTGGAGAAGTAATATCTTGCGTATACAATTATTATTTTTTTATTTGCTGAGTTTGCAGATAGAAGTCCGTAGAGAGATATGTAACAGTTTGATCATTGATGGTCTACCAAGTATCTTAAAGATTGGTCTTGGAATATTTAACTTGAAAGAATGGTCCAAAAGGGAGAAAAGGTCTCATTTCTTATTATTTTATTGTTTTGTTGGCTTTGGGTATGTAAAGAGTCCTTCATTTCTAAAAGAAAGTCTGGATCTTTCTGCTAGTATTACATGTATAAGTGTTGAAATCAAATACGTCAGGTGGTTTCATTCTGTATTTTGTTTTTAGATTACCTTGACATTGAAGGTTCTTCTGTTTTTTTGTTGCTTGAGTATATACTTTTCTGACCAGTCATCTTTCACCCAAAACAGATAGTTGAAGAAAATAAATATACTTGAATTTTCTTACTTTAAAGGACAAGTAACCCCACGTGATATTCTAGATGCACCTATTGTCTGCTACGTCTTTCCATGGAGGCTGCCATTTTGTGCATGACACGGATCATTAGGTACCATATGCATTGATAATAGCCTACCTTTACAACAGATACGTCGCTTTGTTCTGATTGTATTACGATTGTTATTGGCCATGGGCCTAGATAATTGACGACCCATGAGTTCTAATAGCCATCCTGTAAAGCAGATTCCTCGCTTTGTTTTGGTATTGTTACGATTGTCTCCGTCCTTGACGTCAATTCTCCGTCCTTGACGTATATTTTTTATGAAGTATATTTTTTATGAACAAATTAAGACCTTTTAAAAAATATATAAAACTAAACTTACATTTCAGAATATGTGACTTTATCTAATATATATTTGTCCTCTAAAAATCAATTACAAGTTAACGATGAAGGAAATTTTACTTGGGATGAAAAATATGTTCGTGTACACATAAAGTAATGGCAGCCCCCTTATTATTGCTAGCAGACGATAACTTGGCTGGAAAATAGTGATTTATATCTATATCCTGTGTTTTTACATGAAATTGCATGTATCAAATAAGAGGCATATACTACACCATTCAAAATAAGCTAATTCATACGCTGAGGTTAATTTCCCTTTAAAGAATCATTTAGAAATTGAATTGTGTCTGATTCATTCACTTTTAACTATTGATTTTTGTATCAAATTATAAATCATTTGGCATATGCAATATAGTGTTTCAACATCAATCACCTTTACTTTTTTGTTTACTTTACTTACCTTAGTAGGCCTATAATGTTGATTTATTGCACAATTTAAAGTTACTTATCCCTTTTCCAGCCCTATATTTTGAAGTTGTGTGAATATGTGATAAATTACAAAAGATTTATAATTGTAAAACTTGTGATGGATGTGAAAAAGATTATAATTTGCTTTTAAGTAAGTTATAAGAAAAATTGGCTTACTTCGAACCATCGTGTGATCACGTCATGTTTTCACGTAAGACAACCTTTTCTTAAAAACTAAGCCCTTAATTAACAAAGGGTAGGGTGTAACGTTTATAAACATACAACCCTCTCGTTGACGAAGTGTTGGGTCAATACCAGACACTCTATAAAAAAGTATTGCAAATCTATGAATACGTACATCTTGAACCTGACATAAAGGTGTATCTTCTTCTTATCATTTATGGGGAAAAAAGTGAAATTATCTTTTATACAGTAATCATAGCACTTAGATTCAGGAATGATACCAATTGGTATGTCTATGACTCATAACTTGTCATGTCGGTAAAGATCAAAGAAGATGAATAAGAGGAAAAAAGGGAGGAAAAAAGGAAAGAAAGAAAATCTTTGTGGAAAGCTGTCATGTGAACCTGAACAATGGATAGTTAATTCATCAGAGCTATTATATTATATATTTTAAAGGCAAAGTGTTGGCTTTAAAGCTAAGAGGAAAATAAAGATTAATTTAATATCTATACTCTCTGATTGATACATACATGTAATGCACAATACACAATGCTTCAAAATACATACTGCCCACACGGATTTCCAACTCAAAATAAAAGAAGGCCTGTATATCAACTTGACCACAAACCACAATGCAACCAGCAGGTGTACAATTATCAACTAATGCTGACCCATTGAATTAACAATGTATTATCCATTCAGGTACTTGACCAGTTAGGTCCTTCATCCTATTACCTGAATTTATGACATATACCCTATATTTATTTACTCAAAGATTGATATATTTTTTTGGAGACTGAAACTTACAGTTTCAGTTGTCCGTCTGTCTGTCCATCCGTCTGTCCCACTGTGCCGCTTTCTCGTTCACGCGGTATCTCATGAACTGCGTGAGGGATGAATTTCAAACTTGGTACTAATGTGTTACCATACAAAGAGGATCTGATTGGATTTTGCAGTAAGTCAAAGGCCAAAGATCACAGAGGCCATTTACCATGAAATTTCAGGTTTTTAGCATCCTTCTTGCAATATCTCTTGAACAAGTTGAGTCAATGTACTATGTAATCCCTATAGTGAGACAAACTGATTGGATTTTTAATTACATAGGTCAAAGTTCAAAGGTCATAGAAATCAATATATGTGAAATAAAGTTTTTAAAAAGTTCTTTAAAGACCATATCTCAACTATTATAGCTGTGAGTTTCAAACTTGGTACTAGTACGTATGCATCACCATATTGAGACAAAGTGATTAAATTTTAGGTTTAGTAGGTCAAAGGTCATAGAAGTCAATATGCATGAAATTAAAGATTTGTTAATCTTGGTATCACCATATATCTCAACTATTTTGTTTGGATGACGAGGAGGAGATAAAGTGATCGGACTTTGGGTTGTTAGGTCAAAGGTCAAAAATTTAAAAAAAGTCAACTAAAATGTAATTGTAGGCTTTTTATTCTGGTTATCACAATATTTCAAGAACAGTTTGAGCCATGAACTTAACTGAATTTAGGTGGAGGCATATAGGAGACGCAGTCATATTCATCTTGATGTAATTCCATTTACAGGATTTCAATTTTTTTTTCTTTATAGAGAAGTGTAAAAGGTTACTAAGGCAGTAGGCCTACAATTTCCTAAACAGGTTTTCAGGGCTACATTGGTGTAAATATTTTGACTCGGATATCAATAATATTTACTAGTCAAGAGCTGGATTCGAAGTGCATTTCCAAAGTTGCACTGTAGCTTTAAACGTCCCATAATCTTTCTGATAAATGTCTCTCATAAGAAATGAAATTTGATTATCTCTAGGAGCTTGGAAAGATTAAATTCTCAATAAAGGATGTACCTTTGACTTAATAATAATTGATGGAAGAGGCCATTTATTACGTCCCTTTGGCAGGCTATAGGATATTAGCAAATAAATGGACTATTGAGAAGTGGAAGGTTGTAATAGACCTTGTCCTAAATGAGTGCCATGGTGCTGCTAAATTGATTATTGGGAGTATAAATGTCAAGGGTTTTGATTTATTCATAGCAAATCACACAAAGACCTTTGTCCCTCCATAATTAATCACACAATTACTTCTTTCAAAGAACTCTAAATGGCATACTTGGCATGATTTTGCTCTTTGAACTGAAAACCTGACAAACTGGAGATGAAGGATCTGTGCTGGTGTAGGCCTTGATGCTTATGTCTTTGTGGGGGGGGGGGGGGGGGGGAGCATATTGAGATGTCATAGGTGAGTGGTTTGAACACTTTCATGGATATGCAAAGGTTGTGGGTTCAAGTCCGTGCATAGCAGTAATCTACATTTGTCACTCTTTACCCAAGAGAGATATGAACTATGTTCATACAGGACTTGTGATTTCAAAACTTTTAGTTAACGATGACGGTTCACACGTACAGCCCTGACACAACGACACTCGTTGTTCTGAGATTAAAAGTCCAGTGATCATCATTTAACATGATCAGAGAGGTTATCGTTAACAATGAGTTTGCTATAAACTTAAAGTTTATTCTGTCCACATGGTCCATAACTGAGACGGAGGACCCCCCGCTGCTTGTGGTTCGGTGTTAACTACAGCTCGTTTGAGGTTCTAAAACTACAAGTCCGTTCATATGGTCTGAAACTATGAGATAATTTAAAGTTTTGAAACTACAAGCGAAACGTAAAGTTTAGCTCCCTTCCTGTGAACCTGACTATGGAAACATGGTAGGATGACAGAATGTTACTGTGGTGGGAAGATGCCCTCACATTGATCACTTGCTAGGAAGTGGAAAAGGTACACATGTGATATTCTGTGAAAGCACTTACAGATGCTATTCAGTTTTATTACTGTGATTATCATATACCTGAAAGAAATTATTGTTTTTTGTTTGTTTTAGTATCATTTTAATTGATTTAATGACTGACAAAGAAAGTTTATATTTTGATTTGTAAATTCACTCCTTTCTCTTTTTTCAACTGTCAGGATGGTCGTGCAGCAATCCACTTTGCAGCCAGCTCAGCTAAAGATGACATGATGAAATTGATGGTTCTGAAGAAAGCTGATGCTACTGTACCAGGAGGGGTAAGCAAGCAAGTCTTAAATTATAAAGAGAGGCTCATTGCAGTGGGGGGGGGGGGGGGGGGGGGACCACACACACACAGAAGCAGAGAATGATGTTTCTTTGTCAAGCTCCAATGATAGAGCACTAAAAAAACTAAGAAAAAAAGAGCCCTGGTAACCCTCCAAAATGCTTATAAGCCTCCATAAAAAAAAATCACTTTGAAGAAATCTACTATCGCAAAGTAGATACCGGTAATTCAATTCAGTTTTATTTAATTTTATTTCACATCTCTTTAAAAACACATTAGAAAATATTCAACAATCAATATAAATTGAACAATATACAACATGTTAAAAATAGCATTTATATACATGACAATATAAAAGAAAGATGAAGTGTGGATGATGTGAGGGATTAACAAAGACCATTGGCCTGTCAAGGTTAATCCCCTAATTTACCACAATTGAAACAGATTGTTCAAGAATGTAAAAGATATTTTTACACAGGATCATAGTGGTTCATTCATTGAACTTTTCATCAAGAGCTTTAGAGTTTGAATTTTGCCTGGTACATATATGACCAAACCATACATGAGGCATTTTAGTTACATTGTCTCTCTTTACTCTAGTAAAGCAAATGGTTTCTTTTTAGAATTTATTCATTGAAGTTCTGTGTGTGCAGTGAAGGGCTGATATGAAATCATGATAATGACAACTGGAAAAAGCATTCATATTTGTTTGTTTAGAGTCTGTTGTTAAACTACATGTAAGTGTTGCACATTATACATTTGAATTGCAATAATGAGAAAAACAAAAAGAAGGAAATTGTTATTTTGATGAGCAATCACTTTTCAGTGAGGTCTATCACTACTGGTTCCAGTGGCACTGAAAGAGTTAATAATCCGCTAAATCCTTAGAAAAGTATAATGTCACAGATCGCTGACAAAGAAAGGTTGTTATAAAGAGCAATTCTATCATGCTATTCACAGTCGGGTTATGTTTATTTCTGGAGATGCGTTTAATCCCAACTTTTTATGCAAGAGTTGCTCTATTATATTGAGCAAATTATGTTCCAGTACATCCCAAGTAAAATCACATCAAATCCTATGCTTAAAGGGCAGGTTGAGTTTTGGGAAAGGTGAAAAATAATTTATGAGCATTCTTTTACCCTTTGGAAGAAAAGCATACATGTAGTAGGAGTGTCTTCCAAACAGGGTGGCTCTTCAAATCCTCCCATATTCGAAATATGACAAGAGATAGTGTTCGGGCCAAACATTCATGCAACATGTGCGGTGCAGTTCCATGTACCTGTTTCTGTGTGCAGTGCGTGAGCTTTTCAACGAGGTTGGGTCAATATCTGATCAGTTTGATGATCACAAAACCTCACAGTAGGGCTATTGACCAATTCTGTTAAACATGATCAACCTTTCCCAATCGCCAATTGGTTTCTTTCACAAAAGTGTACTCCCATGACCAGAACTCAGCTTTATCTTTCATCAAACACAATTACAACCATTGCTTGACTGACAGAAGGTCTCCTTATAAATGAAATAACTCCACTGTGTTTGTTCAAGTGTAAAATTTACTAACAATGTGTCGCTACACGTTTAATTAATTTCACTCACTGTTCTTTCCGCATGAAATTTGCTGCATCCCCTCTGTTTCATGACTTCTATTATACTTGCTTTGCGTTGCCATGGCACAACAACGCAGGAACTTCCATTATTCTTCTTTGGAATGTAGGTTTAATTTCCCGATGAATACATGCAGATCTGACAAATCAAATATATTTAGTCTCTTCCTCTTTGTTTACAAAACTCCTGTCGACCTTGCCTCTCAGCCATGTGGGGCCAGAGTTGGTAAACTTTAGAAATTCACATAAAGGTAGAATACCGATGAAAGACATTGTCTGACATTGTAGTGTGCACAAGTTGAAGGATTTGTTGTGTGTGAGTTCTACTTATGGAATTCACTCTGCAGTTTATAGAGATCACCTATTAATAAACTTTCAAAATGATTCTTTTATAAGTTTGCTGGAATTCACTCTGGGGGTAAAAATAGGAAATGAAAGAATATTGAAACAAGAAAAAGATAAGAACCCTATACAATACAAATAGAATTTGAATTGTAAATCAACATAAACTTTTTCCTTTTTAAAATTGTAAATGCAAACCACTTTTTCAAAGTGGTAGATTTACATTTTTAACATGCTTGACTCAGCCTCTATAGTATTGCTTCCAGCAGGTTGAAAGTGTGAATCTACCATTTTGAAAAGTGATCACTCCTTGGCCCTTATAGGGTGCACTTATGAAATTTCATTATTTTTAAGGGTTTTTTTCTCTCTGTACATTCTAGGGAATAATTGATAAATGACTCAACTGCTTTCATGATCAAAAGATTACACAAGACTTAGTTTGTCTTGTGAGCTTATAGTACTCAGTGAATAAGTACCGTTGTGTATGCTTACTGTGTAATCAGATGGAGTACTGCCCTATTCAAATATCATGGTCTCAGACTTTGTGTTTGTTTTGTAGCTTAGGAATAGAATGACATATATCAAAACACTTCACTTAATCATATTGTAATGGCCAATGCAAACTAAATGTTGGTATTAAGAAAAAGTACAATTACAGGTAACATCCATCGGATACAATTTAATTTTGGTAACATGCTTCCCAATGAACAAGTGAACAAAATACAAATGCATGCATGTGCATTATGAAGTTTAGATATCATAAGAAATCGTTTTAATCAAGACCATTTATAGACCTTGTGATTTAAAAGTTGTTTTAAATTTTTAAATTTGATAGATTTTTAAAACTTGTTGGTAGTGAAAGGTGATGGACAAATGTCAAATTAAGTCACTTTGAAAACTAGAAGTAAAGTGGTGAAATATTGTGTATTAAACATTTGTAATCTGACATATTTTTTCTTTCTTTGTGCATCGTACCTATTATATTTCTGGTAAATACATAATAGAAGTTGTCAGTAATGATGTATTCAAAATATGAACAAGATGGATCGCACCATTTATTGCTATTTGTGGCACTGGCCATTACATCACGTATCATAAATATTCTGTGATGTGAAAGGTATCATAATATTTCATTCTTCTCCAGATCCATGCCATCATTTAACATTGAGTGCTGATATTTTGTTTGTTTTTCTTGTCACCATCTCTCTTAGTTTCAGCTGCAGCTTCCCTTACACATGGCTGCAACGAGAAGCAGCGGGGGTCTTACATTGGTTCAACACCTCCTACGCATCTCAGGGAGAGAGGCACGCCTTGCCAAAGATGCGGTAAGTCACTGACATAGCAACAATGAACTTTGTGTTTTTAAAGCTTTTGTGAAAAAAAAATCGCAGAAATTATAAGTTGTTGTAATTGTATGAAAACACCTGTAGAAAATGTATAGATCCAAAATGGTTGGTTAACTTAGTTTGGGGATATTCATACATGTTGTATGTTTTGCCAATGTGTTTGATTGAAAATATTCTAGTCTTCATGTAACTTTTAATTAATGATGAACACTTCCAGACCTCCCTCCCATGATCACTGTTTAGTCTTAGAACAATTTTTTTTAAATCTTGAAATTAAATTATGAAATCAATGTTTTAATTGATTTAGAAAAAAAAGAAATAGAGGATTACATATGAAAGTTCACTAGAATAGTTTGATTACAGGTTTGTCAAAAGTCTTTTCAATGGTATTCTTCTTTCCATTTAATTATTTGCATGTATTTCTGTAAAGATGGTATTGCTGCTTTAGATCATAAATGATACCCGTGGGATAGCAGACATTTAATCCACGCGATCAGTGAGCTATTATGTCAACTCCCTTTCTCTGATTGTCATTTCTCTATCATCTTTCCATCATCTTTCCCTCATCTATCCATCATCTCTTTCTCTCTCCCTCTCTCTCTATCTCACTCTCTCTCTCCCTCTATCTCTCCCTCTCTAGTATTCTAGCACATTTAACTCTGCGACCATGATTTTGAGTATTCGCCGGCTTTCCCTAATTTGAGCCGATTATTTGTCTACGGATATTTGCACGCAAAAACGTCGCACAGTACGTGCTATATCCAATAAAAGTGTGCACCACACACGTTTTGAAGTAATTTATGAAAGAATAAGGACGAAATTTAGACAAAATATTAATTAATCTTATTCTTTAAAAAAAATGGAATTTTCGTTGCTATCCTTTTTCATTCGCTTCATATTTTTACATGAAAGACCTTCTTGCATACTAAGTTGGAGCAAGCATGATCTGATCCAGCATATGATATTATTTCTTAATCTTGCAGCAGCTGCAAACATCACTTTTAAACATTTTAACAGCTTTGTCAAAGATAATTTTTGCTGTAATTGTGAGAATATATTCTGTTTGGCCTTTGTTGAAAGTTTTAGCACCGGTAGTGCTTTGATTATTTTTTGAAAAATTAATTTCCAGTCATTTACCATATATTCCTTTTACAGATTAATTGGAAAGTGTGCGGCATAAAATAATATTTTTTGTCTGAAATATTCGAAGAAGCATTATTTGTGACTATGAAAAGTGTTAATAAAAACATTTGATCGATGCCTAAAACTTTTGGGGGCTTGAGAACGGCCCTAGATCATTTCATGTCACATTCAATATAGATCGTTTCTGTCCTGATTATACATGAGCCTATTAGGAAATATGGAGAAGTGTTATTGTGCACCACAAACAAAAGCTTTATTTTCTACAATTAGCGAATTAGTTTTTGCTCTGTGAGGATATATTTTCTCATCATGAATATGTTTTCTAAATGTTCAAAAGGAAAGATTACTTTCTTTTGCAAAATGAGTAGAGTATAAGCAATAGCGAACAAAAATGCATGTGAAGAAATTTATGTTCCGTCTTTATAAAAAAAGGTCGCCCTCTTGTGTTATTAAGTAAACATACTAGTTCGTTCGCTTTGCTTGCTTATGGTGTTGTTTATACATAAAAAGTCGCACAGTGTCATTCACGAAGTAACTGTGCATCATCAAATCCTAACCTAGGCAGCAATTAATGTAGATCTTATTTTTGTTTTGTTCCTTATAATTCTTTGTAAGTTATTTGTTTAATTTCCTTAGTAAGAATGTTAAAAACAATTCAACTAGAATTAGTTTACTCATGCAAAGCCAAGGTACGATACGGTCTTATAATGCTGCTGCTGCTACTACTACTACTACTACTACTGTCTACTACTACTACTACTACTACTACTACTACTACTACTACTACTACTACTACTACTACTACTACTACTGATGCTGCTGCTGCTACTACTACTACTACTACTATATTACTACAACAAGTCTAGTAGTAGTAGTAGTAGTAGTAGTAGTGGTAGTAGTAGTGGTAGTAAAAGTAGTAGTAGTAGTAGTGATACTACTACTACTACTACTACTACTACTACTACTACTGCTAATAATAATAATAATAGCAGTAGTAGTAGCCTAAGTAGAAGTAGTAGGTGTAGTAGTAGTAGTAGTAGTACTGTTAGTAGAAGTAGTAGTAGTAGAAAATTAGTAGTAATAGTAGGTGTTGTAGTTGCAGTAGTTCATCAAAGGGTACTCCAACCTGAGATCAAGTTGATTTGAATAAAAAAGGTGGGCTTATGACATAATGCATATCACTGTTTCACAAAATAATGCAAAACTTTAACATTCTATAACTTTATTTTTCATCCGATTTGCATAAAATTTTCAGTTTTGCTTGTTTAATTTTACTCTATTTATTCAAATCGACTTGATCTTGGGGTGGAGTACCCCTTTCAGGGTTCACTGTCAATAGAAATGGTAGTAATATTTACCTAATAATACTATTTCTACATTTATCAAATAAAACAGAACAGAATAGACAGAACATGATAGTATGTACATGTTATAGATGGGACAAGACTGAACAAACAGAATATACTAAAGTAGGAAAGAAATGATCATGCAACACTATAAAGGTCACTGGAAATGAAGGGGGGGGGGGTGAAAACATGCAGATGCAGACAACACAATAAAGAAAAGTATAACGAAACAGGATTGAAATGTACAGAAAACCGGTCCACAAAATAAGGAAACAACCCTAAACATCATTTGCCTTTTTATTTGTCGTTTTAATAAATGAAAATCAAATACACTTTTATGTGTACAATTGTGAAATAAAAGACGCACAGGCATCATCTATCCATGACATATATACCAATATTAAAATGATTCCAAACTGTTTTTCCATTTTTATCCAGATTAGGGTTGGATAATAAAAACAAATGGGTCAAAGTGACGAAAGGGAAATGTAACTCCAAAGAAAACTGAACAACCTTCTTTTTCATGTATGTTGTGATGAAGCTAAGGCTAAGGCACTTATTAATACTGGACACCTAACTTACTGTCAATAGTTGGGTAAAAGTGCACTTTCTTCTCTAAAATGATGCCTGCAATTGTTAGGAACAGTAAGGTTTGCAATTCTCATTCTTTTAAAGTTAGAAATCAGAGAAAAGCATCAGATTTTTTCCAAAAGATATGACTCTCTTGTCTATCATAAAAATAATAGTAATCAACCAGTCACACCAAGTACATTCCTGTACTTTCAGTGAATTAAAGCAAACATGACACTGGATAATGATAAACAGACCAATACCTATGAAATTGTTGTACTGTAGTAGATGTGATTATGTTATCAAGTCTGTCAAATAATTCTTTTGATATCTAGCTATGTTTAACTTCATTAGCAGTTTTCGTTGAGCTTCTTCAATTCAGCAGAATGAAAATAAACCATACTGTCACTCTAAAAAAATCATACGATTTTCAGTACACCAAGAAGGTCGTTTTTATAGTACATATGTGCCTGAAAAAAATCGAACAAATTAACACAGAATATGTCAATGCTGCTCAAGGTAACACTCAAATAGGTGACTCATATGAAAACAAATTGTGGCATTTCTAAATCTTTATGACATAACTAGAGATCACCATGTTAAAATGTCAAAGTTACACTAAAATATGGCCACATAACTTGTTGTTGAAATATCTTTAGACTTGGTATGAACTCTACAATGATTAAGTACTAATGAGAAAGTTATTGTTTTTGCTTTGTTTTGTTTTTGTTTTTGTTTTTTTTGGGGGGTAAGACCTTGCACATCTAACATGTAATAAATAAGAGTGCAATGCATAGGATCCATACACAATCATTATAATATTATCTCCTGAATATTTCACAGAGAAACATTCCATATGAAATCATGTTTCTTATGAGGGCACATTTATGGAGGCTATTGATGAAATTTGCCACTGGCACAGCCTAGATTGATTTCCATCTGTAAAAGTCAACCAAACAAATTCTTCCCCAAAACTTGGAAGATTTTCTTATTTTTTTAACAATTACTTCTTGTGTAACTGCTTATTCCTCGCTTTGTCGTAGAATTGGTCTTCGTCAATCTCCTCCTTCATCCGACTGCTCATGGTCTGGTAAACTTTGTTTGTCTGCAGAAGAAAAAAAAAATCAAGATCAAAATTAGAAAGATAATCCAAGATTTATCCTGATGAACATAAATACATATTTCTACATTTCCAATGTATGGCACATAAAATGATAAAAAACTACTGATACACACAAGTCAGAGAATAGGAATGCAATGCTATAGATACAACAACCAACTGACATAAACTAGTGATAGTTGTGACAAATATATGTCCTTTAATCCATACATACTAAATAAAAATAATTCCTCGAATAAGGAAATACAATGTGATCCCAAAGTTCATTTGGATAAAAACAGGTATTGTATATAGCCATGCAATGGGCACTCTTTAAAGATGTTACAAAAGCTATATGAACAACATGAAAGCAAAATAATAAGGCAGCTGCATATTAGTGCTGCATTTTTAACATTTGATTTCTCATTTATCCACTTTTGAGACAGAAAGCAGTGCCATTCATTTAAAGAAACAAAATCAAAATTTGGAATATCTTTGTTGCTATCAACTATGAAATAATGTTGATGACAGATCATCACGGTGAATCCTAGTCTTGTTGTAATATTCTATAACATGGTCCCAGAAAAGACGACTATCACTGGTCAAAAAGAGTAGAATATTTTATGTAAAAAAAGAGTTATATGTTATACAGTTACAGTGGAAACTCAGTATAACAAGGTCCTTTGAACCATCAAAATTACATTATAAGGCAGGAATCTTGTTATATCGGGTTACAAAACATAGAATATGAAGAGCTGGGACCAGAATATTAACTTGTTATATCAGCAATATTGTTATAACATATCTCTTTATACTGAGCTTCCACTGTATATGTATTACAGGGGACCCTTATTCACTACGTAATAATGTGCTTTGTAATTTATTGTTTTGTAATCCTGACAGAACAAAGTTAATTTACCAGTCCCAAATAATTTGATAAAATTGGAGTCAACTGCATATGAACCATCAATGCACACTGACCAACATTATTGTTTTAAAAATACTTACCACGTCTCGAAAGCAACCTTTTTTCTTTTTTCCAAACATCGTGGAGATAAGCTCTTTTTCTATTTCTTCTTCCTCATCACTTTCACTGAGAAGCCTTCTTTTTCTCTGGAAACAGAAAGGGATGACAATGCAACATTTGGTCTATTTGAATTATAAAGACAAATGTCAACACAACATGATATTGGTCTAAGATATGTTTCAGAGACCTACTGTATATTTGTATTGATGAGAACATGTTTCACTTAATCATTGACAGTGGAAATAACATGGAATATATTTATCCTGACTTGTTGCCTAAAAGAACAGAAAGACAGTATTATAGTTGAATTAAGTCTGACATGTTGAGAAGAGTTTTATATATTAGAGTTATAATGCAGAATGTTATTTTCCCACAGACATTTCCAAAGAATAAAACAACTTCAAATATTGAATTTTCACAAACCTAATGAAGTAATCAAACAAAAGGTAATCTTAAAGATCATGAGTGAGTCTGCCTGACATAATTATTAACCTGACAAATATTGAATGAAACAATTATAGGAGACATATTATAGTTTCATAAATTTTCAATCAAAGTTGAGTCTAAGTTTGGAATTTCAATAATCAATATGACACCTTGTAATAATATGAGGGGGAAAACACAGAGCATGCAAACAAGCATTTCTTACCTGAGGTTTGCTTTTTGCTGGCTTAGGTGGGACATAAGCTGGGTCATCATCCTTTAAGTATAAATAAGCAAACACATTGACTTCATTAATCGCTTAAATAAAATAAAAAATTAAAAAGATGAATAGGTTTATCTGAGTTGTTTATGAAATGAAACATTAAAGAAAAGTGAAGGAGAATGGGAAAATGAAATTTAACTACATTAGTTAAGCCTGATGTAGGAGGTCTATAGTAGCTGTGCTAAACAAATTTGGCTGTGTTTTTAGTTTACTTATACTGAAAATATCTTACTATTCATCTCTTTCTTACTAGTTATATCATATAACAAAAATCTCTGTGTATTCTAATAATGTGGCAGGTCCTGACTAAAATGTAAAGAAAAGCAGGTAGGAGCAATGTGCTCACTTATTCTTATGCGAGACTTTATGGCAAATTATACTTATTGTAATTCCAATGCAGGGTTTAAGTGTGATATAAAGGCAAGTTAAACAAAGAGACTAAACAAAAACAAAAAAACAACAAAAACTTAGAATAAGGTATAAACTGTCTCTTCGTTAAACATGAATTAGACCCATCTTAAATATAGCATTTAGGGTAAACTTGGTGTTTAAGGCCATGTAATATATGTATTTGCTTGGAACTATGTGTATCATATTTACATTTTGCATAATGGCATTACCTTTCAAAGTAAATACTAGTAGATTTGAATAGCAGTATATCAACAGCATAGTATGCATACATGCATTACTTACAGTAGACGTGTTGGGTGTTTCTGCTTCTGGTGCTGGTGCTGATGCTGGTGCTGATGCTGGTGCTTCTGGTGCTGCTGGTGCAGGTGTTGCTGGTGCAGGTGTTGGTGTTTCTGGTGCGTCAACCTTGGAGAAAGAACGACAAAATTATATATGATTGCAACAGCATGTTATCTTCCAGCAAATTTGTCTGAATTAGAATTACTCTTTGGTAGTTACTAGTCCTGATATTTGGGGTGACATAAAATTTATTGCACACAACTATTCAAACAAGCAAGCAAGATATGTCCAAGAATTTATGATACTTAATGCACTCTCAATAGAGCCCAATTAGTTTGAAGTAAATAAAGCTATTTCTTATTAGAAGTGACATGATAGCAAGAAGACAAACATTACTCACTAGTAATGAGCTTGAGGTGGCAACCCATAAACTAGATGGGGCTGATGAGGTGCTAGGCCTTGGAGTAGGAGGCAATGCATCATCCTTTCAAAACAAAGAAACAAAGACAATGATTTACTTTCAAAATTACATCTAAATCATATTATTTCTCATGAATATTACCAGCTATTTCAATTGGTTGATCATCTGATAATTTGCATAAAGGCTCTTGAATCTCATAGTAGAGGTCCTGGGTTCTATCCCAACTTGCTTAAATCCATGGATGAGATGTTTTGGCTTTGTCCCTCTCCACTGAGGTGTTAAATGGTCACCTGGCAATGCTGGAGTAATAAAAATATCAGGGCTCTCAAGGAGAACATTTTTAATACTGATGAGGCTACCCTGAGGCTACCTGAGGCTACCACATTATTATATACTTATTCCCTTAGTAGAATTCAGTACAGCAAAAAGTAATGAAAAGTTAATTACCATCCTCTTTATTACTCACAAAAGTTTATCAAATTTCTCAGTATTTCCTGAACAGGAGAAATAGTGTAGAGAGAGATTCTGTAAATGCCACTTAACTTAAAAGTAAAGAAACTGCAATTTTTTTGTCCATGACTGGTGGCGTACATTTCCCATAATGTTGAGCGAGATTCAGGATACTTAATTACTGTTTTAGCTGAGTATGTTTTTTGGTGCAATAGAACCTACCTGAGACTGTCCAGGGTAATTTTTGAAGGGATATCAAATTTTTTTTTCCATTTTTTATTCACCACCGGCTGCTCACAGGGGACCGGCCGCCCACAGGAGCACATACGTCTAGATCTATGAGTCGAGGTTATGGGCTCTGACTTACGGTACACAATAATGGATATGTGGGCCTGAACACGATCTGACCATACGAAGGTTAACAAACTAGACTCTTTTTGTCTTTAAAGTTCAAAAAAACTTTTCTCCCCACCCATTATAAACATAATAATAGAACTCAGTATCACGCAGAGTATTCTTACCCAGTTCACGATCGATCTTCGTCCTTCAGCTTCTGTCAACAATTCTTCGAAACTTTCAATTTATCACAGTGCTAGCGACCAAATATCCGGTTATCCGATGAACCGGTGAACTGCTGAACGACGATCAAGCAGCGGGATCCGGCAATTGTGCCCCCATTTCCAGTAATTGTGCCCCCAATTCCATGTACTGTGCCCCAACTACAGATGCACAGTTCATCGGATTTTCAATAGTAGTGTGCCCCCTGGGGCACACTTCACAAAATGGGGGCATAGATCAAGAAAAGAGGGCTCACTTCAAGACAATGGGGCATACTTCAGAAAAAGGGGCAAGCTTCATATAATTTGGGCACAGTTCATACGGTTTTTGGAGCACAATTCAATGAGATATCTCTCTCTCTCTCTCTCTCTCTCTCCCTCTATCTCTTTCTCTCTCCCTCTGACTATAATCTTTCTCTCTCTCATGATATTTCAATCCCATATCATATTTGGATATGATTGTGAGTTTCTTATTGTCACATCTATGCCTATTCTTTTTCATATTTTCTCTCCCTTTTTATTTATTTCTGTTCCTTTTCTTTCTATTTTTCTCTGTCTAGCCCCAAATTATAGATATTATTCTAAAACTAGCATTTTAAAAATTATGTCCTCTAAGTTGTATACATAGTTATTAAAGCAGCCTTTTCAAGACAAATGACCACATTTTGTGGTTTGGCTCTATAACTCTAGATTCAGAGCTCTAAACAATATACCAGGTGCATGAGTTGAAAGAGCAAAAATTTCTGCATGTATTATGTCCATTTTTGTTGCAAGACCATATTGCGTTTGAAGCCAGGAATTTTAAAAACGAGAATAAGCTTTAAAATCCTTCAATTGGCAACACATTGAGAGGTTCAAGATCATTGTTTTTTTATCAAAATTGGCAATTTTTTCAACTTGTCGACAAAGTTTGTAGCCCTGTATATTTTTTTGAAAGACATTACACTTTATTATAACCGTGTAGCACTAAAAGAAAAAATAATAGTGTTGCCAATTTGAAGAACGAAATATGATCAATTTAGCCCTTTAATAATTCCTGTCCTGAAAGGGTTAAAACTTGTAGGTCTACATGTACATTGAAAGAGTGTCAACAGAAGAAGGTCTACCGTACTTGCATTAACTTGACAAGGTTTCCCCTAGCTCCCACTCAGTTCTACTCTAACATGATATATTTTGTTAATTATATATTTATATATATATATAATCTTAGTTTATGATTAATTACTTGTGGTTAGCATTTTGTAAGAAGCATGAGCTCCCAGGTTGAGAGTGCACTATGTTCTAGGTCAACCTATCTTGAAGTTGACGAGGGAGGGAGTAATTTGAGTAGTTAGCACCAGTGGAAGATTTGAGGGAAATTGGCCAATCATGTATATAGAGTAAATGAATGCTGGCAGTTTCCCATGTATGAATGCTGTTCAAGGGATTACTTATGACAACTGATGATAATCACAGGCCCTGTTCACATCGGTGTGCCCACACCCTGTTCACATCGAAAAGAAGATCCTCCTTTTTATATTTTGTGCTTCTATTTTTGGAGTGTTTGCGTATCATTATGGTGGATGTAATCCCTTTTATATATATTTTGAAATTGATTTCCTCTTTTAAAGACTATTTTCTATTTCTAATTAAAGGTTAAATTAGAACTTACAGTTCAAGATGTGTTGATTTACATGATGGCAGTTTGTAAAATAATTCAGTGATCATGAAGAAATTGAAGAGAATAGAGTGTGCAATTTGTATATTATAGGGGGAAAATACTTGGAAGCAGAGTGTTTTAGCTCTAGAAAGCTGTAGGAGAGATTTTGAAAACTAGAAATGAGCCCTAGTAAACCCCCCAAACAATGATCACATAAATAAACAAACAAACAACAAAACCATGTATAAATGTCATCACAATGAAATCTCACTTTTTTTGAGCAATTTCTGAAACTGCAAAAATCCTCCCTTCAACAAAATAAGGAAATTTTGACACTGGTGTTATGTATTATGATATAGGCCTATAGATATATTGAATGACCATTTAATATAACAAGTAGAATCTAGATTCTATACAACACTTGTGGCATCACCACTGACCTTTCACATGACCTCAATATCACTTGTTAACATGACAACATTTTTTGTGCAGTCATAAAGGTCTCTCTTTAATTTCTTCCAACTGGACTTTGCAGACTGAATATTTATTGTCAATATGACCATTGGTTTGATATAAAAGCACACAAGACTCCTAATAAGCTTTGGTAAGCAGGGCATCGTTTCACCAAACCGTCATAAGTACACGTTCGCCGACATCCCATTAAAACGCATGTTAATTTTGATACACACGTTTCAATGGGATGTCAGCCAACTTGTACTTATGACCGTTTGATGAAACGCTACCCAGGCCTCAAACTCTTTGTGAAGCAAAAATTTTGACTTGCCTCAAGTCATGAAGTTGGAATGGAACTGGAAGGTAGAAATACAGACCACTCAAGGGAAACAACAAAAGTGGTCTTTATGAGCAGGTGGTCTTTACGTACAGGTTCCTTTAATACACATTTCAATGAGAAACACTTTTCAAGGGAAACAAAAATTATGGTCTTTATAGACAGATGGACTTTCTGGACAGGTGGTCGCTAAAGCAGGTTAGACTAGTATTTTTCCTGGAGATTTATACAGCAAGCAAGTGTGATGAATACACACAACAAAATGTATGGGGCGATGCAGAGTGATCTAGCTTTTGAAAGATAAAAAAAGGTAGATTTCCTGGAGACCTGGTAATAGTTGCCAATATTTCACCGGGGGGGGGGGGGCTCCTTTTTTGTTTGAATTTTTTTTTTTTAAAAGGCACAAAAAGGGGGGAAAATGAGGGTTGCTCATTCCCCTTCCCTCTCCTCCTCATCTGCCACTGATCAGCTAGCTATTGATAGGAATCAATCAGATGAGCCATAAATAAAGTCTCGGAAATTGAAAGATTTTGTGAAGAAATTCACAGCCTTTACAATATGATTTGTGAAGAATTCAAAACTCTATTTATCAATAGCTTGAAGCAATATCATCATCAAAACAACTGCATGTATAATATGGTTTATATCAAACTTGCGGTAATCAATTTCTTTACTGCTTACAAGTAGACACATATTTCGCTTCTAACCATACATTATATTAAACAATGTACTGTTAAGATTGAAAATTTGATTAATCAAGTTTGTTGAAAGAAAAAAAAGAATGTTCAGGAAAACTTTTTAATGTTCCTCTGCCTGTGGCTGAAGTGAGTTAGGAATGACCTTTAACCTCATCTGTTCCCTCTGGTTAGCTCTGCATTCAGTCATTGAAACTAGATGGTGCATAACATGACCGTGTGGGGTGTCTATCTATCATGTTTCAAAATCATGTCACTTTTACACCAGACTTTCCTTATTCACTGTAACCTTCTTATCCCTGATAATACAGCCTTGGAAAAAAATATTAGACCACCTCCATTTTTGGGTATATGAGTAGTGTTAAGTCCATTGTCTATGGAAGTAGGAAAAGGATTATCAACAGCTAATTCATGATTAATGGGCTACTACTAACTAGAACAATTGCCCCTTTGACTTTTTACCCCAGGACAGTTACCACTAGGACGACTACAGCCAGGACACATTGTCCCGGACAAATTTCCCTAGACAATTACAACACACCTCTTTGCCCATTAGAGTTTTTGGACCACATAATAGACTATAAATGTCTGAGAGGATGAATTTCAAGTGTTACTTCTTTTGGTCTGAGCACCATGGACTTATTATTCTACTGAGACCATTGTGTGTGACATAACAATTAAAGGTATTAGAAAATTAATTTCATGAAACAAGAAAACATTCCTGCAGCATGATTGAGCTGCTGTGAGGAAAAGAAAAACAACACCTTGTTGACAGCATGCCACAAGGCATTGCTGCTATCATCAAATGTAGCAAATTTCCACCAAGAACTGAACAAACTGCCTCCAGAGGAGTGGACATGGCTTTACGAGACAACCAGGCATACATGTATCTCCTGGACAATTATTCCCAGACCAATTCTGTCAGGATATTTTTTCCAAAACCCCTACCCCTACCCCTGGAGAATATCCCTTAGGCAGTTATCATCTAGGATATTTACATTTTGTTAGTTGTTCTGAAAGTTCTATCTGTTGGGGTGCCCCATTCGAAGTAATTTTCCTTTAGCAAGAATTGTCCGGGGTTGATTGTCGTAGGGGCAATTACCTTGGCGGTAATTGTCTGAGGGATATTACACAAACAAATTTTTTTGAGTATACATCCACTCATTATGAGTTAGCAAGTAGTAATCATTCTGAAAATTCAATTAATGATATAGCCAACACTTGCCATATAGGCCTTTATAAGGAGCTGGTCTAATATTTTTTCCAGGGCTGTATGTAGATGTATATTGTGCTTTTCAATGAATGGGGTTCCATCAGTGTGTATAGGCAAATTTTTCATGAGGGGGTCTGACGCTTCGTCCATATAAGGTGCGAAAACCCCTGTAGTTTTCATTATTTTTCATTACAGAGTATTGTTTCATCCTTTTGGAAATATTCTCTTTCCAAAATTTCATTTCATATCCACTTATCAGGAGCACTGCTGCTATGATGATGTATGTGTTGATTCATGTGTTCAATTATATTTGTGATACAGTATGTGAGAAGCAGGTATTGTAATAAGAATCTGATCTAGTATGTCTGTTGCCGAGGGCAGTGTCACATACCAAGCTTAATTCATTGTTAACATGTCACAGACTCACACATACAGTAGCATCTAGGTCAATGGCGATGAAATTGCCTACACAAATTGCATGTAATGACAATATATCAACCAATAATTGAAGATGGATGAAATTTTTTGTAGTGATTGCATCTCTGGTAAATCTTGGGGTGTTTCTCATGTTAGGCTCAGTTTCTCCCAAATATGAGCAGTTTTCATTCTTCTATCCTGATACTTGATAGATCCTTCAAAGCAAATAGACTCCCCAAGAAAGAACAATTATCAGTTTGAAATAAGAAGAAAAACAAATAGCAATGGAAATTCCCTGATACAGTCACTATATGATGTGAATGTAACAGTTTGAAAATTTGCTGTTTTATGAAAAATTGTTGTGGAAAAGTTTTCTTAAAATGTCGTCAGCAATACTTCTAGAAAATCTTTCATAATTTTGAGTATAGCATTACTTCTGAAAAGTATTATGCTGGCACTAGCACTAGCAGATATGTTTTACGGAGGAGAGGGGATGGAGGAGGATACTTCGATATGAGGGGTGCAGGTTTGCCTGAGTGAAGTTAGAATGAGGACAACACAACACAATGTCTCATTCCTGTTGTTAAGTTCATTCATCCAATACCGACCTTTGACCCCATTAGCCTTCATCCGTAACACAGAGCTGCCAACTAGTACGGATTTTCCGTAATTGGTACGGAAATTAACCATCATTACAGAAGTACGGAATGTCGCCCAAAAATTACGGATTTGAAGAAATCTGATTATGCACTATTCGTATAATACGTTGCACACATGTATTTGTTATCACTCATACTTTCACACTCATATTGTATTATTTTCGCTGTTCCCGGAATTCCGCACTGTGTACGTATCTAAAGTGCATACAGAAAGGAGACTGCGAACGTACTTTCACCGCACATGCAAACTTCTAGATCAAGCTATGAGCTCAAGCGCTATAGCGGTGCGGCTGCTCTTACACACCGAGGCGTTATAGGCAGCCGGCCAGCCTAGCCCGCGGGCGGCACGGCGCGGCTGCTGCTTGGTGTAAGGCGGCAGTATGTGGAGCTGCTCCATAGTGGAATCAAAAGGATGAATAGGGAACGTGAGTTTTTAGCTGGTTTTTTATGTTTCTAGATCTAGATAATTATATTATTCCCATTGATAATTATTGGGGTGTCATAAAGAGTAATTTTATGACATTTTTAGATCTAACTTATACAATTTTGGTGGCAGTTGCAGTTTAAAAATTTGGTATTTGGGGACTTGCAAAAAATTACGAATTTAATCGCCAAAATACGGTTTTTCAGCTTGGCGTTTACGGAAAAGCTTGGCCAGAGTTTGGCAGCTCTGGTAACATTGAATGTGCAGTATTACTGTGGTAGTCTTAATTTAAGAAAAATTGCCCACTGACCTCATCCATTGTCATCATCTCATGAACATCTGCAGCGTTATCATCATCATCATCATCATCACCATCACCATTACTATCACCATCTTCATCATCATCATCACCATCTTCATCACCATCATCATCACCATCACCATCATCATCATCACCATCACCATCACCATCATCACCATCACCATCACCATCACCATCACCATCACCATCATCATCATCACCATCACCATCACCATCACCATCACCATCATCATCACCATCACCATCATCACCATCACCATCATCACCATCACCATCTTCATCATCTTCATCATCATCATCATCACCATCATCACCATCACCATCACCGTCACCGTCACCGTCACCGTCACCGTCACCGTCACCGTCACCATCACCATCTTCATCATCATCATCATCATCACCATCATCATCACCATCTTCATCTTCATCATCATCATCATCATCATGCCTACACTAAATTCTTGCTTTTATGCCTTTATGAACAAAGAGGTCTAAAATTATGTGCAATGCTTTTTTGCCCCCCCCAACTCTCTCTCTCTCTCTCTCATAGCCTTTTCAGACTACAGGAATGTTATACAAGACTTGTATAAAGGAATGTTGTATAAAGATTCATGAAAATCAAAAGAAGTGTACAGACTACAACATCGTATAGAGAAACAGGTTTTGAGGAAGTCGGCTTACACCATATGTTTTGTAGCAGGTTACGTCACCGGCAGCGATGGAGCATACAATATTACAGCTGAATTTTCACATCACTGTGCACATACGATAAGTCCCGCCCAGTTATACGATTCTTGTACGATACGATGTTCAGCCAACAGGGGGATGCTGATTCTCCTCTCCATTTGTGGTTTCAGTCATAATTTATGTCTGTATTTATGAACCCTGGCAGTCTTCCATATTGCCTTTAAAATTGAGTTTATCTTGATCTTGTGTGCACTTTGAGATTATCATTGAATAGTTTTAGGACCAATAATCTTGATTTATGATACATCAAATTGTTATGAAACCATACAAATACAAATACCCAGATAGTTCAAATAATCTCTTTATTCCACCTAACATTTAGTATGTCACTCCTGCATAGAGAAATAATTTGAATTAAAAATTGTCTTAAAAATTATAATATCTGTCCTGTTCTATGGGATCCTTTTAACACTCATTTATTTTGGTATTGAATTTGATTTTATTTGTTCTTTATTAGCTACATTTAAAAGCACATCCAAAATTCATGAAAAAGAAACATATGCATATTTGATAATCAATATTTATAATCTTGGTCTCCCCCCCCCCAAAAAAAAAGGAAAAAGGAAGGAATATAATTATATATGGAGGTACTGAAATTTTTTTATTGCTTTGCTGTAATGAATTTTCATAAAGGAATCATTTCAAATTTTTAGATAAATCTTTTAAGGTTTATACCTTATTATTCAATACACAAATACAAAAAATCAAAGCAAAGAGTAGGTCAGTGCTTTCAAATCCATTTAGGTCCCTATTTTGGTTCTGGGTCATTCCATGGGGTTGGGGCATTTTTTGTGACATACCAGAATTGAGGCACTACATCTTGCTAAAATTGAGTTCAGCGTAAAAGGCAGAGACACTTATGTTGAGAAGTACTCTAGCTTCATGTTGAATCAATACGGCAGACCAAAATTGTATGTATTGTCACATAAACGTGATGTCCATGTAGTGGTGGTTAAAAAAGAAATGCACTTTAAGCAAAGCTTTGAAAGAGTACCAACTGAAACAGGAACGATTCTAGCTTGCTACATTTTTATGTGAATTGCAGAAATAGGTTAAATCTCTTTACTTAGTTCGCATCAGATGAAATCATTAGTGATAACGATTGGTAACCCTGGAACATTCCTACCATCTTACCCAAAATAGACAGACTGTTTTTCCAGGAGGCCCTCTAATCTGTATTTAGCCAGCAACATATCTTCACAGACATACACTAATCAATGATTGGAAGGCTACATCATCTACTGGAACGTTTACATTGGACAAATGTTGTGTTTCTAATTGATTAGTGATAGAGCTCAGCTTATAGAGAAAGAAAGAAAAAGAATCTGTTGTCCATTACAAGTTCGACTTTTAGTTTAAGTAGTGTGTTCATCTAGGTTAGCCAATTAGTTTGTATGCTCTTAATTATCATTGTATGTGCTCGTATTGTAAAATATTCCTCCTTTGAAATATATTATTCTCTATGACTGTGTTAAATATAGACCGGTTATTGCACTCATTTTTCTGTTTACCTTAGAAAAAAACAGAAAATGTGCCAAACATTTGATTGGATTTGTGACTATATTTGTCTGGCGAAAGAAAAATCTTGTTCAATTTGGCCACTCATAATTCTAATCTATTGTAGAGAGGCCATATCACATTTAATATGATTAGGTACTTCAAAAAATATAAATCAAAACAGTGTTTAGTCAGCAGAAAATATGTGTATTTTGAGACATCTTTTCGTCATGACGAGGGGGACGAGGATAAATATAATTTTCTTGGAAGAGCGTGAACTAATGAGAGGTTTTAGAGTAACTGCACTTTGCACTTGCACTGTTGTATGTTCCAAATTATTTTTGGTCTGTATTTATTCATTTTCACATGTATTCATGAATTAGATTCAAACAATTTTTTAGTATTTAGTGTAAAAATAATAACAATGATTATAATAATATGTCTTGTTTACCCACGGTAGCCTCATTAGTATTATATACTGTTCTCTCTGGGGGCCCTGCAATCATACTGTTTAATTTAGTATAGTGGTTGATTGAAGAAGAAAAAAAGAGGGAGAGAGTTAGAAGGAAAAACAATAGAAATGAGAGTTGGACAAGTGAAAGAAAAGAACCCAAAAGTCACACTGTGAGGGAATATGAATTTATTTATTCTTCTGTTAATCTTTTCCTTCTGTTGCTCTCCCTTTGTTTCTTCTCTCCTCTCTTTCTCATGTTTTTGTGTGTTTGTGCATCTCTCTCTCTCTCCCTGTCTCCCTCTCTCTTATTCTCAGGTCCATCACTTTCTCTTGCTGTTTGCCTTTTCTCCTTTTTAGTTCAGTTAGATGTTCTGCTGTTCTCTTATCCCAGGGTACAAATCATAGAACATATATCTGAATTATAAGGTCCTCTCTTGATGTGTTTTGCTATATCTTATGAAGAACTTCTTTCACTCTTTTCCTCTTCTTCTTCAGGATAGTTCTGTACCACTCCCTCTATGCTCGTCCAAGATTTTGAATTCTGCTATGGATGTTAACGTAATAATAATAATAATAATAATAGCTGTTTCTTATATAGCACCTTACCAGTTACAATGTACAATAAAATGCGCTTACAGCATTATCACCCCAGTCATTGGATTCTGTTGCGATTCTGCACATTACAGTGCACATTCTCCAATCCTCTAGTAGCATTCCAGCCATTGCCTGTTTCCAAGGACAATGACATTCGCATCCTACCAGGTACCCATTGAACACCTTGGTGGAGAGGAGCAATGTAGATAAAATGCCTTGCTCAACATACCTAAACTGTTTAGATTTATATCTCTCTCTATCATTTCATCTCTTCCCATGTAGGATGGTTCGATACCTCTCTTCCTAGCGGTCCAAGCATCTAACATCGCAGTCTGTAAGGAGCTTCTCTCAAACTTCAAGGAAGATCAATTGAAGCACTCAAGAGATGAGGATGGAGACACTGTCCTTCACTTAGCCTGTAGAAAGAAAGATCTAGATATCATTAAATTATTTGTGGATAATGGAAGCCCTGTGGATATACAGAATGTGAGTAGGCTTGCCAGTAGTAAAACTAGCTTAAAGACTTTGAAAAAGAATAGGAAAAACCTGCCACAATGAATCTGAAAGTTTAGGATGACCCTGGTAATTTAACAGTATGAAATTGATGTAATTGGTATCATGTCTATTATTAAAGGCTTGCTTACATGTAGTTTGAACCCTGGCAAGATGAGCCCCTAGATCTTACCCAGGCCCTCCAAAATTGCAAACTTTAAAGGGCTTTGGTAAACAAGTAGGCCTACAAATAGAATATATTTCTTGACTTCATAAAAATATAGTTTGTGTGAAGCCTTATGAGGTGTTGCAAGAAAGTTACGATTGATTGCAAGTTGCAACTGATCGGTACTGACCAATCAAAATCATTGTTGCAAGCCCATCTTCTTGAATGGGCAGACCCTGAAACATTCAGAATGGTTGTTCTAATTTGCTTTACAATTTGCAATTGATTGCAACTTTCTTGCAACACCCCACAAGACTGGAAAAAGTTAGAAATGAAAGCCAGTATTTTTCAAGATTTTTGTTACGTGGACATGAAACATTTCCCCCAAGAAATTGCATTTTCTTCACAAGATGTCAATTGCCTCTGGAATTATAACCTTCTAATAATATGACCCGATATTGGATTATTCTTGAAGGTTTGGGGTCATTTCTGTGAAAGGAATGTTTTCTTCTGATTGACATTGTCATGTTTATTTTGTATGTCCCTTACAGCAAGATGGTCATACACCGCTTCATATATCAGCTATGTCTGGTGACGAGAATGCATTGAAGTATCTCTATCAGATGAAAGCTAACCCGAACATTTATGACAAGGTTAGTCATGTCAAAGCCTTTTTGTCATTTTCTTGTCATTATTATCGTTGATGTCTCTCTGATTTTTCTCCTTTTCATTCTTCTTCTGTTCATTCTTCTTCATAGTGCCTTTTCATTTTTTCCTTTTCATTTTTCTGCCGTCTTTTATCTTATTTTTTTCCTTCCTCATTTTTTATTCCTTTCTCATCTTCTTTTTAGATTGACGTAAAGTCAATCTTCTGTTCTTGTTCGCGTTCTGCATTCTTATTCTTCTTCTTTTTCTTCTTCTTCTTCTTAGACCTCAGACCCCATTCGTTTTGCACAGAGTGTTTGTGAGCTCTGTCTAGGTCCTTTTCCCTTGTCCATTTCATTTCAAATTTCGTATGCATGTTCCTTGGCATCCCTTCTAACTTACTGAGGTTTTGGTTTTCCGAATTCACTCATGCATGACCGTCCAGGCGCCATTTTGTCCGTTTTGGGGTCATTTTCATGCCTTTTGTTCTCTTGGCCTATCTCAGCTATCCTACATCCTACAGACTTCTAACAAATTCCTGTAGATAGTCCAAGAGTTGCTATTTACATTCTTTTTTTAAAGTGAATACCAAATATGCCATCTTCACACTGTAAATTTAAGTCCGAAATCCGCCATGTTGAAAAACGCTAAATTTCTTGAAATTTTCCCTCCCGAATATTAAAAATTCCTATAACTTTGTCATATTAATTGATTTTTGTCCCAATCTTTTACCATGTGTTGGTCTTGCCATTGCACACATTTCCGCCATATTTCATGCATTTCTGATTAAGCATTATATAAACAGCGCCCTCTAAAGTTTTCAAAACGGCTCCCTTCATGTGGCCGTATCTCCGTCATGCCTGGGTAAACCCGTACCCTTTTTTGGATTTAGATACTTCAAGATATACCCTTTTCAGCCAAATAAAAAAATATATACCCCATCACTGACCGACTTTGAGAAAATTGCACTTGAAAATCACAATATTTGCATAAATGCCGAAATAAAGACAAATTGCTCTAATTTTGTGCACCGTCAACGTACGTCTTTGAAATTTGGTGGGTATGTGTATTTATGTATTTGACAACTGTTAACCAAATTTGGTTGAAATCGATGACGTCATCGCGAAGATATTACGTAAAACCCTTAATTTACTATGCATTACATAATATTGCATAATATGCTTATTTTAAATGGCGCGCTAGTCGCAGTAGGCTCACAATGACCACAATAAAATTCTCTCATAAGGGATGCAAAAAAAGATATATGGTCTCACAGAATATTTTGAGTAAATCGCGATTGAAGTCTGGTCATTATACGGATCCTGCACATGTATTACATGTATTGTCTATGGGGCAAATCGGTTTCCCGCATTTGGCCCCCTTAACGATTTTTATTTTTCTTGAAATTTTGCAGGTACATGCTTCGAGGCAAAATGAAGAGACTCTCGAAGCCAGATTTTTAATATCTATCAAGCGCTTTGTTTTAATCACAATTTTATATCCTGCATAGATGCCACTACCTACGGAACTATGGCATGCCATCCGGGCCAGATTTCCATTGTGGCCAATTTGTTTTGCATGCAGTGCTTGTGAGCACTGTCTAGGTCCTTTCCCTTGTCCATTTCGATTCAAATTTCGTATGTATGTTCCTTGGCATGCCATGTAATGCACAGAACTCTTCATCTTCCAAAATCACTCATGCATGACCGTCCAGGCGCCATTTTGTTCGTGTTTCGTACCTTATGTTCGATTATGCCTATCTCCACTATTCCAGATGCTACAGACTTCAAACAAATTGCTATATATAGTTTAAGAGATGCTTTTTATTTTATTGTTCCAGGACATGCAAAATACAGACGTCAATCTATGCACATCGTTCTGATACGATTGCAATTCTAGTTTAATCTTGAATTTGTTTTATTCCTGTTCTATTATGATTTCCTTCTGTTTTCTTGACATTCTTCTCATCCATTTCCTTGAAATACAACTTCTTTTGCTCTTGTAGTTTCTATTAGGCTTGTTCTATGTTCCATTTTCCTTCACTTTCTCTTGCCTTCTCAATGTTTTCTTTTTATGATTTTTGGTGATATGTTCTTTTCTTTTTGTTATTCTTATTGATATCTTCTTTTGATTTTTCTGAAACATTTTATTTGAGGTGTTTATTTTGTTTATAGTACGACTATGTCTTACAAGGCAAATAACAAGTCAAATTACACATGTTTTGGACATTACCGGTAAATGATATTTCGTACTGCGGTGTATCTTAAAGTATCATCATGTCTTCTTTCAAGGTACATGTACAATGCAGTCTAGTGAAATGTACTGGCATGTAAAGACTGCAATATGAAAGGCATAAATGTTGGTTGTAAACGTGTATTTATTTTTACTTATTTGAATGATACTTTGGGTTTATTTCGCTCAACCTATTGCTGAACAATATAGGTTATAGGGATATACATATTGAGCTTTAGATCCTTATCATGGTTCTACCTTTAGACCATAAAATTAATATTTTCAACAATTCAATGCTTTTCCTTCCAGGTGAATCTTTACATGGTACTGCTTTTTTCCTCACGTATGATAAAGCCAAGCATCTCTCTTTTTTTTCTCCAGCTTGATAGATCACCATTGCACATAGCAGCTGAGAGTGGTAACACTGGGGTAGTAGAGCTCCTCGTTGATAAATTCAAAGCCAACGTGTCTGCACGGACCAAAGATGGCAGCACACTCATGCACATCGCATCACAGTGTGGTCATCCTGAGACTGCCTTGGCATTTCTCAAGAAAGGAGTCCCGCTTCACATGCCAAACAAGGTGAGATAGCTTGTCATTTTTTGATTGATTGATTGATTATAAATTTTGCTTGACTGCTATGAAAGCATGTGTAAGTTTGAAGCTGAATAACCACAGGGGCCTCCAACAATAAGCCCTGTTTGAGGGACTTGGTAATGAGGGTTAATGCCTTACCTATGGGCAACTAGAACATTGTTGTGGTGTGGAACCCAGAACCTCCTGGTTATAAGACAACTGCTCTACTGCTGAACCATCACCTCTCCTCCTGTCTATATTGTTCATCACAATATTGATATTCAAGTCACTTTGTTGTGTTAATGTTAGTATGAGGCCTTTGGTGGAAATGGCCTCTGTCAGATTGCTTCTTTAAACACTCATACTTATTCAGTGCATGCACATTACATTATTACTTGATGAATTGAACCCCCTAATTATGAGGAGGAAATGTAAAGATTAATGTGGAAAATTACTACAATTGTTTGTAATGTGACAAACAAACAATTGGTATGAAGCATATTTGAGAGATAAAACAGCTGCATTTAAATTTAATTATTTTCTTGAATTTCTAAAATTGTTTTGAATTAACTTCTGTTTATTAGCTCAATTGAAGTAAAGTTTGGAGGAAATGGCCTCCTGTACCACATAAGAAAAAAAATACATGTTTGCAATTTGGGGAGAGTGGAAAGAGAGTGAAAATATGAATATTGATGTGAATGTGAAATAGAATGCTGTCATCTAGAAAATGATAAGTAGGACTGGTTTAAATCAGGTCAAAATTGAGTAATTGTGACTCAGCTGTATACAAATTTAATCAGAAGATTAAAATGTCCAAGAACGAATCAGAGCAACAGCGAATGGATATCACTATTTCATCGCAGGATTATTTCTGATTTGCAGAATTTATGCTTATTAACTCTTACTGTGCAAAGGGGTTTAGCTCGTTTCAAAATTTTACCAAAATGTGATCATTGCTTGCTTTTCAAATGTCTGCATTTCATTAACCATCTATTTCACAAAATATTGTGTACTAAACATGTGGGAAATTTAATTACCATTTTTTATGATACCAAACTTTATTACTTTACCTAAATTTATGCATAAGAATTATTGAAAATTACATTTGATTTTTTTCCCCATTATTTTTGGGTTTCTCATTTGTTTACTATTGTTTGATGTTGAAATAAGGTGATATCTTTTTAAAAATCTGGCATTTCCTCTGAAAATTTCTATGGTAGCATATAATTATAATCATATATTCAGAATGCTTGATTTATGCTCAAAAATTTACCATATACCTTTCCTGTGGTCGAGCAATTGGTGAATGAAAATGACAAGTCTGTCTGTCATCGGCACTGAAAGAATTAAGGAACTGGAACGTGGAAAGGACTCATTTGATACTAGGTATTATGAAATGTTAGCAATATTTCATTTCATAGAGCCCATTTTACAACTTGTCTTTCTTTTGTGCTTATAGATTTTCTTGAAAGAGGTAGAACCAATTCTTTTATTTTCTCAGTGGTCCTCACTTGAATGTCCTTCGATATTGTACCTTCAAGCATGAACTGCTATTGAGATATTAATATCCTCTCCTTCATGAATGTATTGAATTAAAAATTTATGTTCATCTGCAAATGCTGTACCATTTCCTTTGACTCTGTCCTTATTTTGAAATTGGCTAATAACATTATACATTTTAGAAATAATTCATCATGGATGATTAGTTTAGTGGAACATCCTTTTTAATTTCATTATACCATGGCCTAGATTACTATCACATCAAAAGTCCCATCTGTTCATTGCCGTATTACATGAAATATTCAATATGTGGACTTCCCACACAGGCACACATTGACACAATATAGATATGATCTGTTAATTCACCGGGCGGCTGGTTGATTTACATGGAGGCTAGTGAATAAGATAGGTGTCACAATGGCTTAAGAGTGAAATGAGGATGATTAGTTAAAACTAGGCTAAATGTATGTGGGTCAGGGGATGTAGTTTATTGGAACTAATACCATTTATATTGCATCTGAGTCAAGAGATCATGGAGGGAAATGAAATTAATTTTGTTGAGTTCTGGGTAAATGGATGTTTTCAACTTGCTATGGATAGAATATAATGCATTACTGCTGTTATTGTTGTTTGCATGCACATGTCATTAGATGGTGATAAAAGTCTATCAATACCGATTTCAAAGGATGAGTGTAGCATTGAGAGTGCACTTTTCATACAAATTCATATTGTACATGTAGATGTATGAAGGAGTAAAGGTTGTGTTATAATTTCTTTCTTGCTCTTGGATAATCTCAAGGATCTTGTGATGGAGTAATCAAATTTTAATGAATAAATATTGATTGATTGTGGGTAGTTGGAGGACAGGTAATATAGTTGTTTAGAAAGTTCAGTGCACTTTTGAGAGGGTGAAAAGAAGGTTGATCTTATATCGAACTTAATATATATGCAAAATACATTCCTGAAAGAGCAAGCAAGCAAGCAATTAAGAGAGATAAATTATTTGGCAGATAAAGACAGAGAAACAGAAAAGATGATAAAAGACCTTCTAATTCAAATAGATTGTAGGAGGGTCGTTCCATGAGGTTGAGGCAAAATTCGACAATGTCCATGTTACGCTTATCTTCCGTGAGACATGGAAGATGATATCATCTGTTTTTTATGCAATGAATATGTATAGTTGGGCCCAGGCAGAATCATTCCTGTTTCAGTTGGTTCTCTTTCAAAGCTTTGCTTAAAATACATTCCTTTTTTTACCACTGTTACATAGATATCACATTCAAATAACATTACGTACAATTTTGGTCACCATTAAGCTGGAGTACCTCTTTAACATAAGTGGCTATGCTTTTTACGCTGAACTCAATGTAATAGTTGATAGAAGACATGGTTCCTCACTTCTGGTATGTCACAAAAATTGCCCCAACGCCGTGGAATGACCCAGGATTGTACACATAATTATGCTACTTATTTTCAAGTTTGATAGAAGACAGTGACACATGCATCATTAAGAAGCATCAGTAAGAAGCACAGAGAAAGAGAAACAAGCAAGGATGAGGCAGCATTTTTATAAAGAACTTGCAGCTTACAGTATTTACCATGATATACACATGTTGACAAGTGTTGATTTTGTGGAGGTGGATCTAAATTTAGGATTTAAAGTCTTTCCACCTTGAGCATAGGTGTGAAAGGGAATGTTGACAACATGAACTTGGTGGTGCTAGAGACCTGTTTCATGAGTGTTGTTAGACCCCCATCTCCTTAGGGATTGGTGAACGTGCAAACCAGGAGCATTTACGGGTCTGGTAGAGCGACCCCCTCTGCGCGGCATTGGTCTTGGACTTGGGATACTAATGTGACTCTTGTGTTGTGATGATTGGAGGGCTGAACCTTGTGGGAGTGTGAAATATGTGAGGAGTATTGAAGAATGATGCCACTAGGCTGTGAGCATTCATGGTGAGGGGTATTGAAGGATGATGCTGGGGATATGATGGTGATGATGATGATGATGATGATGATGATTATCAGAGGTTCTGTGGAAATGAAGCAGGATAGGGCCAGTAGAGAGGTAGAAAGAAGTTAGGTGAAATGGTTTTTAGTAAGCCTGAGTCGAATCGATTGATTAGCCGGTGTTCGATCGAAGACATCGAATCCCGAATACGTTTTGGCAAATTCGGTGCATCGATTTGTAGTCCGCCAGATTTTTGACTACTGTAGCCACCATGAAAAAATCAAATAAAAAAAGAAACTCCGTAACGTACAGCATATATACTAGCAGAGAACGTGAAGGCGACTTCAAAGTTCAAACTGTTGGCTAACTTTCGCTAATCCGCTGTGATTTTTACTAGCCATTGGATAGCGGGCTATCGTTAATTTCGAGCAGCGAGAGCCCATACATATGCCCGCGATGCCAGCGGACCGGTCACCGGTGCATGGTGCATGCACTGCGTGCAACTGTGTGCAACTCTGTTTTCACCGCACATCATTTATCGATTAACCGGTATTCGATCGAATCAAAGCCGTCGAATCCCGGTTTATGAAATATTCGATATGACTCAGGCTTAGTTTTTAGAGGGGATTTAAAAACAGTATTACTGGTGATTATCATGATAAAAATTTCTGATAAGATGTTATTAGAGGATAGAGTAAAGATGGAGCAAGAGAGATGAGAGGGGCTAAGTGGAGTGTTGGAGATGGAACAGTAGCAAGATGAAAGGGATATTGAAGAGTAGATTTGGGATCATGATAAGGGTAAGAATGGAGCAAGAGATATACAGGAGGTGGTAGATGGAGTCCTAAGGAGACACAACGTCAAAAATAAGGGGGGTATTGAAGGGTGATACTGGAAGTAGGCCGGTATCATGATGAAGATGATGAGAAGATCCTAGAAGAGGTGATGGTGAGAGTGAATTGTGTAGTGGGTGTAGATGCTACAACAAAAATGTCGGAGCGGTTTCCAGAGATTCTTCTCCTTTTCTTGTGTTTGAGACAGCAGAACGGAAAATATTTACATAAATACTTTTTACATCTCAAAATAAGATTTATTATGTATATAAAACATTTAATATATAATATTACTGGTGGTCATACGGAATCAAGGGAAACCTATGCTATGAGCTAGTAGGCAAGATCATAAATGTTGATGGGGTATAACAGAATCAGGCAGGATGAAGATGAAGGAGGAGTGGAATGAGTAAGCTTGATTGATAGTAATAAGGAGAATGGTATTGAAGAGTGATGTTGATGGTCGGCAAGGATCATGATGGGTGAGGAGAGAATGAAGCAGGGTGATAATGGGGGGGACCAGAGGAGTTGGAGATGGAGATGGGGAGGGTCAAGTGGAGTGAATTTATGTACTATTCGGGCCATGGAGAAATAATTCTTCAGGTGATGTACATGTAGGAAGGGGAGAGAGAGGAGGTAGCAGTGAGATCACAGGATCGCATGCGATGACTGGTCGGAAGTTAATTTTATCAATCATATGAAAAGCATTTGAAGAACTTGTTATATACAATGTAGATGCAAGAGTCTGACAATGAAGACTTCATTAAGTCAAGGGAAAGATAAACCTGATCCTTATATTAACCTCCCTTCCAACCAAGGAAGGTATTGTGATCTCTTCAATATTACAACAGCCTAGATACATACCATTTGCTCATTATTGTGCAAAAATAGACTAATGGATCGTGATCCTTCTAATGTCAAAATTGTTTGTTAAATGTTCATTGACAAACATTCTCTGCATATATTTGACTTTAATACAAAATGTGTAGTCATCAAGTTTCAATAATGTCTCTGTATGTTTGAAATTGTACCTTCCAAAGTAAACAACACCTGATATAAAGTTAACTTTGCTGCAATGAAAAATGATTCATTTCATGTGGTCAAATAATGAGTCTTGATAAAAACTCTCTGCGTGACAAACTACTTGGACTACATATTATCAAGTGGAACAGTATTATGTAAAAAATCATTAGACTTTTATTTTATAACAAGTAAAAAGGGGGAACAAAGAGGAAAAGCAAAGTGAGTGTGTGTGTGAGGGGGTATGTGTGTAAGAGAGAGAGAGAGGGAGAGAAAGAGAGATACATGTAGAATGAGAGAGAAAAAGGGAAAATGAAAAAGGGAAAATGAAAAAGGGAAGATGATGGCAATGTCCACTTGCAAATACTGATGGAAAATGGTGATGCTATCTTTCCTGATTTGTGGAATCATCCATGGATATAGAAATCTATGTCTATATAATTTAGTATTTGCTCTGAAGGTTTGTTGGATATGTGAAGCTGATTATGAAATCTCATTAGTCTCATACTATATTTCCAGCTAATCAAGTCTGAGGGTAGAAAATAATATTGACCCACCCTTTCAAGCCAATGATTTGAGATGCGTTCATACTTTTGTGGGGATGGCTTGTATAATGGGTTTTTGTAGAATTTTTTCATCATAAGAGGAATGCTCATTTTCTTATGTATTTGTGTTTTCTTCATAGTCATTCCAAGATAGTGGTTAGTTAATTCGTAAGTGGATATTATATCTGAATTACAATCTTTATTGTTGTTATTCTATTTCTTTCTTCATTTATTTATCGTAGAGTATTTTATATTTATATTTATCATGTATAACAATGCGCCCTCCCGGCTATTACCATAATGGCTTTATGGCAACACAAGGACTTGGGACCCTTGTATATATATTTTACATAAGAGTTTTGCGAACTACGTTTCACAGTAGGGAACCTTTGCAAACTGCAAAAAATTCAATGTTGTGTTAGTTGTCTTTCAATCATTTTATGGCATTTAACTTTCCTAAGTCTTAATCTCTTGTGAAATTGGCAAAAATTAAAAATGGGCAAAAGTTTCTGGTTCTACAATACCAAGATGACCTTGAAATAGTGTGAACCCACCCATTGATGCCACATTTCCTTTACTCCATATACACTAATCATTCTCCCCCATTGCTGCTAGTGCAAATAACCTCTTATTATATTATACTGAAGGGGGTCAACTCTCTCTTGCTTCATTGATTAATGAAAAATTAATGAATCTCTTGATTGTTTACCTTTAAGCCTGGTCTACTGATTAAAATCAAACAGTTGCCGCTGACATTGAAGCTATTGTTTTGGCTAAGAGTTGAGGATGGTGGATGGCGCCAAGACTGAAATTTTTTCGTTGAGGATGGTGGATGGCGCCAAGACTGAAATTTTTTCGTAACTTGCTAATTCAAGCTGGTCTTCCATGCTTAATTGATGCTTATATAAAAAAGATCATGAAGTTAAATAGCAATATTAACTCTTACTGTGCCAAGGGGTTTAGCTCTCTTGAAAATTTTACCAAAATGTGATCAATGCTTACATGTCCTTTTCAAAATGTCTCCACTTCATTAACTATCTATCATTTCGCAAAATACTGTTTACATAACTTGTAAGAAATTTATTAACATTTCTTATGATACCAAACATTATTAATTTACCCAACTTTACGCATGAGATTTATTGAAAATTACATTTGAGTTTCTTTTTTGTCCATTAATATTTGGTTTCTTATTTGTTTACTATTGTTTAATGTTGAAATAAGGTAATATCTTTTTAAAAATCTGCAATTTTCTCTGAAAATTTCTATGGTAGCATATAATTATGATCATATATTTAGAATGCTTCATTTATGCTAAAAATTTTGATATACATTGATCACCATATACATGTACCTTTTCTGTGGTCGAGCAATTGGTGAATGTAAATGACAAGTCTATCTGTCACATATACATGTACATGCCATCGACACTTAAAGAGTTAACACAGTGCCTGCTGAGAGGCAGAATGAAGGATGTTAACTCCAGTGTAAATTGATAAGAGTGTATACACCATTCTAGCTCTCAAAAAAGGATATATCAAAATGTTTTGAGGTTGATGTTACGCAATCTAGCTGTACACAAATTATTTTTTAAGGTGATTGCTACACTTTATAGTATTTTGGTTGTCACAAATATTATGTTGCATGCCTTCAGATATATATAGTCATTGAATTGCATTGTGCGAGGATTAATGTCTTGAGACAAACAACATGGATAATAGTGGAATTTCATTATGAAGAACACATAACAATCACTCATTATATTTAAGGTAATTTGCCACTCCCATTCTTTATATTCTTCCATCTAAATTCCTGATATAACAAGGTTGTTTGATTGGTCCCAAGGAGTTTGTTACAATGATGTGCCACTGTACCAGGCCCCATACAGTGTCAATGTCCTGATGTGATGTGTGGAACTAGTGTAGAATTGCAATAAAAATGACATTAATGTGAAACGAGGGAACTGCTAGCAGTAAAATCAGAATGATGTTGTTTGGTTCTGACCTACATGTTCATGTCAAATGTCAAAGGTCAAAGTTAAGAGATGTAAAGAAGGTTTGCGCAACGTGATGTTGTATTGTGTAGGATTTGAGAAGTGTTTTTACGCAGGGAATACCAAATGTTTCAGAATTTGTCTTTTGTGCTTGCATCAAGCTGACAAAACAAATGTCAGTTTTTGGAAATGACCACATCTACTGAAATTTCATAGAAATACGAGAATGAGTATTTCCTTTTTAAACATCACTTTATCAGTCAAACCTGCCCAACAAAGGATACATAATATAGCCCAGGTCACAACCAATAACGGATATGTGCAAGGCATAAAAAAGAATTCTTGAACAGAAATACAATGTAGCAAATAGTAATTTAAAAGAAACACTATAGACGAATTGATAACCATGAAAGGAAAATAATTATTGTCATAAATTTTTATAGATTGTGCTACCCTTTCTCCCTCCTCCACCCCATTTCAATTTGTCTTTAGCTCTCAGAGAGAGAGAGGGAGAGAAAGTGCAAGTGAAAAAGAAAGAAAGAAAGGGAGATAGAGGAAAAGGAGAGAGAGGGAATACAGAGAGAAGCGTATAAGAAGGGAGGAGGGAGACAGTCAAGAAGAGAAGTGTGAGAAAGAAAGGAGAGGGAAAGTGAGAAACAAAGAAAGTAAGAAGAGAGAAAGAGAGAGATATGAGAGGACCGAGAGGCCAGAAGGAGGAAGGAGAAGGGAAGGGGAAGAGAAAGGAAAAATTTGATAAAAGGATGAGTTAAAAGATAAGAGCAGAGACTCAGAGAGAGAGAGAGAGAGAGGGTAGACTAAAGGAGCAAGGAAAAGATACATAGGGCCCATCTAACAGAGAGAAAAATACTTGTGCTTGATTATATTTGGATATATGTTGACATTGTATCATAGGTGCATTTCATTTTCATAAATCTGCAAAGCATTAAACGTTGCCATGGCTACCATCAATTTTTGACCTCCAAGTGTCTGAACGTGAGGAGTTCACTGAAATTCATTGTCTGACCTATCATCAAGATAATGTTGGAGCACTTTCAATTCCATTATTCACGGGTAATTACAACTCGAATGGAAGAGTTGAGCACACTTGCTCTGCATTCTTCTATTTATCACATGTGTGCACCATGTGGGCGTGTTGTTTTCAGCATGGTTGAAGGGGAATGAACCGTAAATAGGAAGATTGAAGAGCTGGGATCGTTAGAACTTTCTAGAGAGTACTTTCAAGAGGATTTTGTGGATATTTTGTGTGGGGGAGGTCGGGAATATATAGGTAGTAGTTAGATATATTTTGGTGTAATTTGTTTTGAAGCAATGTCATTACAATAAATATCCCTGTGGGAAGATGTCATAAAACATTTATCATGATTGTGAAAAGAAACAAGTTTTGATCGATAGGTGATTTGAAATGTTTGTTGAATTCATGGGTGATTCTATGCCGAGTGCTTAGTGAGCATCTTTGCCGAAATAATGTTCACCTGTTACAGGTTAGAAACAATTCATCAGCTTGACTGATATCCATTATATCTCTGATAGTTTTCCAGTGTACCGTAATATTTGACGAATAGAGGGGAAAATGATTAGTGTATTTGACAGGTTCTAAGAGGATTGATGCAGACCCTTTTCATTTTTTAAAATTTTATGATTAAAGGATATAAAAGGTCTTCATCATTCCAAGGAATGAAATAATGTCCCAAATTGTTTAATCAAATTTTTGTTTTTATTTACCGAGTCCCATCTGTTAACCCAGTCGTACTGATTCACCATGTTGAGGAATCATGAATCTAATTTTGTGCTTTTCTCAGGTTCCTGTTTGAGAAGATCAGTGTATGAATTGCTTAAATCTCTTTTTTGTGATCATCAGTTCTAATTACCCATTTATTTTTTCCAATTCCTTCTACAGGCTGGTGCAGTATGTTTACATGCAGCTGCCAAGAGAGGGCACACTGGTGTTGTCAAGGCATTGCTACAGAAAGGAGCATCAGTCGATGCTAGAACAAAGGTTGGTCAAGTTTTGAAAGTAAAACCCTCTTTTTCCTATTTTTGTCCTTATTAAAGTTTGATTTCTTATTGCATGATACATACACATACATCATGCTTACAGCAGAGCAAATTTCCATTTATTATTCAAAGATAACAGCTGTTTGAATGATGGAACTATTTATCTGCTTGGTACAGTATAGGATTCCTGCATCTTCCTGGACATACACATGAACATATATATATTTCAAATGCAAGTATGAACGTTCGGTGAAAGTCATCAAGTATGAGGTCAATTGGAACTTGGTTATCCTGTTGCGATTCTTGTAAGGTGTCGTCAAAAGTTTATAAATTGTTCCAGGATTTAAGTTATGAAGATGTATTGAAAAAGTAAAAAACATCACAGGTATTTAGTAGTACTGTTAAAATAGATCCCCTCATTTTTTGTATGCTCTTTAATAATTCAGGACAACTATACAGCTCTTCATATAGCAGTTCAACATTGCAAGCCATTGGTGGTACAGACACTATTGGGTCATGGGGCTCAGGTACAGCTAAAAGGTGGGAAGGTAAGGAGAGCTCTTTTTTTTCTCTCTCTCCCTCTGTCACTTGTTTGCTCTGGTGTGATCAGATACATTATACCCAGAGGAGGAGGCAACTAAACTATTGCATTAAATATTAGTTGTATCATATGACAGAGAATAATATAAATATAACAATAATCGTTTTTTGTAGGGGGGTGCATGTTGTAACTTCTAGCAACTGATAACATGGTGAAGAAATATGTTTGGACTTATCTTTTGAAAGAAGTTAGAAAATGAATGCATTCCATGTTGTAAAAAAGAACAGAATGATACATTAATTTACTATCTCACTCTCTTTTTCTTGTTCTCTTTTCTCTATTTTCCGTTCTTTTTCCTCGTACTCGTTCTCTTTTTCTCTTTTTTCCCTCCCCCCATACTTGTTCACTTTTTCTCTGTTTTCCCCTTCCCCCTCGTACTTTTTCTCTTTTTCTCTCTTTTCCCCTCCCTCCTCGTACTTGTTCTCTTTTTCTTTTTTCCCTCCCCCCATACTTGTTCACTTTTTCTCCTTTTTCCCCTTCCCCCCTCGTACTTATTCTCTTTTTCTCTCTTTTCCCCACCGCCCCTCGTACTTGTTCTCTTTTCCTCTCTTTTCCCCACCGCCCCTCGTACTTGTTCTCTTTTTCTCTCTTTTTCCCCATTCCCCCCTCGTACTTGTTCTCTTTTCCCCTCTTTTCCTGTCCCCCCTCATACTTGTTCTCTATTTCTCTCTTTCCCCCTCCGCCCCTCGTACTTGTTCTCTTTTCCCCTTTTCCCCCCTTGTTCTTGTTCTCTCTCCCTCTCACTGTTGTCTCTCCCCTCTCTCTTTACCAGGCTGAGGAGACTCCTCTTCACATAGCAGCTAGGGTCAAGGAAGGAGAGAAGGTAGC
The DNA here is from genome assembly GCA_025617745.1 of Heliocidaris erythrogramma. Lineage (NCBI taxonomy): Eukaryota > Metazoa > Echinodermata > Echinoidea > Camarodonta > Echinometridae > Heliocidaris > Heliocidaris erythrogramma. Next base: position 5,016,956 of record CM046862.1, on the reverse strand, counting down.
TGAGATGTTACTCAAGAGTGGTGCTGATGTCAATGCTACCATGACAGTGAGACAGAATTCTTTACTTTGCTTTGCTTATAATTTATTTAGACCTTCACCTAGCTACTGCGTGTTTACCCAGATAGCAATTGGACCAATGTTGGACCAATATGTAGTGTTACGTTGTCCCTACATCGTCAGTATAATCTTAGGCCGATGTGTTTTATCAATCTGGCTAAACTTTTGTTCAAAATCAGTATAGGTTGGATCAAGGATGGCACAAAGTTTGGACACCATTAGCCTGCCGAACAAAATACATTGGCCTAACGTTATGCCTATTAGTAAGCTATTGTGTAATGTAATTAACTCCAGCCTTCACAGATTGCTGTTGCACTATTGTTGATATTGTTTAAACAGGTGATTTGTTACATGAAATACATGCATATTGAATAAGCAAAGTTTTTAATTGTCTTTAAAGGGAATCTTGAGTTCTGGGAAAGGTGAAAAATAATTTGTGAGCTAGCTTTCTCATTCCTTTTATGTCAGTTTGGAAGAAAATCATAGTAGAAATGTCCCCTGAAAATTATTTCTCATCAAAGGCCCTAATATTCGAAATATAAAGAAAATAGGTGAAGTGTTTGGGCCGAACATTCATGCCACATCTATGTGCAGTGCCATATACTCATTTATGTGTGTGGTGCATGTGCTTTTGATCGAGTTTGGGTCCCAGGTCGAAATTCCCATAGAAACCAGTAGAAACCAGTAGTGACCTTCTACTGGTTTCTATTGTGTTTTTAAAGACCAGTAGAGACTATTGGGGAACCAGTAAAAACTGTTAAAAGCCATTACAGTCAATTGGATGAGGTGACAAGTAAAGACCAATAAAAACCAGTTGCATTTAATGATTTACTGCAATAAATCATATATACCTACCTATTATGCCAGTAGTCTTGACTACGGGACCCCTTCGAGAATTTAACACAAATGAGTCACAATATTGTGCGCACCCCCCGTAATCCTATTGTCCCCTTCGCCACTCACGCGCGTCAACACGCCACGGCCATCTTCCTCTTTCTTGCTCGCCCCCGACGAGTTAGGATGTCGAGTTACAGAGCTCCTGAAATCAGGTCTTTTTGTATCTTTTCAGCGCGCTTTTTCGCATCGTAAAAGCACTTTTCGGTACTTATATTCGTCTAGATTATAGTACTCTTGTGTTTTGTTAGTCACTTTTGCCGATTGAAAGGGATTTTGATTCCTTTTTCTTGGCAATTATTTTTCACTTTTACGGTTAGCCCCACGTAGTTATATCTGTGTGTTTATGGGTGTTTCCGTTTGGCACCGAGCCTTTGGGTTCGGTGTTTGTTGTTATTTGCTGTGAAATTTGTTGTGCGTATCTCCAAATTTATTATTATTATTACCTGCACTCAGTCAAAGTATTTTGGTATATTTGTCTGTTTTATTGCAGTGTTATGAGTTCGGAAGAAGAAGCAGCTAGGTCGCGGAGACCTGCTTCTTCCGAAGAGTCGTCTAGCAAGACGGCTCGGCCCTTCAGAACTCTCCCGAGTACTTCGGTACATGGGGGAGGAAGGAGGGCTGCAGGTAAGTTGCCTAGTGGTGTTTCCCTGCAGAGTTTGCCAGTCTCGGAGCTTGCGGCTTCGGGGCGGGTGGCGTTAACTGAGCTTGGGACGTCAACTCCGATGCCCGTGGCTTCGGGGTGGGTGGCGTCAGGTTCTAGTGGTGTGTTTCCCGCACGGTAGCGTTCACTCGCTTAAATCCGTTAGCGGAGACGCGTCCCACTAGTGGTTTGGATATCTCGAATCCAATCCCCCGGTCGTTAAGACCAGAGGGGGAGATGTGTTTCCCGTACGGTAGCGTTCGTTCGTTTAAACCCGTTAGGGGAGATGCGTCCCACTACTGCAGGGCAGCTCACGGGCTCAGCCCATGTTGGTCTGGGTTCTCAAACCCTAGCCCCCGGCCGATGCCAATGGGGGAACGAGTACTTCCCGGGCTGTCTATATTGCCAGCTGATGGGAATGCTCGAGCTAACAATTATGGGCGCTCTTCGGAGCAACAGTGCGTGACTACTTAGTAGTCGATGGGCAAATACCGAGTCATCTCGGTTCGCCCTTGCACCGAGTGCAAGACTACTAGTGCTCTCCTATTGCCGCTCTCTAGTGGTTCAATAGCGAGTTCACATGCCTTTAGTAGTCTATGGGCACATACCGAGTCATCTCGGTCTGCCCTCGCACTGGGTGCTTTCAGCACCCGGCTCAGACTTTGGGTTCAATACCCATAAGTGCGGTCACCGGAGCGAGTGATTACTTCCGGTCTGACCTGAGGTCACGATTACTAGTGCTCTCCTATTGTTGCCCACGGGCGGAACAATAAAGAGTTCACATACTATTAGTAGTCGGTGGGCGTATACTGGGATCTTGTCCCAGTCTGCCCTCGCACCTGGTTATTGAATAGCCCCTGGCCGACGCCGTATGGGGGAATGAGTGCTACCCGGGCTGTTGCTTTGCCAGCTGATGGGTAGACTTGAGCCCATTTTATGGGCGCTCTACGGAGCAACAGGTGTGCTGACCTGTGTGTGTGACTGCTAGTGCTCTCCTATCGCCGCTCTCTAGTGGTTCAATAGCGAGTTCACATGCCTTTAGTAGTCGGTGGGCAAATGCCGGGTCTTCCCGGTCTGCCCTTGCACTGGGTGCCTTAGCGCCCGGCCCATGGCTGTTGCATCTTCTTGCTCAGCCGTTATGGGTAATTGGTGCGCGTCTTTGGGTTCAATACCCTCAGCGCACTTCTCCCATAAAGGGAGGTGAGCATCCCTCAGCGGAGGGTTCGGTTCGTGTTCCCGAAGGGCTTCGGGGATCCGAACGAAACCGAATAAACGCTCTAAAAAGGCGGGTTTCGACTTAGGCTCTTGTTGAGCCAATCAGAAGGAAGCCTAGGGAAGGGGCTAAAAGAGGCAAGGCTTTGCCTGCCTCTTGCCCGTCGGGTTTCGCTAACCCACCGGCCTCTCAAGCTGAGATGTTCGGTGTGAGGCGGGCTTTGCCCAGACTCAGGGTTGGTCCCTTGTACCAGATTTTTTAACCTTTTATGGTTTATTCTTCTTTGTCTGTGACGGGATCACATGCGCCTCCTATTCTCGCAGCCTCGGGGCTCCGTCGGGTGAGGAGTCTTATGGTGGTCCATGGGTGAATCCGACTGTTTCGGCCTTTGTTCGTGATCCTTTGTCACGAACAATGCAGGCGGAACCAGATTTAGAGGCGGCCTCTCAAGCTTCGGTTTCCGAATCGCTGGGGCAGGCAGAGCCTCGGTCGCTCTCCCTTTGTGGGGTGGAAGCGATTGTTTTGTTCTGATTTTTCCCTGACTTGCAGTCAGCCCGCGCGCAGGGTTCGACTTCGCTTGGGTTCAGGCAGCGGGTTTCCTCCGAGGGTGTTTCTCTTGCGGAGGATTTCAAGCTGGAGTAAGGACGCATTGATGTGGCGCTTCTTTTTAAGCGTCATGTTTGGTTTGCAGTGGTCAGTTTTCCACTGTAGCTGCCTCGGTCATGTACCGTCGCAGAGTCTTGTCCACGACTTGGTTGGTAGCTGTCTTTGTTCCGTTCTCCCCGCTTGGGAGGCCATCTCCGGGGACGCTTTTGTTCTCTTTGACGGGCGAGACAGATTCTTCATAGATCGGTCCGCCCCGCTCCCCGGAGGGGCTATAGGAACTCGGTCACCTCACAAGCCCTCGCTTGTTCTCGTGCCTCATCGGAGATCGAATCTCTGTTGAGAAGGTAAGAGACTTTGGCTGTCTTTTTCCTTTTCTCCGACTTTTGTTATTCCCAAGCGTTCAGGAAAACTTCAGTGCATTTTCGGGTGGAGACTCTCGCCTCCTTTCTCCCGTTGATCAAGAGGAAGGACTACGCGGTCTTGATAGCTTTCGAAGATGCGTATTTCCACATTTCCATTCATCGCGCTTCGCGCGATCTCCTGGGGTTTTTCCTTCCTCTCAGAGACTTATCGCTTTCGCGCTTTTCCCTTCGGGCTGCGCTCAGTCCTTCGGGTTTTTATTCAGGTTGTAGCCGTGCTGGCAGCCTCTCTGAGGCGACACGGCCTTCGGCTATTTTTGCTACCTGGACGATTGGCTTCTCCTAACGGAGTTACACGATCGTTTGTTAGACGAGACTCGTTTGCTCGTCAGTCTTTCTCAAGGCTTAGGTTTCCTATTTAATTGGGAAAAGTCAGAGTTAGTTCCTACTCGCAGCCCAGTTTTTTTTCTGGGGCTGTGTTAGACATACGGGATCAGTTGGCTTGGCCCAGTCGGGACAGGATTCTCATCATTGTCTCTGCGGCTGGCAAGCTCTTGCTGGCCAGAAGGGTCAAGGCCAGACAGTGGCTTCAGTTCCTGGGTTTTCTAGCCAGTCTAGTCGATGTTCTGAAGGACTGCCGGCTCCTCATGAGACCTTTTCAGAGACATCTCCTCAGGTTTCTCAAGCTGGGAAAAGATTCTCTGTTGGTCGGGATTCCAGTACCAATAAGACTCAAGTCTCTTCTCTCTCGTTGGACGATCGAGGAGTTTATCGCGCGAGGCAAGCCCTTCGGTACCCCTCTTCCGTCGATCTCGTTTTCGGTGGACGCCTCTCGGTTGGGGTGGGGAGGACATTGCAATGACAGCACGGTCGCGGGGGATTGGTCTCATCTTGGGACTCTTCCCCATATCAATGTCCCGGAGTTTATGGCAGTTCTGTTAGTTCTGCTTCATTTCAGAAGTCGTTCAGTCTGATCCTCACCGTGGCGGCTTATTTCAATCGGCAGGGAGGCACTTGTTCTGCTACCCTGAGTGCCCTAGCAGCACTGTGGAGGTGGTGTCGTCGCATGGCGATCACACCCGTGGCCTTTTTCACCCCGGTCAGGAGAACCTCATTGCGGATTTTCTGTCTCGGGGCAGGTGTCTAACATCAGAATGGATGCTCCATCCAGAGGTCTTTTCCGCATTCGCAGTTGCCTGGGTCCACTGGAAGTGGATCTTTTTGCGTTGGTTCTAAACCACCAACTTCCAAAATATTGCTCCCGTGCGCGCGATCGGGGAGCTTGGGCTCTTGATGCTTTCTCTCTCAGTTGGGAGAATCTTTGAGGGTTTGCCTTTCCTCCCTTCCAGCTGATTCCGCGAGTCTTGCGGAAGATCAGGGAAGATCGCGCTCGGGTGCTTGTGATAGCTCCCTTTTGGCCCAGGAGGAGTTGGTTTTCGGAGCGAATGAGCCTTCTGGTGGCTCAACCGTTCCTTCTTCCGTTAAGAGCGGATCTGGTGTTGCAGCCCCTCTCGGGGATTCTTCACCACGATCCAGAGTCCCTTCTTTTGGCTGCTTGGCCCCTGTCGGGGAATCTGCAAGACAGTCGGGTCTCTCTGATAGTGCCGCGGATTTCTTAATGTCCATTCGTAGAGTTCTACTAGGGGAATTTTATAATTCCCGTCTTTCGGTCTTTTTCCTCTGGTGTAAAGAGCGAAATCAAACCCCGTCTAAGGCTCCTATTGGTTCAATTGCGGATTTTCTAATCTCGCTATTTGACAAAGGGAGATCCATCTCTACTATCCGAGGCTACCGATCGGCGATCGGGGCCATTCCTTCAGGCTTCTCAGATGGTTCGGGGATTTCCAATTCCCCGCTATTGAGTGGTTTGATTCGGTCGTTCTTTCTGAAACGTCCTCCTTGTTCTAGGTTAGTATCGTCTTGGAGTCTGCCTAAGGTCCTGGAGGCCTTGGTGAAACCTCCTTTTGAACCGTTAGGTGAAGCTCCGCTTCATCATCTTACGGTTAAGACGCTCTTTTTGGTAGCTATTGCCTCTGGGCAGAGGCGCAGTACTCTTCATGCTCTCTGTCTTTCTCCTGGTCATGTTCGCTGGGAGAGAAAAGGTGTTAGATTGATTCCTAAGGCTTCTTTTATGGCCAAGAATCAAACGGCTGCCTCTGGCCCTGTTGAAATTTGTCTTTGTCCGCTTTCTGGATTTTCGTCAGTGCGCAAGGACAAAGTTTGGTGTCCTGTTAGGGCTCTCAAATGGTATATTGATAAGACTAAGTCTTATCGTAAGGATGATCAGTTGTTCCTGATCATTAGAGGGCCTTTTTCTCTTGCTTCTCTTGATTCCATTTCTAGATGGATCGTCGAGGCTATTAGGGCCGCTGGCGCAGAGGCTCTTTTATCTGACAGTAAGCCTTGTGCTCATGACACGTGTAGTGTCAGCACTTCCTGGGCTCTGTTTCAAGGTGTGGCGCTAGATGATATTTTGAAGGCTGCTTATTGGCGTTCGCCCAATTCCTTCATCTCTTGCTACCTTAGGGATGTCCCTGCAGGTGAGGCTATTTTTGCGTCAGCCACCTTGAAGGCCGCTGTGTCTTCTTTGTAATCTTCGGTGTAATCCTATTCCCTTCTGCTTGAAACATGCCTCCCGGTCTTTGAGTTGGCGCTGGTCTGGCATAATAGGTAGGTATATATGATTTATTGCAGTAAATTTGTAAAATCAGCATTGATTTTCTTATTTACTATATAAATCTATATACCTACCTATGACCCTCCCTCCTTCCCCTCACCTTGCAAGCAACATGTTTCTTCTTGGAGTTGCTCGCAAAAGAGGAAGATGGCCGTGGCGTGTTGACGCGCGTGAGTGGCGAAGGGGACAATAGGATTACGGGGGGTGCGCACAATATTGTGACTCATTTGTGTTAAATTCTCGAAGGGGTCCCGTAGCCAAGACTACTGGCATAATAGGTAGGTATATAGATTTATATAGTAAATAAGAAAATCAATGCTGATTTTACAAGTTTTCAGCAAGTTGGTCAAGTCAAACCAGTAGAAACCACTAGAAACCAGTAAAGTCTAATGGTTCTGAAGACCATTAAATACCATTAGAAACTAGTCAAGTCTAATGGTTTCAGCAGGGTGTTAAAAAAAACTAAGTCAAACCAGTAGAAAGCAGTAAAGTCTAATGGTTCTGAAGACTGCATGGTTTCTAGTGGTTTATACTGGTTTGACTTAGTGTTTTTAACACCCTGTTTAAACCATTAGACTTGACTGGTTTCTACTGGTTTGTAATGGTCCCACTAGAAATTTCCAATGGATCCATTACAAATAATTCTGCTGGTTTCTACCGGTTAGGGGGTCCACTTTCCATATTAAAACCAGTAGAAATTGACCAGTAAAAAACAGTACAAACCAGTAGGAAATTGTATTGAAACCAATAGCAGACCAGTAGGATTTTCTACTGGAACCATTAGGAGATAAGTAGGAATCCAGTAGAAATCCTGGCTGAAACCATTAGAAATTTCTACTGGAATCCTAATGGTTTTAGAAGTGATTCCTTCTGGTCTCCGAATGGTCCTAGTAGGTTTTTCTACTATTTTCTATTGGTTCCAGTAGAAACTTATACTGGTTTTCTACTGGTTTGTAATGGTCCCAGTAGAGATTTCTACTGGTTTTCTAATGGAGCCATTAAAAATAATTCTACTGGTTTCTACTGGTTAGGGGGTCCACTTTCCATATTAAAACCAGTAGAAATTGACCAGTAAAAAACAGTACAAACCAGTAGGAAATTGTATTGAAACCAATAGCACACCAGTAGGATTTTCTACTGGAACCATTAGGAGATAAGTAGGAATCCAGTAGAAATCCTGGCTGAAACCATTAGAAATTTCTACTGGAATCCTAATGGTTTTAGAAGTGATTCCTACTGGTCTCCTAATGGTTCTAGTAGGTTTACAGTAGAATTCCTGGATGATACCATTAGAAATTTCTTTTAAACCATTAGAAATTTCTTGGAAACCATTAGAAATTTCTAGTGGAATCCTAATGGTTTTAGAAGTGATTCCTACTGGTCTCCAAATGGTTCTAGTAGGTTTACAGTAGAATTCCTGGATGATACCATTAGAAATTTCTATTGAAACCATTGGAAATTTCTTGGAAACCATTAGAAATTTCTACTGGAATCCTAATGGTTTTAGAAGTGATTCCTTCTGGTCTCCAAATGGTCCTAGTAGGTTTTTCTACTATTTTCTATTGGTTCCAGTAGAAACTTATACTGGTTTTCTAATTGTAATGGTACCAGTAGAGATTTCTACTGGTTTTCTAATGGAGCCATTAACAATAATTCTACTGGTTTCTACTGGTTAGGGGGTCCACTTTTCATATTCAAACCAGTAGATATTGACCATTAAAAACAGTACAAACCAATAGGTAATTGACCACTAGAAACCAGTAGAAATTTTCTAATGGTTTTTCTATGGGATTTTCGACCTGGGGTTGATTTATTATCATTTTTGATAAATCCAAACCTTCACAGTATACACCAAATCCTTATTTAGACATGCTCAGCCTTTCCCAATTGCTTTGAGATAGTTTCGTTCACAGTGTAATCGCATGGCTAGAACTCAACTTTATTTTTAATATCAATGTTGTGTTTTCAGAATGGAGAAACAGCAATGCATATAGCATGCCGACATGGTCATATCAAGATGTTACAAGCTCTATTAGAAGATGGCGCTGATGCTGTGTGCTTATCAAAGGTAATATCATGGTATATCTATTTTTGGTCTTACATGTATTTCCTTACCATCAATATTCACTGTCAGCATAAAAAATTGGTGATCTCTGCATCTTTTCAAATGATACTTTAGCACTAACAATAGCAATATTGTTCATCCAGAATAGCACTCTTACAGTTTACATGAACATCTACTTTGAGTTTTAAGATAAGTAATTTTCACAGAATAAAAGTACATTACCAAACTTTGCTATAAATGATTCAGTTAATTCCAAACCATTTTTGAAGTGTGTCTGGGGGTTGTAGGATAATAGGATAATCATGTTCTCTGTAAAATTGAAAATATCATTTTAACTATTGTTAATATCATCATTATTGTATCATGTCTCTATCCTTAAAAACACACAGTCTGGTGAGAATGCCATCCACATAGCAGTACGTCACTCTCATTATGCTATCGTCAAGCTACTGATTGACTTCCTACATAATGATTTATCAAGACTGGATGCGATTATGGCAGTCAATGAACAGAGTGGGGTAAGATTACATACACATTGTCATTGAAATATCAAGATTTTAATAGGATAGGGTTTATGGAATGCTAAGAAACATTTGTATTCAATCCGCAGTATATTTGCCAGTTCATTCTGTTGCAAAACATTTAACAATTAGCTCCACCGAGTATTAACCCTGTGGGTGCATATTCCCGCCCGGGCATTATCCTTGCAGCTGGTCATGGGGGGTATTTGCTGCTCAAAAGTGTGTGCCTAAAAACAATTTTGTTTCAATAATTCATTAGAAATGATATATTAGAGAATACATTTTATTTAGAAATTAAGTGTATAGTATGAAGGAAAAAAAGGATGAATGGGGTGAAACATGGGTCAGATTTCAAGTCTTATCATGCCATTTATGGGTGGCCAACCAAAGGGGAAAGTGACAGAATAGGCGATGTGGTAGGGATTAATCAATGATTATCCACTTTGAAAAGATCCAAAGTCAATAAAACATTAAAACAATCCATAACAACATAAATGGACCTTCAAAGGTTTCTTCAAGTGGAATTTATGTGAAAGATGTCTGTAGATGGCTGTTTGATTTAAGATTTTGTGGCTAGAAAATAGAAAGCCTATAGATATTGCTCATGACAAAGTTGAGAGTGTACCTTAACCCTTATAATGCACCCTCTCTCATCTCTTTCTCTTTCTATCGCTAGGAAGGGGAAACCCCTCTTCACTACGCTGCTGAGATCACCAATGAGATGGTACATTATCCTGGTGAAGATGCTGATATTGTGAAGCTTCTTCTGGAATATGAGTCAGACATCAACATCATCACAAAGCTGGTGAGTTTTCATGTTAAATATATGAAATGGACGAATACCCCTGGATTACACCTCCTGATTATGGTGCTCCAAAATATCTTCCAGTGATGATTGCTTGCTGGCTTTGTTTCGTCAGAGATGCAGGGTTAGGGCTAGGGTTGCAGTGCAGTCTTTAGGTTTGGTCAGTGCCATCCATACATAGAGTTTGGCCAACTCTGCTCCAGTGGGTAACAATATGGCGGCATGTTGCTTTGTTAGGCAAGCACGTAACAAAGGAATCTACGCCATGTTGTGCCCAACTGAAACCGAGTTGGCCAAACTCTGTGTATGGATGGCTCTGGGTTTGGTTTATGATTAGGATTTGGTTGGGTGTAGTGTTTAGTCCAAATTAGGTAGTGTGTCACATTGTGCATAGATTAATTGTTGTACAACCCCAAATTATTCTCCATACTTGATAATTACATATACAATCAAAACAATACTCTTCAGACATTTATATTCATAGGTTATCATGCTAGGGAGGGTAGTAGTTATCCTAGATTGCCAGATTGGTGATAATTTATCGTTATTTGACATTAAATGATAACATGTGATCAGAGGCGTAGCCAGGGGGTGGACAAGGGGCCATGTTCCCATTATTCAGCCCCTAAAAAAAGGAAAAAAGCTAGAATGAAAAAGCAGGGGAAGTGAAAGAAAAAAGCCTACAAAGGCGCTACTAGCCACTAGTTATCTTTCTCTGAAACTTTAAAGTTTTCGCGCTTCATGCAGGAAGGGGGAAATAACTCCCCCCTCCCTGCGCCCACCCCCTGGGTTTGCATGCTTTGCGTGCTCACAACCGCCCCCAAAATGAATCCTGGCTACGTGGTTGGAACCTTCACGTCTGGCCCTCCCTATTGAAAATCCTGGCTACGCCAGTGCATGTGATCATAGATAAGCAGTCAGGGGGCTTATGGTTGTAAGTTCCATTCTCTGATATCAATGTAGGATCATTGTGTGTCTTCTTTGTAGCAGTGAAGAATCCTGAAAAAGTAATGAACAGGTTGTGTCGAAACTATATATTACATGAGGAGTGCTCACGATAGCATCTTTACCTGCAAAACCACCTATGGGTGATCACATTATAGAAGAACAGTTGAATATAAGATTAAATTTTGTAGAATAATGTTTTTTCCAGTAAAACAGTATAGAATGCAAGATCTGATATTATGTTTGTTTTCACATTCATCAGACGCATGAGACACCGTTGCATTACTGTGCCAGAGCTGGGAATTCAAACACTTTACTGAAGATGGTAGAGCATCTAGGACCAAACATGACTCAACTAGCTGTTAATAAACAAAGCAAGGTAAGGCTTATGATGATGATGATGGTGATGGTGGTGATAATGATGGTGATGATAATGATGATGATGGTGATTATTTCACAGTTATGTTACAGAAATTATGGATGTGATTATATTTAAGGAAAATATATATTTTTTGTAATTATTGCAGTCCTGTTTTTTAAATTAACATGCTTTTTTTTAGTTGTCACATACGAGTAAATAGTGCTACTGATTTTTTATTTTATTTCATTTATTAATTTTTTTACAAATGACGGTACATGGTAAAAAAAAAAGAATAGAGGAGCAGTTCATTGCAGCAAAGGATGTTGTTTTTGTTAGAGCAGATTGCTTGAGCAGAATTTTTGAGTAGGTGGTATTGAATGAAAAAATTTCCATCAAGGTAGATACTGACAAGAGACAGCTAGCAAAATACACATTCATTGACTGCTTTGACTTTGATACCTGAATGATTAAAGAAATAATACTAATGTTTTCAGTCCATAAATATGTAGCTTTTTATCAAAGTATTTACTATGTTCAATTTATTTTGTGAATTAATCATAGGGTAATATTTCAGTTCAGTTCAGTTCTGTTCATTTATTTCCACAAATTGAATGAAATAATAACAACAGGAACAAGTCTATGCATGTGCATATAAACTAGAAAATAGATTAAACGAATCAAAAACATTTCAAAATGTGGGGTATTTATAAAGGCCATTTGACCTGTCAAAGGTAAATCCCCTAAAACATTAAAATATATACCTGTATCATGTACTGTATATCTCTGCCCCTCCCCAATGTAGAATGGTTGGTCACCTCTATTGGTAGCTGCTGAAGAAGGTCACGAGGAGAGTGTAAGGATACTGCTACAACAGAATGCTAGAGTGGATGTATTTGATGAGGTAAGAATGATATCATCATGATGTCACTGAGGTTGAATTGTAGACGATGAGAAGAGCTTCATCATAAAACACAATGTCAAATCCTAGTTTTGGAACTGTTGGTACTACAAAATGTAAAAAGAACATTAGGTCTGCTCGTATTTGATCTAAAGCGAGTCTTTAGCAAAATGGGACATGTATTATCTACAGTTATGGATTTTTGAAAGCACCCAATAAACCCTTTATGATTGAAATAAGTAAGACATTAGTCAATTAACTGAAAATAGAAACGTAATACATCATATCAATATATTGTACTCAATACTAAAGATATATAAGGAACTCTAACTGCAACAGTGTAGTCCATGTAGCATCAGTTGAATGTGGACTCTTTTTAATATAAAAAAAACAATACTGTATGTAGAAAAAAATATCAGAGAAATATAAGAAATTATTACCTGTATAAGGCATTTTAGCGGCGCATTAAAAACGCATATTTTTGTCCGCTTGATTTGTGCGTGCAATATTACAGCATATTGCACGGAACGCTGAATTCCCCATAGGTTACAGTACTAAACTTGCCGTGCAATATTATGCCATATTATGACGCACATGGCATCATAAAGAGGTTAAGTTAAACTTGTGTGATCACAATGAAGTATGAGGGGCTCTATTAACTGAATGTGGTTGGTTAAATGATATTTATTAAGTTCTAAATCATTTTCCTGTAGGCTATAGATAATAATAATTATATTGGATGCCTTTTATTTCATGGAATACCAGAGATATTCCACTCGTTAGGGCCAATATTCTCTGGTATCCCATTCAGAGCCATCCAATATAATATAAATATCATTATTTCAAGTAACCTATTGTTGCAGCTGACATCACCTCCTCTTATGAGTATAATCCTACTGTTCATCTTGATCACAGCATGGTAAGGCAGCACTTCACCTAGCAGCAGAGAATGGTCACCTACCAGTAGCTGACATCATGCTCTGGCATAAGGCATTTGTCAATGCCAAGTCAAAGATAGGAGTGACACCCCTTCATCTAGCAGCTCAGAATGGTCATAATGAGTTGGTCAATCTACTCATTCACAACCATGGGGCCGCTATTGATGCTTTGTCACTGGCAAGTATTAATGATTCTAATTGGTTAATGTTATGTTAACAAGAAGTCTTGTTCTGCCATAGCCTTTCTCATTAGCCATTCTCTATTTCTATTATTGTGCATTTGGAAATTCTTAATTTCCTTGATCTGTACTACACTAAGGATACAGTAGTACATGTACATGCATTCACTCTAAATGAAGAAAATTGTTAAATATAATGATGGTATATTGGTCAAGTTTCTCTCTGTTTTGATGACTGTAAAGTTCAATCTGCGATATGTATGTGTTTGTACATGTATCAGAAGAACATTCAAGTGAAACTCCTGTCTTTAAATCATTACTAATGTTGTGTTTTCCATTAAGATTTCTTTTTAGTTCTTGAACAATCAGAAACTTATTTTTTATGTAATGATGGTGTCAATATTGTATACCTTATAGGTCTTCTCTTTTGGCGAAGATGGATAAATTACAAATATGTTTAATGAATCTGCTCTCAGCTCATGACAAATTCTTTCTATCTCTTTGACAGGCCAAGAGAACAGCCCTTCATTTGGCTGCTCAGAATGGTAAACTTGAAGTGTGTGAAACTCTGCTCAAGATTAAGTCTGATGCTAATGCAGCAGATATAGTGAGTATATAACCTGGGGTGGTATTCTGAGATTTATTTTATCTTGATTTTAGTGAAATAATTTTAATTGTCATAACAAAATGTACGTTTATGGCGCATCATTGGTTAATGACTGCGCAAAAGTGGCTGTGTACGCGGAATTCATCTGCGCAAACAATGAAATGTTGCAATTTAAAAGTTGTTATGACAATTAAAATCTTTTCACTAAAATCAAGATAAAATCAATCTCAGAATACCACCCCTGTTCTACAGAGAGAGAGATATTGAATTATCATAAATAGCTAATAGTGAGGCAATTGAGTATGAATGAACGTAGACAGTTTGGCAGATATAGATATTATTTAGTGATAGATTATAATGAATTAAAACGAAAGTAGATGGCATGAAATAGTGGTTGATTAGTATTGCACAACCTTTTAGATAATCTGGCAGTATGAAAAGTTAGCATATAAAAAAGAGCTTTAGGCAGTTTGGAAAGCTAGCGTTTGGATAGGCAGGTGTTATTTTTTACAAACAGTGGTGTAAGGTGGGGTTTAGAAGGTTCTATTAACTTTTTTGTAATACAGCCTGTATCTGCGGTTTTGAATTGATATTCATTTATATTTCTGTTTTTCATTGACCATATAAAATTGCTGGTATATGTCCAAGTTGGGATGATCATGTCTAGGTTGTTTATATGCTGGAATGAATTTAATCAAATATATTGAGAATGAATATTACAATTCATTTACATCATCTGTTGTCTGCTGTAGCCTATTTTACTTATTATTAATTATTACCAGTAGACAAACAGAATAGTAGGATTTCATTATTTTATGTCCTAAAATATGAATGATAGTAGTATGTTTGAATGATTCATAATTTACTATGTTTCCAATTCAAAGATTTCAGAATAATTCATTCAGTTATGAACCAACATTGTCTATAGTTTAGTGCATGTAAATAAAGCATGGTCATAACAAATTTCCATGGATTTCAATATTGCCCATTTGCAGCTATTCATCAATAAAAAAAAATCAATTTAGATCACAGCATCCTTCTTGCACTAACCATTAACTTATCTGCTGTGTTTTCATCTTGATATATACCAGATCAAAATAGATGATATTGTAAGTTGAGCGTTGATGATGAACTTTGCTTATGTCTGTGTTTTATACATGTGTGTATCATATTAACCACTACCAATAATGATCATGGTTATTGTATCATGCTTTTATCATTCATTATGCATGTTCATGTACCCTTACAGTTGATGAAATTTCCATAGATATCTCAGGGTTTTTGAAAAATATGTTGTCAAATATGCAGCTGAAAGAGACACTGCCTGTATATACTGTGCAGAATAGTCATACATGAATATGAGAATGATAAGTCTAGCAATAATTCTACTTTTAGCAATTTACAGAAGGAGAGATGGAAAGAGAAAGGCAGAGAGCTGCAAGTTGACGGGAGACAGACTAAGCCAGACTAAGCCAGATTTTTTTTTGGGGGGGGGGGGGAGATGGGAATGAGAGAGAAAGAGAGAGCCGTAGACAGGGAGAGGAGTTGAAAGTGAAAGAGGGGCAGATAGATATAGATAGAATAAGTAAAAGCAGCATAGAGAAGAATATATCGCTCAAAAGTGAAATTTGTTGCTTATATTCTATTAGGGTGAGTAGCTTGGTGATATGCATGAAGTACAAGTAACAACAATTATTCATTATTCGTTTCATTTCATGACAATTAACTTTTGTGAATATTTTTTTCATCTCATCAAACCATGCATCAAATGTCATAATAATAATAATAATAATAGTGGCTACTTGTATAGCGCGCAGGTCCGCCTTTCGACGCTCATGGCGCTGTATAGATAGGTATATATTATTACCCCCGGTCACTGGATTCTGGCACGCCCTCCATATACATGTATCACGCACGTCATCCATATACATGTATCATATTGCATGGACTTCATTTACTCATCCATTTTCTTTTATTCATAGTGCATCATAGTGACCATGCCATTATTTTCATTTGCTTTGGAGAAAGTTGTACTCTCATGATAACTTGGAATGTGAAAATAATCTACAATTATTTGAGTTTACATGTTTCCATCAATGATTCCAGTATCTTGAATGGAATGATTGTGTTGTTCTGAATAAAGTGAGCATGTTTTGTTGAATAATTATAAACCATACCATTTCTATTAATTGTGATGTTCTATTCCTATTACTCTTGTCTCTTCCAGTTACAAATATTGTTGAACTCATGTATGGGGCTAATCAAAAGTCATATTTCCTGATAATGAACAATTTAGAAAACCTTAAAAAATTAGTTTCGCGGAATGTATAACAGTATTTCCAAAGAGTTTTTTTTGTTCATGTTAACGAAAGAAACTACAGCTGTAACATGAATGTGAAGCATTAACCAAAGTGATTTCAGACAAAGTAGTGTCCTTCAATATAAGAAAATATACTAAATACTACACAATTAAACAAGAAAATGCATATGTGATGTTTATCTTCGATATTTTTTTTTGGTTGAAAATTTAAAAAAATTGATGAAATTGAAGAAATGTCATTTGATGGTATTATAAACAGATACACTGTACAGGAATGTAGGTATGCAGTAATGATTACACATACAGAGGCATTCAAATTGCTGTTCTATACTTTGTCATAGCATGAAACATGTTTTGTAGAACTGACCTTTTTCAAATTTGATTTAATCCATTTCTAATTTTGTGATGTTTGATTGTTTACTTACAGCATGGGCAGACACCCCTCCATCTAGCGGCTGAGAATGATCATGCCGACATTGTGAAATTATTTCTCAAACATAAATCAGAGCTTGTCTCCATGGCTAATTCAGTAAGTATTTCTAAGTTTAAAGTCATTGAATTTAGGTTTTTTTTATTCCCTTTTTTCTTCTTGACTTTTCTTCTTTGCTATGTTCTCCTTCTTTTCCTTTTCCTTTATTGTTTCTTCTTTTATCTCCTACTCTCTTTTCTATCTTCCTTTCACCTCCCACCCTCCAAATCTGCTTCTCTTCATTGCATGCTATATTTGTGAGTCTTCTTCTTTATTTCTCCTTTTTATTCCCCTGTCCCTCCTATATTTTTTCTTAGAGCATCCAAGCAGGAATATTTTCATTTTTTAAAATGTATTATACATGTACATGTACATGTAGATTAACAAGCTTTCTTGATATTTTGATATACCGTAATGGCACCAGTCGTAGAGGGGTTTGACAGTTTTAGATTCATAATTTTCAGAAAATACCACGGTTGTTGAGGAATCACCCACCATTCGATGCCGAAAATGCTTGTCAATAAAATCCACCCGAAATATTGCATCTTGCTTCTACGGCGCGAACGCTACTGTGGCGCTTCTGCAGGGCTTCTGCTGCTCCAGTGTCGCTTCACTTTGCACCAGTGCACAGTGGGCCAGGGCTAAACCAAAGTGCGCCAAAAGTCATTTTGGGCAATTTGTGTTTTTAAATTTTTGTC
The DNA here is from genome assembly GCA_025617745.1 of Heliocidaris erythrogramma. NCBI lineage: Eukaryota > Metazoa > Echinodermata > Echinoidea > Camarodonta > Echinometridae > Heliocidaris > Heliocidaris erythrogramma. The sequence continues at coordinate 4,999,701 of CM046862.1, read as the reverse complement.
ATGCCCTGTTGAAAGACACTACTTTGAAGAATATTTCAGTAAAATATTTAACTCTGGTATGTACATTAAGGGTGTATATTTCCTACTTCAAGCCGCAAAATTCAACATATTGCGAGTTTCAGTGCAAATTGTGACCAATTTAATAAATAAGTTATTTCAACATGTAGTTTTTAGGTTTTCGATCTATAATTGCTCCCACATATTCCTGAGAGTTCATTTCACTGTATGAATGGGGTAAATGTGGAAAGAAACGCAATCTTCGTGAGTATAATAGGGTATTTATCCTAGAAAATAGGCTGATTATTCGTGTTTTTTATAAATCCATATGAAACGTTTAGATTTCCACGGATTTCCAATTAAATTTTATTACCAACATTTTCCCTGATGTCTCAGCTTTAAGCTGATACCAGATTTGGCTGCCACCTTCTGCCCCTTTTTATGTTAGAGCCGATTTTCCCTGACACATTACCCGGAAAATATGTTTATTTTGGACCGCGCAGCCGCTGAAGGATTCTCTATCATCATACGCATTAATTTTTTTTTACACGGCAAGGTCCCATCTTTTGATTAACACTGATACGAAGTAAACAAGATAATAAATTATAGGGCTTTGGAGAAAGCATAATTTGTATCACAATTTGTCCAACACCAAAACCAAGCTCTCAAAATGTTCTCTACCATTTTTTTTTACAGACCCAACATTCTGAGTAATTCACAATGGCTTCAGTGAATATTTCAAGGCGAAGGCTTTTCGAAATAATTCACTCTTCTGACAGTATAAACAATAGAGCAAAAGGACTTAAAATATACATGGACTTTATCAGTCAGTATTATGATTTTGACAACTAGATAGTACCTACAGATACTTCTTAGTGATACATGTATAGTACCTGTATCAGGTATGTTTCTCTTTAGCAAAATTATCAAGGCTAAAGAGGGTGCTCTTTCATTTTTAAAAACCTCATTTAATAACTCATTTTCAGCTAGCTGAATATTATTATTTTATTAGTATATGCATTATTAAAGTTCTATTTCAAGTAATGACATCATACATTACAATACATTGCAAACTTCTCATTCTAACAAATACATGTATGTCCCAGTATGGCGCCCTCCCCCCCTCCCCCCCCCCTGTTTAAGTCACTCTTACCTACCATATGCCTGAGCTTTAAGTTAACACAGTTTTCACCTTTTGATATAAAGGCATAGAGATTGCATTATCCATTTTCTGAGACATGAAAATCATTGTAATGCGAGAAATATGTTATTTTCCATTGGATTTTTGCAGCCAATCAGAAATCGGTATTTTAATGACGTCATAGGTTTTGAAAATATTTTAATTAGATTCTACGGGTCTGAATACCCATAAACCCATCATCTAATTTTAAATTTTCAGTGAAACTCAGTTCTGGCCCACTGTGCAGTGGTGCCGCACCCTTCGCAAGTGATATTGCGAAGGAAGGACTAATCTAAGATAAATCACTCTGGCTATCGCATTGTCTTTGGGGGATTGTGCATGCGCAGTAGTATAATGCGATTGTCGGGATGCTACATCATGATTTGTGTGTTGTAGGAATGGCGCATCAAGACTGGAGCATAGGCATTCGCGGCAAGACAGCTAACTTTGAAGAAAGATAATCTATTTTCAAAGTATTTTTCATGCAAAAAAATTGTCTGGCCAACATCTATGGAACTTAAGCTCTCCCACCCTGAAATAAAATTAGCCTAAAATATGGGGAAAATAGTGGAAAAATAGATAGGGAAAATATATTTTTTGACTATTTTTTCAATGGAAAAATAGAGGAAAAATAGCTTGTAATATAGTGTCAAAATATAGTGGAAAAATAGTAAAAAAAAATTTTTTGTTCATATATTATTGGAACCGAAATCTCTAGTTAAAAAATATATTTTTTTACTATTTTTTCGTTTCTACTGAAAAAATAGAAAAAATATATATAGCATAAAATACCCCATTTCTACTGAAAAAATAGAAAAAATATATAAAGCATATAGCATGAAGTACAAAAGATAGCTTAAAGATAGTACTGTAATTTGCAATATTAGAAGTACAAAAAATAGCATGAAAATAGTTAAGTAATTTGCAGTCTAAAAGTCTATGGTAGACATTGTTTTAAAAATAGTTTTAAAATAGCCTATCATGTGTGCAGAAGAAAAAAAATAGGTTAAAAATAGTTCAAAGTTGTCGAAGTTTAAAAATTAGTCCCAAAATAGTTCCGAATATTTTGAAAAAATAGCTTTAAAATAGTTATTAATAAGAAGCTGGCCGGGAAATAGTGAAAAAATAGTCTATTTATTTTCTAGTTTTCTAAAAATAGTATGGACATAGACTATTTTTTTTTAGATAGGAGAAAAATTGGGGAAAAATAGGGAAAAATAGGGAAAAAATATATTTCTGTTTGCCGGAAAACGGGCAGGGCTGTTACATCGAAAACAGAAAATATGGTATATAATATTTTTTTTGTTTCAGTCTGCTAAAGAGGAAGTTCTTGTTTTACAAAAAAATTAGCAGAACATTAAAAAGCCCCATGGATAATTCTCTTTGGAAATAAACCTTTCCTGCCATCATTTTTTGCGCGATCGGCAGTGAGCGAAACGCTGCATAGTTGTTCCTCATCGGTAAAATATCTGCTAGTCAATCGCATCCGTTCATTTCGCTCCGGTGAGTCTAGGGCAGTTGACACAGGGCGTTGCAGCAATGAAGTTGTATTACAAGGGCGTGCCACGACTGGTGCCATTACGGTACTGTTTCAAAAATAACTAATCAAATTGTATGTGATTCTTTCCAAGTGTGCTTGTTATACTGAACCTTCTTTTAAAGCGATATGATAGGCAGTTTGCATGTGCAGTCGGTCATAATTCCCTGACACCTGACTTGGTGGAAAGCACTGGAAATATCAATGGGTGTACAAGTCTTGCATACAGCAAACCTGCTGTCCAGTCATTTACCTCGGTTGAGGGAAATGTAAGATTACACAACCATATGGGGTGATGCCTGGTGCAAAATGCAGAGCATGATATGGCCTTTTGGTCATAGAACTGAAGTCCAAGTGACTCTGGGTGACTGACAACACCTGTAATATTGGGTAAAGACCTGCATGGTGTCAAATACACCATAATTAGGAGCACACTATTATGGGTCTTTAACCATTACCACTCCCCCCCCCCCAAAAAAAAGAAGGTTATCACATTTGGGGGGTCCAGTTTTCCTCCAAACTTCTCTGACAAGCAAAAAAATCTGCAAAAAGGTGTGGGGGGGGGGGGGACATGTCCCCCTGTCCGCCCTGGATTTTCGCCCATGACCCTTACAACATTCTCCTGTTTTTTTTTTATTACAGGAGGGTAATACATGTGCTCATATAGCAGCATCCAAGGGTAGTGTTGCTGTGGTGAAGGAACTGTTGAGGTTTAACAGGAGTGGTGTCTGTTCTACCAAGAATAAGGTAAGATTGACATCATATAGAGAGGCAGTCAACCATCCTGTGGTGTTTGTTTGTGGGGAGTTGGTAGGTTGGTCGGTGGGTTCTTTTATGGGTTGTGTCTTGGCAAGAGGCTTTGGGAGTTCAGTAGGAGTGGTATCTGTCCTACCAAGAATAAGGTAAGATTGACATCGTAATTTATAGAGAGGCAGTCAACCATCCTGTGGTGTTTGTTTGTGGGGAGTTGGTAGGTTGGTCGGTGGGTTCTTTTATGGGTTGTGTCTTGGCAAGAGGCTTTGGGGGTTCAATAGGAGTGGTATCTGTCCTACCAAGAATAAGGTAAGATTGACATCATATAGAGAGGCAGTCAACTGTCATGTGGTGGTGTTTTGTAGGGAGTTGGTAGGTTGGTCGGTGGGTTCTTTTATGGGTTGTGTCTTGGCAAGAGGCTTTGGGGGTTCAATAGGAGTGGTATCTGTTCTACCAAGAGTAAGATAAAATCAGTACGATAGAGGCAGTTTGATGATTATGATACTGTGTAGGTTGGTAAGGTTTTGTGGGTTGCAGTAGAGAAAAGTTCATTATGATCAAGCCCCTTTTTCATAAAACTTGTTATCAATAACAAGTCACAATAACTGTTAGAGGCTACTGAAACCATAGCATTTGATTGGCTTAAAAGCTAATATGTCATAGATCTGTAACAGCTGCAGTTGTTATTGATAACAAGTTTTATAAAATAGGGCCCAGAAGTAGTGTCTGTACACATGATATCTACAAGTCCTTTTTGTATATTTGTAGAGATATAAAATGAATTGTAATGTTATTCTGGGTAAGTGTAAATGTTTATTTCAAATACTAGGGCATTAGAATAACATGTACACATACAGGAACAATGTGCCTGTAACATCCTGTCATTGAAAAGATTTAATGATGAGAGACAATATTTATCAAACTTCCAAAGTTCATTTCAGTTTACTTACATTTAATTCCAGATCACAATGATGCACTTGAATTTGTCTGTATCTATCAATTAAATTAACAATTGGTATTGTTGTAATCATGAATATAATGTTCTTACTTCACAGACCAATGATTCTACAGCCTTGCATCTAGCAGCAGGAGGAGGCCATAAGGAGGTTGTAAGAGTACTCCTAGATCATGGAGCATCACCAACGGAGGAGAACGCTGTAAGCCTTTTGGTCTTGATTGATTGGCAATGAAATAATAAAATAATAATAATCATAATAACTGTTTCTTATAAAGCGCTTTACCAGAAACAACTGACCAAAGTGCTTAAATTAATATTATTACCCCGGTCACTGGATTCAAGTACTATCCGCACACTAATTACTGTGCACAACCTCCACTCCTTGGGGAGCATTCCAGCTAGTCGCCCTTTTACGGGGGTGCACATTGTAATCCAATCACAGTCATGTTTCACAGTCATAGAACTGAGGAAGCGGAAGTACACACGTTTCAAAATTATAACTGTGGGTAGCAAGTGGGAATGATATAAAAATTCTGAAGATTCTCATTCTGGTGTGAATGATTCAGAAAGCTATGCAGATTAGGTTATTTTTGCATTATATATTTTATTCTTGTTTATCGTCTGTTGAGAGCCAGAAGGACATTAACTCTGTGTTAAAGTATATGAATTAACACCCTTCTGGCTCCAAACAGACGATATATGGGTGTCAGATATCTTATATGTGCTTATATAACATTTGTATATTTTCATTCCTGATTTTGACATTGATATTAAAGTGCCAAAGATTAATACATGTACATATGATCATATTTCCCTATGTGAGTGAATATGTCTTTTTCAAGATTGCAACTTTCTTGATTTTGTTATAGAGGATGGTAGGACAGTAATTCCTCTAGCAAGGAATGGTCATATAGGTGTCTTAGAGGCTCTGAAGGGCAAGATGTCTAAGAAAGCACCAAGTTTCAAGATCAGTCATATAATTGGGATTTTTACACTTGAAATATTTTTAACCCCGTAACTATCCTTAACCCCGGACTATTTTTTTTTTCTTTTCTCATTTGCAGTTTTAGTCCTGTACTACCTCCCTAGCCAAAGCAATTAGCCCCACCTTTGGTTGGGCAAACCCTGCTTTTTCCCATGGCTAAATTAATCCCATACTATCATTGAGTTAGCCCACTTTGGAAAATGCAATGTGAACAGAAAGTGGGCTAAGCTTAGTCCCTCGGTGGGTCTAAATCCTCGTTTAACCCCACCGTTGGACTAAGCAAAATTTTGCAAACGTAAAACAATGATTCATATTTTTGCATTATTCAGGATGGTATGACAGTAATTCACCTAGCAGCAAGGAATGGTCACGTAGGAGTCTTAGAGGCTCTCAAAGGCAAGGTATCATGGAAGGCACCTAGCGTCAAGATTGGTCTAACGGCCCTTCATATCGCTGCTCATCATGGTCAGATTGACTTTGTAAGAGAGATGCTTCTGAAGGTCCCTGCAACCATACGCAGTGAGCCAGCATCTGAACATTGTAGTATCAAGGAAATCTTTGCTCAAGATGTAAGTACAGTCAAACCTGTAAAGTAAAGCCTGCTCACAAGAATGGAACAAAGACCATTTGTAGATATTTCCTTATCTCAAAATGCACAATTAGTACCCTTTACCTTTCATTATGCAAATGATATTAACATCAAACTAATGATATGTTTGGACCTGTTGCAGCTTTATGTGATGTAACGCGTTCACTATTTTCCATTCTTGAACTATTTTGTGTCTAGATGGCTTTAAATTTGTACATATCTTCTCATCTTATTCAGTCTTCATGTGCTTGTACCAATATTTGTATGTTGGAGAATGTTATGGAAACCAAATTACCAAAATAAATTCAAACAATCTTTGATGATTCATATTTCATTTTTGTTGTATATTTGCACAGCATGGTCTAACCCCTCTGCATCTAGCAGCTCACTCAGGACACGAGGGTCTTGTTCGATTACTACTAAACTCTACCGGAGTACAGCCTGACGTTCCTACTGCAATACAGGTATAACTCACTTTTATCTGTGATTGATAGTCTCTACACAGATTGTAAGCCACTATTTATACTGTGCCCTTTATATTGCTTTTCCCTTACAAAACAGTACCATGGTAATACCATGGTAATACCGCGGTAAATTGGGACGGTATTACTGTGAAAGTACCATGAATTTACCGCGTTACCCATTGTCAAGATGAAAATACTATGAATGTACCATGCTTTTCATGGTACACGATGCAAATACAGTGTACTATGAATATACAATGTTTTTCGTAGTAATACTGTGGCAATACGATGTGTACCACGGATTTACCATGTTTTCGTGGTATTATGGCGGTAATACCATGAAATACGTAGTATTACCATGGTATTTTTTTATAAGGGTTGGTCTATACAATTTTTATGTTGATTTTTGTAACTCTTTGGTATGAAATGACAATTGAGATCTCTATGTGGACATATTGTTATTTTATTTTATTTCATACGTCAATTGTAAAGCTTCTGTTTTTGTTTTCCATTTTTAGGGTACCATACCTCTTCACCTTGCCGCCCAAAATGGTCACACAGCAGTAGTAGGTCTACTACTCAGTAAATCAACCACTCAACTACATGTCAAGGACAAGAGAGGGCGCACTGGTCTTCATCAAGCTTCGGCTAATGGTCATTATGACATGGTAGCTCTGCTTTTAGGTCAAGGCTCTGACATCAATACTTGTGACAAGGTAAGTATTGTCACTACATGTTGTTATTTGCTTTTGGCAAGGCATTTAGGTACCTATACCACTCTCAACATGGGTGTATTAGTGGGTCCATGATTATCATACATGTAGGATTTATTCAGTGAGACTCATTGTGTCGTGATAAACATTTCTGGAGCCAAAGGTGGGTGACATTTTACAAAGCACTTTCAAAGAGCACAGAGATGCCATATTATTTCATATGCATTATAGAAAAGAAGAATTTTTCATTATATGTATGGAATCTTGTATGGTGTTTATTATACATGTATATACAGCCCTGGAAAACATTATAAGACCAAGCTTTTGTAATAAGAGTACTATAATATGCACACAAAGTTATAAAAATGATTTGTCTTTGTATTTCATTGAATGAATACCAAATTCCAGCAATTATACCTTGCTTTAATGATATCTTATTTTCTTTTTACCACAAAAATAACACTATCAGTAACCATCCTTGGTCTAATAATTTTTCCATGGCTGTATATTATAAAAAATAGTGCATGGTCTATCATTCACTATAATGGATTATGTGCACGACATACCCTAAATTATCTTGAGTGCAGTTTTGTTTCACTGAGGGCGCAGGCTGAGGTGAAATAGACCGGCACGAGGGATAAATTAGTATTTGGACTTCATATAGTCCAGTAATAGTGCATAAATAGAACATTAATTGATTTAGTAAATAGACCCCTAGGTCTAACTTCATTATGTATTAGGCCCACGACTAATTTTGTTATAGTGCACGATTGTGCACTATAACAAACCTTTTGCATGTCACGTGATGCAAATCTAACCAATCACAGCGTGTATCATACATACGCTATTTACTATTATATACATGTATTATATTATATGGTGAAGTATCTGTTTTAGCCATATGCCAACTTTTGACACTTTAATTTGTTGACACCCATGGTTGCAATTGGTAAGGGTATTGGTATGTGGAAAACTCGAAGCTGTAAAGTAACAAAAGCTCAGGACAGAAGAAAAAGTAATGAACAAAGTCTTGTGTATATAGACTACTAGATTCCCTACCCCGGTCCAAAATTGGTTCACAATTCAATAATTTACATTTTTGTTTTTTAAAAGAATGGCTGGACAGCTCTCCACTTTGCAGCGAAGGCCGGATACCAAGATGTGGTGACCTTATTAGTAGAGAGTGGGGCTTCCCCAAAGTTTGAGACCAAGGATGGGAAAGTCCCTATCTGTTTCTCCGCTAGCTCCAACCATCAAGGAGTACTCAGCTATCTGATGAAGAAAGACCACAATACAACCCACCTCATGGATGATAAGAAGGTAGGTTGAACTTAGATGCGATTCATGAAGATCCCAGTGGAGGTCAGGGATAGTGATAAAATGTTTTAAAAACATTAAGAAATACGCTATGATCAACGTAAGGTTAAGATTTTCATCATGGGCTTGACATCCCAGTGTGTAAAGATTTGAAAGGTGCTAGAGAAGTAAAGAAAAACCAACTGATTGACCTCACTACCAAGGAATGTAAAAATAAACGTGATATGAATGAGAGGGAAATATAATTATCATAACTCAAATCATTGCGCTCTTATTAGGATGGCCTTTTTTCAGTCAACTCCAAGTATTATTAGGCTTAGTTTTTCTCTTCAAAAGCACTGTGAAATTTTGATGATGAAAAATCCATCGGAATTGTTTATAATTTAAAAAAATATTCATTCAAACATACTCTCTGTTACCATTGAGCTCTATCATTTTGATTCTTTGACAGTTTGTATTTGACCTCATGGTGTGTGGCAGATACAATAACAATGCCTCCGTCCGAGAGTTTGTTCTACGGTCACCAGCTCCCATTGACACAGCGGTCAAGCTGGCCAAGAACTTCAGACATCAGTCAGTGAAGGAGAAAGAGAGAGCCAGAGACCTACTAGAGGTCTGTTATTTCTGTGAGACAATGGCTGTTGATCTTATCTCCATCACATCAAGCACCACCAGCCCTGGGGTATTACTACGAGCAGTCGATGAAAGGAATATTCCATTTCTTGATGTCCTGATGGAATGTGAGCAGAAGGACGTTGTTGCCCATCCGTCAGTTCAAAAATACCTCTCAGACGTATGGGTGGGTAACCTGAACTGGGCAAGCTGGAAGATTATTCTTCTCTTCTTTTTCCTGGTCATCTTCCCTCCAATATGGATCTTCTTTTCTCTTCCACTGAAGCACCGGTTCAACAAGCTACCCATCATTAAGTTCATGACATACCTCGTTTCCCACATCTATCTTATCATCCTTCTAATACTTACTACTGTCATTACACCATTCATCGAGAACTTCATTGACAACCCAAGTTTAATACCAACCTGGTATGAATGGCTACTCCTGCTTTGGCTCTCAGGATTGTTGGTTACAGAGATCACCAACCCTGGTGACCGACAAGGGCTTGGTTGGATACGTGTCATCATCCTAGCTTTCTCCTCAGTGGCATGCATGCTGCATCTGGTGGCGGTACCATTTGATGATGACACCAAACGTCTCCTGGTCTACATCCGCAACCAGTTCTTTGCATGGTGTGTCCTCTTCTGTTTTGCCCATATCCTAGAGTTCCTTTCCTTTCATCACCTGTTTGGCCCCTGGGCAATCATCATCAGAGACCTCATCAAGGATCTTGTCAGGTTCATGGTGATCCTTCTCATCTTCTTGGTTGGTTTCATGCTTCACCTGGCAGCCGTCTACCAGCCTGTCTACCCCAAAGCTACCAACAGCACTGAAGCGGACAACATCATCCAGACTCCCGCTGACACCTTTGCCATTCTGTTCTTCTCTCTCTTTGGGTTGGTCGAACCAGAGGCTTTGCCTGCCATCACACGTCACCCAACCTTCACCTTGACTCTGGTTAAGATTGTCTTTGGCACCTACCTGATTGTGACTCTCATTGTCCTCATCAACCTGCTCATCGCTATGATGTCTGATACCTACCAGCGGATCCAGGCACAGTCAGACAAGGAATGGAAGTACGGCAGAGCTCAGCTCATCAGGAAGATGAACAAAACTTCGGCCACTCCCTCTCCTCTCAACCTCTTCACCAAGCTCTACTGGTATGTCAAGGCAGCAGTCAAGCACAAAGGTAAGTCATGTTTGCTGCTTTTATTCCTTTGGTTGGGGATACTCTCATAAAGTAATTAGAAATTCTTACAGCTTGCCAACAGACCCAAAACCCTAATAAGCCTGTCATCTTGGAACTTTGATTGAAAGATTTTAGTCAGTTTTAACCCTGCATTTATGGATATAGTAGACCATGCTGTCAGAGAAGAATTTAAACAGCCTGATACAGTTACAACTCAGTGGTAGGATTAAAATGAATGACATGCATTTGTATTGGTTTCTAGTATGGATCTATGAACATACATGTACATCTTTGTAATAGGATGATGGATTCTAAATGTGTTAAATATTACTTGGGCATTACAAGGCTCAATTGAAATAAATAAGCCGATAATATTAAGTTAATAGATTAAATTCCATTTTGTGTGTTAGTGATATACATACTCTGATGTGGCAATTTTTTTTTACTTAGAACTTGTATTCAAACCTCATGTAAGTTGATGTATATTATAAACTATTAATTTTCTAGGTAAAATCTGCACAGCTCAAGCCAGAGAGTTGATCAACGAGGAGGAGGAACTAGATGCACTGTCAGATTCTAAATCAGTAGACATGTTTGGCCAATCCAATTGGCTAAGGAATGTTGTCAGGAGGAATCATCAAGTTGCTCCTGAAGGTAGGTGTAACCTGATAATTTTTGACGGTAATCTTTAAGTTCTGGTAATACAAAAATAAACATTTCTAAGTCAGCTTAGCATTTTATACACTTTATAAACAAACATATACTGCCATGAGATGTTCTGGTTGAAACTATAGTCCAGGTGACATGAATCACCACTATTTTCTTGAAGGGTTCAGCCCCAAAGGAAAATGGTTGTCTACACATCACCGAGGGTACTATAGTTTAACCAGAGACTTGAATGTAGGCATTATATATTTGGTTTATATACGTCCTCTTGAACTAAAACCTAAATCTACTCATCTGCACTGTAGACCTATGGTAGACCGCACATGTTCACAAACTGTTTTCAAGAAGGGATGAATTTTCGGTGCTGAAAACAATAGATGTAGTACACACTTTTCATGTGTGATGTCTTACACTGTATCCATGTATAGTACGTCAGATGTCACCTCTGATGGCAATTTGCTCATTTGCCTGAGGCTATAGTGGGGATTGTATTTTGTCACATGATGTGCATTGAACCAGATAATTGCAAAGCTTCTTTTCATGACGGATATGATAAATATTGTGAGCTATGGGTGATAAAGATGTCATAGTTACAGAAATATCTTTATATGTGTTTGGGAGAATATCCCAATATTTCAACCTTAATTGTTCTTATCATATCCGGTTTAATTAGATGGTTATCTGCGACCTAACCAAGGTGGTGGTCCAGTAAGGATCGAGACCGTAGTCGACTGGGACAGTGTCGTCCATCGCTATCTAGCTATCAAAGGTCAAGAAGAAGACGTTGACCTTGGAATGACCTTTGACGATGATGAGAGGTCACATGGTGATGAAGTAACCAATCACAATGAGCAGACTCCTAAGACCAATGGCATCAAGAATAACCATGTGGCATGAGTCATTGTAAGAGTCTATAAGGCTGGTATCAAGAAAAGCAATCTACGAGATGTGATGTCTCTGACTCTAAAGGGAGCCACCGCTCGATATCCATGTACGTTCAATTTCATTTGCATGCCCCTATTGCATGGCCGTGCATACAACAGTCTTGGAGCAGTGAACAAAATTGCCGTTGAGGGTGGGGTAGTTTGTCAGTTGGGTTGTTCAGTTCGTCATTCTTTGGTCGAATGCGTATCACTGCAATTGCGTGCTCGTTTACCGAAGATGTATGGAGATTCCTGAATATTACCCGAGCCGGCCAAGCTCCAAAACACCATGATTGGCGGCTTTTCGGTCCCTTTAAGTGCAACAGTATATGTAAAGTGATGTTGTGCAGGTTAGCTTACAACCAGGCACATCTTCAATAGACCAACAACGTGAAGGCCAAACATGTATTATGAATTGTCTAGCACTGATCTAAGGGCTCAAGGATTAATGGTCTTCAGAACTTCATGTTGTATGAATTGCCTAGACTTATCCTATGTCTGTAAGATTATAAGTTGCACGAGGTATTAGATCTGTTAAAACATAGTAGAGATGAATGGTATTCAGGACAGCCTTATGCAGTGTATCCTCAAACTAGACTTAAACTATAAATAGGTTTATACGTTGAATGTGTGCACAAAGAAGACCCAATCTACAGGGTATGGACACCTTCAGACCAAAAGCAATAATGGCTCAGAAAGCCATGTTGGAGCTCAAGTAGACACTCCAAACCTTGCTACAATTCCAGTTACAGAATTATATTTTTTTTAATGAGGGTCAATATTCAAGACCACTGAATTCTTTAACTCTCATAGGCTTAAAGGGAGCGACAAGTCGCAATCTATGGGCGGTTTTACTGTTGGCTGCTCCTTTCTCTGGATCAAAGTTCAAAGCGACTTCAATTTATCGCGCGCAGCTAATAAAAGTTCGCACATTGACCCAGATTTGAGTAAACAAGATCGCCCGTTCTTTATTCCAGTACTTGAATCTCATTGGTCGGTTACGTATCTAGGGATTCGAGTTAACGATCAAGCGAGGAATTCGGCAATAACATTTCTTCGGTAGCGCACGATTGGACCTGAATGTATCCGAATTTCCCAGAGTCAGGGCCAACTGGTCAGGCCCATGGATTACGACTTGCCAGTCCCTTTAATACAGGAGCCACCCGATTCCCGTAGTCTATGGGTTAACATCCAGAATAACTTTATTTTGGGAGCTCAATCTGACTTCAAAAGCTCTTAGGATCAGAACTTGACCAGCATGCCATGTTGAGCAATAATTGATGTACCCTGTTCAGTTTTGTAAATTCAAATTAAAGGTGTTTTCACTATGAAACGGTTGTATATACATGTCTTCAGGATAAAATACTCTCATATGCAAGCTGGTTACAAGTATGACAGTTACAGTGTGCCAGGAGCATAAGATGTCAACTAATATTATTGATCTCAACTTGTTCAAATACAAGAGTATGTTGTATTTATGAAACAGCATATATATATCCGAATAAGAATATTTCTAAATGTTCAGAATTGTTTACAAACAGTAGACCTTTGAGACTTTGTTGCCTGTCTATTCAGGTGGCAGGAAATTTCCTGGTAAGATCAAAATATGAATGATTTTTGCTCATGAGCATATTACATGTCAGTCATTCCTGTGCAGACTGTTGACAGTAATTTATTTTCAGCTAGAACACGAATGCAATATCACCTATCTTGATATATCCCAATACTGGCCTTCCAAAAATAGTGCTTAGAATCCCTTTTATATTCAGTCAAATAAGTGAGAATGGAATAAAATAAGTAAATACAAACAAAACCAAGGTTTATATGCTATAAAATGCATTTTAATGTAGAGTTCAATAGCAATCAAATAAGATAAATGCACGTTGACATGTCCACTCAGTTACAAATGTAAGTCTGGGAAAATGTTGACATATTGAAATCGCGAGCAAATTCTTGTGGAGGGACAATTTTCCAGATTTTCCAGTTTTCCAGCAATGGTTTGTTTTTTTTATTTGTAAATGAACAAATATTAGATATTTTAAATTATGAGATTTGAACATAATGGCCCAAGTTCACGCAAGAGGTTTATATCAATCCATGGTTTAAAATTCTGTAAGCGTAGTACTTGCGTGTCCTCATGTCCAATAGGTGCACAATAATATGTGTTTGATTGCTTATTTACGCTTGTTTTATAGTCCACAGTGGAGGTTTAAATCATGATTTTGACCATGGGTTTGAGTTAAACCTCCTTTGTGAATTTGGGCCAAAGAATAACAAATTTATTGTAGAAGAACAAGGGATACATCTCAAAATTAGGAAATTTATTGAATTTATTTTCCGTGAATGTACAACCAGTACTGGAGAGAAAGTGAAACACAATGAAAGTAAAGAAAAGAAATAATTCATCACTTATTCTACAGTTTATGAGTAAAATGGAAAATATTACAGTCTTGATGTTTGCTCTTCAAAGAAAAGTATCTTGAATGTTTATATGAAACAATAAGTATATATATGCAAATACGATAATTAAATCAAATACATTAACATGATTGTGTTACATGAATTGGTGTCAAATGATATGCATAGTCGGAATGTAAGATAGTGAGTATGCATGATGTTACTTATGCAAATGTGTAGCTATAATTTTATGCATTGGAGAAATATGCTGGATTCAATTTTTATATATTATACATGTACATGTGAAATGAACAATATGCAATATTACATTTTGCAGCAGCAAAGTTTATATTTGTGCATTTATCATTTGTATTACCTTTGCATTTGTAGTAATTAGTGTACAGATTGTCATATTGTCTGTTGAGTCAGAAGGACGTTAACTCTGTGTTATATGAGTTAATGCCCTTCTTGCTCTAAACAGACGATATAATGTTGCTTTTTTATCTCCATATTTACATATCTTATATCCTCTTATGCTGCTTCTGTTTATGCTTTAACATGTGAAAACAAAATGTGCTCTATTTTTATACTAGTTATGTAAGCATATATCTAGGAATAGTCATGTACTAGGTTGCCATTAGAAGTAGAATTTGGTACCATAGTAAGCCTATATTGTAGTTTATTTCCATATTTCGTAAAGATCAGGAAATTATTAATGGTAAAAGGAATTTTTCTTGGCAGATTTCCACTTCAAATGACTTTATTTATGTTAATCTTCCCAATAATAATGATTTAATTGTGAAACCTGTTGTATAAAAGTAAAAAAAAGATTTAAGAATATATTTTTTTGACAAGTAAACTAAAGGGGAGGACTTAGATTGTGGAAAGTATCTTTCATTAATTCAAAGCTGGCACAGAGTGTAGGCATTTTAGTAACCCGTGTCCAACGAATCACTTTCATGTAAGTATAGTGAAACAGTATTTGTGATAAGGATATATTTTGCTACTGAGCTCAGTTCTTGTTTGTTAGGAGAATAATGAGGTATTATTTATGTGTGCTTTGTAGAATATTACTCGGTTTGTGCCTTCCTTTTCTTGCCTTATCCAGATATTTTTGTCCACAAAGTAAAAATGGAATTTTAAAATTGTAAAAATTTAAGTGCATCTTCTATAAATACGAGTTAAACCTAATGATGAGTACATCACTGTTCTTAGTGTAGATAGAAAAGAGTGATTAAAGGTCAAATTAAGTTCTGGTCATGCCATTGCAATGTGAAAGAAACTATTGAGAAAGGTAGATCATGTAGTTCATAAGAGTAGTTGTGTAATTTGATGTTTTGAATCAATTTAAATCAATCTTTTTCACATCCGTACAAGTTTGCCAATTATTCTTATATGGCATACTCTCACATACTCAAAATTTAAGGATGCAAAATTGATGTAGTACCTTTAAACTAGCAATATCAATTTTACGTAGTTTTGTTTTGAAGAAATGACATGACAATGATTTAGTTTATATCGGAACATATACATCTAGTTTCTGTCCAGCTATGAATATACAGCTCTGGAAAAAAGATTATTAGACCAAGCTGCTGTTATAAGGGTACCATAATATGGATACAAAATTATAAAAATGATTTGTCTTTGTATTTCATTGAATGAATATCAAATTCCAGCAATTATACCTTGCTTTTATGTATTTTTTTTCCTTCTTACCACACATATAACACTATCAGTAACCATGCTTGGTCTAATAATTTTTCCCATGGCTGTATATACAGGATAAATGTCTTTTAATTGACAATTTATCTGGAAGTTTAATTGAACAATGCCAGGCCAGCAAACCCTACTGAGCTTTTTCTTTGATTTAAAGGCATTCTATGCAAGGTAAAATAAGTTTGGAAATTGCTATAGCAAGATTAGATACATGATAAAATATTAAAACCATTTATCATTTCATGTGAAAGCCAATAGTATTCATGTGTAAGTATTGATTTCTTGTATTCGTGTAATTCTTGTAATTCATTGTTCCACTTTTCGTACAATATCAAAACATACAAACATTGTGATTTTCTTGTGGGTATCTTCCATTAAGTCACCTTGAAATTTGTTTTTTTATTCCTGTAGTAGATGTATTCAGATAGTCATTTAAATTATGTTCAAATGAAACTATTAATGTTGGCATTGAGCTAGGATGGCAGTTCTAACTTATTGTTGTTTTAAGTTTATAACTGTCCAAAGTCTAAAATTGCATCTGATTTTAGGAGACAAATGAAAGATAAAGCTGGTGTTTTTTCTTGAAATCTTAAACAGATTCATAATTTTTAAGTAAGGAATCATGGTCTCTGTTTATATATCAGTAAATGATGAAAAAAACACATTTTTAAAAAGGAATCCCTACAAAATCGTCATTATTAGATTTGATGTCAGAATAGGGACGATTACAAAACAAATGATGGGGGTACATTATATATACATGTGTGTATCTCTCTTTAGTCAAAGTTTGATGAACCTGACTGGTTGAGATGTTATGTTTTTTTCTGCAATACACTTGGCAGTATGGAAGTGCTTGTTACGGCCCGTTTTTATTCCCAATAGAAACTTTGATATTATTAACGAAAGGTGTGACCCCACCTGATCTCTATTGTACCTCCTTCTGTAATATGGCCATATTTGCTTTGAGGCTCAAAGTATTTAAAAAAAATGATAAACACAGTTATGTACTGTGTATTTAAAAGTTACCTAAATTGATTTATTTACATGAACTGATATGAAAAACCATGTAATTGGCTTGCCCCAGTAAGATTGTGTTTTAGTAGTATGTATCAAATACTGCCATATTCAATAATGATGTATTTTTATGGTGTAGATTCTATGCTTATTTATTGCTTTAATAGCAACGTACATATGTGAATCTGTCACATATTTGTCAGCATACATGGCCAGTTTTAGATCCTGAGATCCTGCTAATACATCTATGATACTTCTCTTTGTCATATATATTTTATATGTTTACATGGTATATCTATTAAAAACAGAGTTAATGGTTCAAAGTACGATTACACTCATCAAGATGTTTTCACTATTTAGCAAGGCGTATTGATGTATGGTCTCAAGTGTACTATTGAGCTAACCACTGACCATTTATGCTTTCCAGCTGTATTTAATTCTGCTTAAAGGTAAAGGCAAAGGGGGTCCATAAATAGATTCCCGTTTTAATGGTCCTATTTTTGGAAATCCCTAAAAAAAAATCCCTAGATCTATTGAATCTAGATGGCTCTAGTCTCCGGAATGCCTGCATTTTAATAGAAATTATATGTTTAGTGTTTAATGGTATATCCATCACAGACAAATATGATGTCATGGGTCATGACTGGGTTTGCTCAGTGATGAGTATATTTTAATTAAAAGTTTCCAAAATTACAGTTTACACATGAGGTTCATGCCTGTCAACAAATCTCAAAATGTCGTCATATGATTTTTAAATGAAAAACAATTATATGAAGGAGAAAATAGCCCAACAGCTAACCCTGATCCATGTGGTTTTCTAGTGTAGCTTTAAAGGCTTGGTCAGACATCTACAATGATGAAATCTATAAACCACAACGATAAATCGTTCCCATGTTGCTCTCCTGTTTTTAAATGGAAAATGAATGGGAAATTGTAGGACAGACGTCATTGATTTTGTGGTATACTTGCCTAGCCTCTGTCAACGATAGTATTGTCGCGTTGGGATCTTTCGGCGAGCGATTTTCTTACTATAGACCTCCACGATAATCTCTGTGAACCAATATTTCACTTAGTAAACGAAGAAGCTTGACTGGGGAGGAATTTTTTTAATTTGTAAACAAATCTTTCGGCATATTACTCCCAGTGTTAAAGATCGTATGCTCGATCTGTAATGGAAAACACACAAGTCAGAAAAAATTGGAACCAGCGGGATTCGAACCTGTCATCTACTGCTTGCCGGCAAGCAGTAGATGACAGGTTCGAATCCCGCTGGTTCCAATTTTTTCTGACTTGTGTTTTTCATTACAGATCGAGCATACGATCTTTAACACTGGGAGTAATATGCCGAAAGATTTGTTTACAAATTAATATTTCACTTATTCGATATATCAGTTTGGAAGAAGCCAGGCTGGCAGTGTCCACCATGTTTTATAGACCGAACCTCACTGATATCGTTCGGATGTGACCATTTTGATCGTTATCGCTAAAGTTATCATTGAGGTCTGACCAGGGCCCTGTTTCATAAAACTTGCCATCAATGACAAGTTGCAATAAATGTTATAAGCAACTTAAATCCTTGCATCTCATTGGCTGAGAACAAATTTGTCGGTAAAAATCACTGACAAGACATTTGATGAAACACCCCAGGCCTTGAGGCTAATTGACATTCTTTTTATTGGATCATCTAATGCACAAAGAAAACAGACAAATTCTTAATACACACTTTATTACATTGAACATCACTGTAAGAAATAACGAAGACAGTAGAGCAGCTCATTTATATTCACGATGTTCTAATTTTGACTTATTGAAAGGGGTAATAGTTAAAGAGAAAGAGGGAGAGTGGAGGGAAGAAGGGGAGAAAGAATAAAAGAGAGTGAGAAGGGAGAAAAGGGTAAGAGGGAAAATAAACAGAAGAGAGAGAGAGAGATGCTTAATCTATCCAGTTACTAGTTTGTAGTTTTTAGATTAAAAATAAAAATCCCACTTTATATTTGGATCACACCATGTTTTGTAACAGTTTGATGAATAAAATGTTTCCAATATATTCACGCATATTTTCTGAGTAAAAAATATTTCAAACTTAAACTACATTTTGACAATATAGCAATATTCATGTAGCTTTTTTTTTTCGCATATTGTTCCGCTTGATATACAGAAACATACATGTATTCGTAATAGAATGACCTGGAATCCGATCTGACAAAAATAAAAAATCATTAGGCCTATCTTGTTATCTTGATGTTCCGTAACATTTTGAATTTGATGAATCAAATATTTCTAATATATTCACGCTTTTCTTTTCTTCTGAGTAATGATTATTTCAAACTTAAGATACATTCTGACAATAAAGCGACATTCATGTAGACTTTTTTCGCACATTCCGCCTGACATGTACAGCAAACATATTCGCTTGAGAATGACCTGAAATCAGATCTCACTAAAAAAATAATAATCTTGTCATGTTTTGTAAAATTTTCATGCATAAAATATTTCTAATACATTCACGCCTTCTTTTTCTGAGTAGTAATTATTTAAAACTTAAGATACATTCTGACAACATAGCGATATTCTTGTAGACCTTTTTCGCAAAATCCTCTTGTTGATACAGCTAACATATTCGTAAAAAAATGACCTGGATTCTGATCTGACTAAAAAAAAAAGAAAAAATGATTATTTTTATCTTTATGTTTTGTAACATTTTGATGAATCATATAAATATTTCTAATATATTCACGCATTTTTTTTATTTTTTTCTGAGTAATAATTATTTCAAACTTTAGATACATTATATATATTACGAAAACATAGCGATATTCATGTAGACCTTTTTTCGAACATTGCTCCGCTTTATATATACAGCAAAATGAACATAAAACAAAATGACCTGACACCCGATCTAACAAAAAAAAAATCATTATCTTGTTATCTTTATGTTTTGTAACATTTTGATGAATCAAATATTTCTAATATATTCACTCATTCCTTCTCTTCCGAGTAATAATTATTTCAAACTTAACATACATTCTGACAATAAAGCGATATTCATGTAGATTTTTTTTCGCACAATCCTCTTGTTGATATATACAGCAAACACGATCGTAAAAGAATGACCTGGAATCCGATCTGACAAAAACAAATATCATATATCATGCTATTTCATGTTTTGTAACATTTTGATGAATCAAATATTTCCAATATATATACTCGCATTTTTTTTTCTTCTGAATAAGTATTATTTCAAACTTAACATACATTCTTACAATAAAGCGACATTCATGTAGAATCTTTTCGCGCAATCCTTTTGTTGATAATTCAGCAAACATATTCGTAAAAGAATGACCTGGAATCCGATCTGACAAAAAATAAATCATTATCTTGTTATCTTCATGTTTTGTAATATTTTTGATAAATCAAATATTTCTAATATATATGACACGCTTTTTTTATATTAATAATTATTTCATAATTAAGTTATTTATTATTTTAACAACATAGCGACATTCATGTAGACTTTTTCGGACATTGCTCCGCTCCGATCTGACAAAAACAAATATCATATATCATGCTATTTCATGTTTTGTAACATTTTGATGAATCAAATATTTCCAATATATATACTCGCATTTTTTTTTTCTTCTGAGTAGTCATTTTTACAAACTTTAGAGACATTCTGACAACACAGCGATATTCATGTACACTTTTTTTCGCGCAATCCTTTTGTTGATATATACAGGAAACACATTCGTAAAAGAATGACCTGGATTTCGATCTGACAAAAAATAAATCATTATCTTGTTATCTTCATGTTTTGTAACATTTTGATGAATCAAATATTTCTTATATTCACGCCTTTTTTATATTAATAATTATTTCATAATTAAGTTATTTATTATTTTAACAACATAGCGACATTCATGTAGACTTTTTCGGACATTGCTCCGCTTCATATATACAGCAAAGGGATCCAACAGAAAACAAAAATCTTTATGTTTTGTGACATTTTGATGAATCAAATATTTTTCCAATTTTTTCACCCATTTTTTTTCTTCTGAGTAATAATTATTTCAAACTTAAGATACATTCTGACAACATAGCGATATTCATGTTGACCTTTTTCGCACAATCCTTTCGTTGATATACACAGCAAACATATTCGTAAAAGAATGACCTGGAATCCGATCCGACAAAAATAAATCATTATCTTGTTATCCTCATAGTTTGTAACATATTGATTAATCAAATATTTTTAATATATTCACGCATTTTTTTCTGAGTATATATATACTTCATATATACAGCAAAGCGAACCAACATAAAACAAAAAGACCTGCAATACGATCTAACAACAACAAAAAAATTCTTATCTTCATGTTTTGTGACATTTTGATGAATCAAATATTTTTCTACCCATTTGCCCATTTATTCACCCATTTTTTTTTCTTCTGAGTAATAATTATTTAAAACTTAACATACATTCTGATAACATAGCGATATTCATGTAGACCGTTTTCGCACAGCAAACATATACAAGAATTAAAAAAAAAGAATTAAAAAAAATTAAAGAATTAAAATTAAAAATAAATGAACAAAAATAAAAAAAAAATAAATTTTTTTTTTTTAAAATAAATAAAAAAAATAAATAATGAAAAAAAGTAATAAATAGAAATAACGAAAATAAAAATAAAAATAATTAAATTAAAAACAATTTGAGGAGGCAGGGGCAGCATCAATTTAAATATTTCCTAATACAGCAGTGCAATACGGGAGAACGGGATGAAGTGGGACAGTAATCAGGATGCTAAACTTTTTAATTTGTAGCTTTGTCAATATTTATTATAGCCTCTCCATTTTTATATGGTATACATCACTGATACTAGGCTACATAATGACATACAAAACATTCATCTGTTTTTAATAAATAGTCTTTAATGTAATTAATCATTTAAAAAGAGGTCTTGAGCGGGGAGAATTAGGCCACAAGTGGGACTAAATTTTGAAAACTGCTTCACCATTTTTACTGGCGAGTGTTCAAAAGGGGGTGCTAGAGATATAAAAGGTTAAGAATCACTTTATAATAGGACACTTTACAGTCGCTTGTGCAATTGACCTAACGATACCCATGGTAAAGATATTGGACATACCGATGAGCATTCTGGTCAGTTTTAGCCTAAATTTCAATATTTTTTCACAATAAATTCCGAATGACATTTATATTGTGTCACTCACAAGTTAGACAAACTGGATATCGGGCAAACTGAATATCGGACAAACTGGATTAGACCAAGTGGTAATTGGACAAAATGGGTAGGCCAAACGGTAGGTAGCCCAAATGTTTTTTGAACGAAATGGTTAGAGACTAATCGGTCAATGCAAGAAATTGGACAATTTTAATGGTTATTGGATGAAACGTTAATGGAAGAAATGATATTGGACAGGATGATGTTAGACCATAAAACAATTTACTGGTAATTATGAACATAGAATAAAATTTGACAAAAACGTAGGCTAATGTATATGATTTAAATCATACGCTAAAAACACAAATAAAATTACTTATTGTAGAAAACTACTTTCCACATCACCTTCGTAAGCTTTGGGTTTTGCATTAAAAAAGTTGTAGAAAAAAAATGATCTGTATGTACAATGTTGCTCCATTCCGTCAAAATACGAATGGTCCTATCAGTTGAAAGAATCCTGTGGTATCATTAGCCACGTATGCTGTGATGCGAGTAGTTTCTAGTTTGGCATCAGCTCTGTGACTGAATCCAACTAAGAGGGGAAAAAAAGAATCAATTATCAAGAACACTCAAACACTTTGATTTGACATGCATTTTTCGAAATTGTAAATTACTTCTTTGACATTCTCGATGATTTAAAATAGTTTTTGTGTATGATGTCATATGGATGAAAATGCGTTTGTTCATATCAATAAGTTAGACGTTAATTTATGATTTATAGGAATCCACAGTCTGCTATGAGTTATATCAAACGCAGAGGAAACAAGTTTTCACATGAGTTTTGTATGTTATGAATAAATGGAATGGATTATGGAATTAATCTCTAATGAGAGTAAATAGAAGTCAATGACAAGATATCTTGGAAACTATACATAATTATGATTAAATAAATAAGAGGAAAAGTAGAAGAAAGACATCGGCAATTGGCCAACTGTGGACAGACATTACAAATTTGCTTAACATTCATGGATATTAAATACTAACCAGAGGACCCGTATCTTTACTAGTGAAGTCATACAGCATTTTGAGGGTTGCCACTCGACTGAACAGACCAGAAAAGTCCTGAAAGAAAACACAGATGATTGTTAACTTATTTCGGTCCTATTTCGTCAAGAACTGAAAATAAGCACGTTTTTAAAAGAAGTCATCAATTTGATGTCATGTGGGATAAATTTACCAATATTCATTGAAAAATAGTTTATTGTTCATCTAACATTATTTTGCCAGTAATACACATGAAGATGTCTGAGACTGCCACAGTTAAATGTGTATTTGGATCTGTCACTTGAATAAACCAACCTGATGAATACATTGAAGATTTATTGATAATATATGGAGTGAAATGTTAACCCTTTCAAGATAATTCACCACATAGCTCACTAACTTTAGATTCAGAGCTCTAAAAAATATACCAGATCGATACATGAGTAGAAAGAGCAAAATTTTCTGCACAAACTGTGTCCTTTTTTGTTGCATGACCATTATTGCGTTTGATGCCAAAATTTTAGAAACGAGAATAAGGTTGAAAATCCTTAAATTGGCAACACATTGAGAGGTTTAAAATCATTGTTTTTTTTCAACTTTTCGTCAAGATTTGTAGTCATGTATGTTGTTTTCAAAGACATTGCACCTTATTAGAAACATGTAGCACACTAAAGGAGAAATAATATTGTTGCCAATTTGATGAACAAAATGTGATCAATTTAGCCCTTAAATAATTCCTGTCCTGAAAGTGTTAAAGAAGGACAATACCTGTGTAATCTTTTGGAAATCTTCCTGCAACTCCTCCGTTGTTGTAGGTTGTAAGCCTTTGATGCTCTCATAGTATTCACCAATGGTTCTGATATGACCAGGTAGATCCTTATAAAACAGTACCCGCTTGAGGGCAGAATCCTGAGGAAGGTTACAAAATTCAGTTCAGTTTATTTTTACTTAATTTAATTCTATCTTGAGAAAAAATTATACAGGACATTTGATAAAAACATACAATTCCATGTAATAGATAAGAAATTACATTTCAAATCACAAAATAATACATATTAAATGGTGATGAAACTAAATTGGAAGCAGCTGATAAAAAACAAAACAAAAGAGTTTTGGCAGGACAGCTTCCCAAAATGATATATAATTTGGTACAATAGCGAAAAACAAATAGCAAGGAAGTAACAAAAAAAAATTGCCCTATGAACCAATACAAGCCCAGATTACATGGTGGTATAGACAGCAAAGAAAAAAAAACAGAAAAAAAAGAGAGGGAGAAAACTTATCTATGGTATTTATTATTACGTCTAGTATTATGCTTATGTATTGCACTTTTCTTATAAACACATTGGATAATATTTTGGGAAGCTCTGTTTTTAGAGGCTTACACATAAGTATTGCGCACATAATTTCACTTGTATAATCGGGAGTCGCGTGAACAAAGGATTTGAATGGGATTGGTAATGAGTGTTATTCTTCCAATCCTCGTTTGTAAAAGATATGCATATTTTAATTTGGTTGGGTGAGTATTGGCCCAACAATATTGCAATAATTTAAGAATGATAAAAATCAGTGTATTGTAAAGCATGAGTAAAAGAGATTGTGGTAAGGTACGGCAAAGTTTGCTGATGACACCAGTATTTCTTTCATCTATAAATATACCCAAGGATTAGGTGGAACTGACATATTTGAGAATATTATTTTTAATTTTGATCTGAAATGAATCATGCAACTCTGCAGAAATAAGTTTAGATTTAGAAGTTAAATATATAAAATTCGATTTTCAGCATTTATAATTAATCTGTTCCACAATTGAACCAAGCTTGATGTTTATGGCACTATGAACATGACGAACAAAGAAGCGGACAATTTATGCAGCTCCTCATTGTATCCTTCACAATTGCACTGGTTAACAAAAGAACATCCATTCATTGCTATCCTGTAGAAATATGTAGAACAGGTGTCACATAATAGCAGTGAAGGGATGCCCTTTTGTCTACTAGAGCTATTGTGGATGGTAGAATGAGGAGCTGCATAAATTGTCCGCTCTCTTTGTCATCGTGTTCATAGTGTGGGGACTGTACACTCCTGGTCAAATAATTGTTTTAATTCGTTTAACGTTAAAAGTACAATCTCAATGGAAAATTCAAACGTTTGAAGTGTGTTTGATTACAGTTTATATCACATCGTTTTGAGATAAAGCCAAACTGGATATGAAACTATTGTAATTAAAATTGAAATTGAAGTTGCTTCAAAATTATGTACCAAAGAAGTAATTTGGAAAGAAAAGGAACTTAATCATTTATGGCATCAATTGATTTCTAAATGTATTTCAATTTTCACCTATTCAAACACTGACCTGGGTATTTTCTTGGCGGACCTTCTTACAAGCATTGTCCAACATGTTAGCCAAGACAGACACACTCTGGTCTGCAGAGCGGGACTGACGCATGTCAAAGACGTAAGATGGATGCACCAATGTAGTCATCCAGTAGTGTAGTGGTAGACTGAAAACAGAAATGAACGGTTAAATGACAAAGCACACAAAGAAAAATATTACAGTTATTTTGTTTGATGGACGTTGCCTAGGGCTATATCACTGATTTTATGTATTTTATTAGGTACAAATTTGTAATAAGTTAAATATATATATATATAGCTATTTCCTAATATAGGGGGAATCCTAACAATGTGGTTTATTCAGTCATAATAGAAATTCGGCGTTGCGGGGAAATTCGACGTGCGTTAAGGGGAAACAATAGGCTGAAATAAAAGGATTCCCCCTAACGCTGTAAATAGAGTAATATTTATATATGTATAATATAATGCATTTCAGTCATCCTTTATTTTGATATCATCATAGCCTATGCCAATACGTGGAACATTATGAATTTGTATAATATAATATGTATATATATTATTTGTCTAAAGTTTTGTGTATAGTGGGAATTTACGTATGTAAGTTTTAGATTATTGTAACCCTTAGAAATCAAATTCAAATTCATATATTTCCACATGTAACAGACAGAATAAAAAAAGTACATAGTGTTTTAAGTTGTTCAGCATCTTTGTCCTCTGGTCTCGTCCCAGAACCATTCAAGACATCTCTACTTCTCCCTCTCCTCAAGAAGTCTTTACTTTATCCAAATGGACTCAATAATTACAGACCCTTTAGGAATCTTCCCTTTTTGGGCAAGGTCCTGGAGAGGATTGTGTCATCACAACTCAAAGATTACCTTGAAAGATACGGCATGTTTCCTGTTTTTCAATCTTCATATCGAAATCACCAAAAAAAAAAAAAAAATTGCCTTGGTTAAACTTTTCAATGATCTTCTACTGGCCGTAGACAAAGGGAATAAAGCAGTACTTTTGTTTTAGTCCTCCTGGACTACACAGCTGCTTTTGACACTATCGACCACAGTGTGTTGCTTCGCCGCCTCGAAAATGATTTCTTGATATCCGGAACTGTTCTCGAATGGATCCGTTCATATCTTCACAGCCGTATCCAACGAGTCATCAATGACACGCTCTCTTCACCATTCCCGCTGACGGCGGGGTTCCGCAAGGTTCCGTGGTCGGGCCGCTCTTTTTTCTTCTTTATACTAGTCCATCGTCCAAATTCATTGAATCCCACCAAGGTGTTCAACATGTCGTGTATGGTGACGAAACACAGATTTGTGTTACACTAAAACCAAATGAAAAGGCTGAAGCATCTCAAAAACTTCACAATGGCCTTGAGAACATTAAAATTTGGTCCTCAAACAACAAGCTTTGCCTCAATGAAAGAAAATCAAAGTTGATCCATATACATTCCAATCATAGAAACACCACTTCATTTCCGGATTTAGTTACTGATAATGTTTCTATTAAGAGTAGTGAATGGGTACGTGATCTTGGTTTGATCATACTCTACAACACCACATTAAGCACATTTGTAATTCAGCATCTTTTGGACTGTTCAAAATTGGGAAGATAAGGAAACTACTTGACCGACCCACAACTGCCAAATTAACTCATGCATTTGTTTCCTGTCATCTAAATTACTGTAATTCCATATTTTCTAACCTCCCTCATACACATTTACTTCCATTTCACCGGGTACAAAATTCTGCCGCAAGACCTGTCTCCCTCTCCAGGAATTTCGAGCCCATAACCCCAATCCTCCGTTCTCTCCACTGGCTTCCCATACATCACCGTATATCTTTTAAAGTTTATTTGCTTACCTACAAAATTCTGAATATGCAAGCCCCCAAGTATCTCACAGATCTCATTTCCTTACGTTCCACTACTCCCTCAAGATCCCTCCGTTCATCCTCTACAATGCAGTTAACTCCTGGACCTCGCACTTTCTCAAAATATGGTGATCGTGCTTTTTCTACAATTGCCCCTTCTCTCTGGAATTCTCTACCTGCCTATATACATCTAGCCACTTCCGTTAATCAGTTTAAGTCCCTGCTGAAAACTTACCTTTTTAGTAGATAGTCCTCTGGAATGGCCCAGTTGTCGGTCGATGGAGGTGCACACCGACTTTGATTTTCAGTATTAATTTACCGTATTTATACACTGTATCCATTGTTTGAATCACCTAAGGTTTCTAATAATTTTTGTATTTTGTATTATTTTGGATTTAATCTTAATTTCCCGGTAAACCGTGCGCTTAGAAATATCCGTATTAAGCGCCTAATAAATGTATTTTATTATTATTACTATTATTATTTAAAAAGTTTAATGTTTTTTAAACATTAAAAAAGGAAAGCCTTGTACCATACAAGACATGCATATTTTGGACTGGAGAGGGAGGGGAAAATCACCCTCATCAGTGATCTCGGCATTGCCTGTAATCGATCCCTGGAAATTTAACACGTGGCTACGACAGTGCGCGTATTGGCCTGTCTTTAATTAATTTTGGAAATATTGAATAAAGTTTCCTCTGCTTGGCATAAAGTGTTACGTTTCATGTACAATTCAGTAGGCACCCTATGACTTTCATATTATATCGGTATATACCCTGCAAACCGTGAAATGGTTTCATATAATTTGAGAAATACTGCTATTTAAATTTATCTTGAATCTGTTGAATTTTAAAAGGTCGTTTGAAATAAATAGAACTTCTGAAAAGTTTTGATAATTTTTTTTTTGACCTGCAAAAAAGGGGATGAAGGGTGGGAGGGGTGTGAACAGGAGCAGATACGCCGGAAACGTATACCTGTTGCTTTTCCATGCCTCTGCGATTTCCTCAGGTTTTTCTGTGCAGTACTTCTCAGCCATCTTGTCGAAGAAGTCGAATAGATGTTTGATGGTGCCTGGGGTGTCGTCTGGTTTCTTGAATACACCAGTAAAGAACTCATCGAGGCGAGGTTGGATCGTTTTCTGTTAAAATATCATTAACGACAAAAAACAAAAAATGTGTGTGGTATAGCCTTCATAACAAAAAGTAAACCATGACCCATGACTGTGTACGTATGTTGATGGCATTAAAGAAGTAAAGTAATCACATATGATTATTTATATCAGGGGATCGAATTTTAACGTCATCGTGTGACAGACATGAATACATTGGTCATTTTACACAGACCAGGTTTGTGGATCCTGACGTATTTATAACGATAGTGTCAACCTTTTGGTTAATGTGTATGCATAACTATCTGTTGTCCATAAGAATATTAAATCACTTTTTTAAGTAAGGTGCAAAAAGGCTAGCCTATGTACGACGCTCCTTCTACTACACGAATTTGACGTTTGGCATTTTGCCGTCAATATGCATGCATGTAAATGAAGATGTCGAACGGCTGATGCACGATATAAGATCAAGATTAAGTTCAGGGCGAAGAAGAAGAAGAAGAAGAAGAAGAAGAAGAAGAAGTGTTTACTTTCGTGACCAGCAAACGTGGCGCCAGGAAATCTCGATCCAGCTTTGTCATGGATTTACTCTTCTCTGTAGGTGATGGGTCATCTTCAACCTAAACGATCAAAAATCACAAATAATTACACCTTTCTGGAATGATTGATACGATATATTCATGACCACTGACCGGAGATGCTGTGAAGAAAATCAAAGTTGACAATACATTTCCCAAGAAGAAATATTAAATAGGGATATCTAAAAATTCCTGTATCTAAATAGGCAAATGCGTTGATGAGGAGACATCAATAAAGTAAAAAGTCTTTCTGGTGCATGCATCCTTGAATATTTTTTTTTGAGCAGTCAACTTCATTTTCAATGTAAAATATAAACGTAAATAAAATGCAAACTTTAAAAATGTAAGCAAAATGCAAAACAATTTCCAATTTATTTATAAACTTATTCGCCGAAATTATTTGATGTACTTTCCTACCGAAAAGGGAAATTTGAAACGAATCAAACTGTGTCAATAAATCAAATCAAGAATTCTTCTTACCAAGTGTATGATCCTACATTTACCACTTTCCATTGTACGGATTCTTGTATAGTCTCTATCACGTACATCATCGGGACCAGCATCTTCGTGGTCTGAAGTGAATGATAATATAATTGGGTCTTTCGTTTAACTCCACGGGTAGAATGTCAATGTCATGGTAAGAAACTGATTTATTCGGTCTTCTTGACAGACGACATTACATACCTACATCAGGAAACGGCCAGATATGTAAAATGTTCTCATATTCAAATTCGACATATTCTATTATGTAAAGGGTTAATGGTGGTATAATGAGGTTGATTATTCACTCAGATATATTATTAATAATAATGATAAAAGCTGTTTCTTATATAGCCAATTACGATAGCATCGAATAAAGTGCTTTCAACAATATTGCTTCTTTTTAGGTTTTAAGTACCGTATCGTAATCCCTGATTCATTCATCATTTTGATCAATTAAATCATGATCATCATATGGATATGTCATGCCACATCCAGAAATAGATAAACATGATCCAAGAAGTGGGGAGGGGATGATGGGCTAAATTTACATAAAAGGCATTCCCACCGACTGCAACTTTTAATGGCACACATTTTATTTTCCTGACTCATCAAGGGGGGGGGGGGGGGGCTATGCCGGCAGCAGCCTCTAGTGCATACGCCACATATGTGCACACTCTTTACACCAGTAACCTACATGTTTGGAAGAGTTGTACCCCAGGGGTTACAGGTTGATAGACCCCAGTCTCATTCATAGCAGCCTTTGTAATCAGAGCGACTTGGCTGCCATCAGTTACCTGAATAAACGAGGGACAGGAATTTTAGCGTTAAGAGGGGCGGGCGGTAACACACCCCTCGCAATAAATGGATATATATTGTTTTATAGGCACACTAAACTGTTTGCACATCTATTATGTTTTTGGAAAATGTGAAGATAATGCCTGTTCACTTTGTTGATACATTCCTATGGGATCTTAATTCATCCAAAATAGTACATTAGCCGTAAAGCCTACAATGATGGATACAGAAAAATCGGTATCATATTTCAGTTACTTCTTCTGGTACCTGGATGTATAGAGTGTATTTTTGTGTACAGATCTGGTAACTAATAGAATCATTTATTCAGAAATCGAACACAGAACACCCAATGCAAAAACAGTTATCAAACAAGAAATGTATATTTAGATGATATCAATTTTTATATAATTTTTATATAAATTGCAATCCCTGTTAAAATAGTCACACTTTAATCGCTAGTTCATACATATAGGCCTGTGTATCTGTATACAGCCCAAATAATTATACAAATGTAGGAATCCATTTACTCCGTATGTCTTGACGGTGTTGATGTATAAGTCTCCTGTGTTCCCTACAGTCCTGTTGAATTCATCTCGATCTTTCAGGATTCTCTCTTCTCCACCAGGATGGTACCACACTGAAAAAACACCCAGAAAATAAGAAGTTTTGAAGTCTATTTTCGGATATAAAATCATGGTTAGGAAGGGAAATTGTCGTAGTTGCTTCCAAATTTTTGCAAAGATATTTATTCTACGCAGTTGAAGCACAGAAGAAAAAAAAAATCCTCATTATCAAATGGATTCCGCCGCTGTGCTTTAATGGCACAAGCAATTCTCTAAACATAAAACTACTACATATTTATATGAATAAAATAAACGCGCGATCGTAAAAAGAAAAAAAAAACCGCGCTACAATTTATTAGGTTAATTTTAAGGTTCCACTAAAAATAACAGTCTACTTACGCAGATCCATTTCATGAGCTCTGTTTTGTTGCACGATGTGACTCTTCCTGTAAGCTGCATCAAGTATCTTCTGCTTGACTTGTGTGATGCAATCAACATCGAGAACTTTCACATAGTACAGATGCTGCTTATCTCTGCCCACTACTGACAATGTCTGTAAAATAATATAAATGTAAATTATCAGTTATGTGTCGGTCTTATTTCACCGAAGGTCAATGCAGAAAATCGGCATTTGCACAAGGTTGTTTTATCCTCGATCAAAATGGCACTTACGTTTCCATCTATAGAAACTAGTCACTTAGACCGTAAACCTTAATATTCAGGCGTTGTTTTCGCTAATTGTATTTCTGTTCACATCACCACAATCACAACAATAATAACAACATCATCATCATCATGTACCAGTTTTTGGCTTCCAGTGAGTTGGGTCTTTCAGATACTATTATCTATCTTCATAGGCAAAAATCCAAGGTAAACATTGTTGATGCAATGTATCCATCATTTTGGCACCTTTTTTACTCTAACATTTCGAACGTAAAACGACAAGCATTAAGTTTACTTTAGAGCACATATTTCCCATGTATTATGATTGTTATATCGATTGAAAAATAAAACATAAATTACCAATTCGTTGAATTCTACTTCTTCCTCCAAAAGACATTCAAAGTTAAGAGAGAAGACCGACTGTCCTGAGGTGATATCAATAGGTCCCTTCTCAACCTGGATCTTAATGGACTGGTATAGTAGGTAAAGTGATTCGGCCACATGTCTCTAAATTTACACAAAGAACACACAGGAAAGATTGAACATGATTATGGGATGAAAACATTACTAGGCGAAACATATTGATCATTTTTTAGTTGGAGTTTGAGTTGTGTACTGCATCGTTTTGGAATTGAAATGTATTATATTATCAACTTCCGCACCAACTTGAAATTTCAAAGCAATGGGTATTGGCGCACTATTTTTTACTATAAAATTATGATAAATTAACATAACTATTAGGACTGCACGCACACATGCTTATACTACGCCTATTAGCTCTATAGCTCAAATGTATAATGCAATAATGAACTCACTATTTTTTATGCAATATTTCACTTACTGTAATGTATATAATTATGCGCAATACCAGATTTAAAAGCCATGTACGTATGTCTCATTCATGAGCCACGCTACCACCATAATGACCTTAGTGGCTTCTACATTACTTTCACTTGAGCGTCTGACAATTCTGATCAGGCTTTGTTTTTCAGTTACCTTCAGGTATTGATACATGCAGAGAGAAATCCAGTTGGAGAGTAGTTTTTCAACGATAGTCTCAGTCCTGAACGTAAGAGATACATTCATGAGATTATAACTACGAACCAACGTAATATTTATTATACAACAATTACTGCATTAAATAACTGTGCCTAGGGGTTTAGCTCTCTTCAAAATTTTACCAAAATGTGATCAATGCTTACTTTTCAAATGTCCGCACAACCATCTATTATTTCATAAAATATTGTGTACAAAACTTATAGGAAATTTATTACCATTTTTTATAATACCAAACATTATTCCTTTCCCTAACTTTATGCATAAGAATTATGGAAAATTTCTTTTTTGTGCATTATTTTTTGGTTTCTCATTTGTTACTATTGTTTAATGTTGAAATAAGGTAATATCTTTTTAAAATCTGCAATTTTCTCTGAAATTTTCTGTGGTAGCATATAATTATAATCATAATATGCTTGATATATGCTAAAATGTTGATATACATTGACCACCATAATTCTTTCCTGTGGTTGAGCAATTGGTGAATGAAAATGATGAGTCTATCTGTCACATATACTTGCCATCGGCACTGAAAGAGTTAATGCCATCAGTGAAACCAAAGGTGCACCGTCAGTGTACCATTGTATATCAAAACAAATAACTGGGGAATGTAAATTAAATGTAAATATAACGTTGAAAATTGTTCTTGGCTTCTATCAAAGGGATCAGTATTTATATTTACATAGCGTTTACTCCCAGGCTTCGTGTAAATTACCGGATTGATTAACCGACTGAAGAGCCATCAACACGCTAGAAATTTTGACAAGTAACTATTTTATAAAAACTTTGGGAACCGCAAGAAAAGGCAAGGAAACATTATATTCAACTGATTATCAAAATAAGTTCATTACCTTTGAACAAATGACATAATGCATTAAGAGCAGAATCATTTATCTCAAGGTTTAATCAATCTTGATGCCACAAACCTTTTGAAGAGTGATTTTGCTCTACCACTGTCTGCCCCCTCCTCAATGCTTTCTTCCAAGAGCTTGAACAGTGTTCTGACAAGAAACAGACGAATAAAAAATGATAATAAATCGCTTGTCCTCGGAAGAACAATAATGGGGGGAAATTTTTTTAAAATACTTAGGCGTAAACTATACATTCAATTCAAGTTATCCCAATATCCCTCAACATCAACTTAAGGGACAGTGTTATTTTTGGTAAAGATGATTCTGTATCTTTTTTATTGTCGTCTATAGCAGGAACTTCCTTGAGTTAAAATTCGTCAAATTCACTCCAGAAATTTGTTAACCGACTGCCTTTTCACAGAAATATACATATATATATATTCAATATATCTGGAAATCATTAGAGTGATCATTACAATGGTAACAGTGATGACGTTTTCATCGTATGGAAGAGTAGCTTTCATTATATTTTACTCAATTGAAGAATACAGTCAGTGGAATGGTGCCAATATGATATAATGTACTCACTCTGTGAAATACCCAAACTTTCCTTCTGTTACCAAGAGCGTAGTAAGCAATGATGCGATGTTGACTCTACGTTAGATTAAAAGAAAATTCATCAAAAGTCATGTATGCCTCTGTTTCGACTCCTCTTTCATTATACCTCTATAAATTTGAGTGCTAACAACGGGCTCTATTAAATGCTAATGATCAGGTGATTGAATAATTTCTTTTTCATTTTATATGCATTTCTCTAAATTGATACTTAACACATTTAGAAAGAGAGAAAAAAAAAACAAATGTGACAAAAAAGAAAAAAAAAGAGGGTGAGGGAGGACAGAGAACATGAGAGAGGGGGAAGAGAGGGGAAGAGGGGAGATGGGGCAGAAAGAGGGAAAGGGGATAAAATTGAGGGAGGTGACTAGGATGCACTAGGTACCCAAAAGACATAGAAATGATACAGGGGGGGGGGGGGGGGTAAGAAAAGAAAATATTCCAAGATATCGTTTCATTTCTTACAGAATCTAAATGATATGGGTATCTAGAAGGAAATAAAATAAGACAAACCTATCCCGTCTTTGGGACTTTCTCTTTTCTTCAAGCTGCTCTATGAAATTAGTCAAGAAATCAGGATCACTGAGTTGCCTGGAGAACGTGATCATGGCTGACTCGAGATCAGAGTTCAAGTACTACAATAAACACAGAAGAAATAATCAAGACGTCTCCAGATATCTATTGAAAACATGCGACTAGATGATTTGATTAAAGGCCTACATACATTCATTTTTTTTTTAAATTCATTCTTTCCTTTCCCAATATTGACAGATATTCTTAACTTCTAAATCGCAGAGAGAAATGAAGAGACCCATAGCTAACGTAATTACAATTTCGTGAAATATAATTGAAAGTTCATTGACATTCAGCGATAATTGAGGTTGGTTTAGGAAGTGGAAGGTTGCTTGTTCGGTTATGTAAATATTTTGAGAGCAGTGGAGGAATATTTTATCCCTTTATGTAAATTTAGAAGAGGAAAATAGAAATAGATACATTTCTGTCATTTATATGTTCATACTGAAAGAAACAGCTATTAGCTGACAAGGGAAATCCAACCCATGAATGGGGGTTAAATAAATCAAATCATAGATAATTAATATTTATTGCAAATTTAAAAGGAATCGGTTCACACCTCAGGATCTGTGTTTGGTGGTCGGACAGCCAGTCCAGCAAAAAGCATATTCTTGGAGTAATCCAGTGCATTTACGAATGGGACACCAAGATGGCTGATTTGATCCTCAACTTCTGACATATCAGCCTGAAGCTCATGGAAAGCTAATAAAAATAAGAAAAGAATGAAAATACTGATTATTTCTGTTGAAACATCAAACACTCGAAATGACTTTGCCCTTTTAATAATCTTAATGTAGTTAAAACATTCTTGTTCGAGAAATTTAATGGTTGTAGCATTTAAACGACTTGAAAAAAATTGTTGGTTGTTAGAAAATTTGCAATTCATCGATGTATTTTTTAATACCCTATCGAAGAGTTAGGAGACATCTTATTTGTCCGCTTGTTGTAAAGTTTTTGGCTATTATTCCGGGGTAACATCGCGAGTCATAAGGACCGCTATTCATAAGGACCGCTATCCATAACGCCTGACTAAATCAATAGCGGTTTTGTAGGAATAGCAGTCCTTCTAAATAGCAAGCAAACCATAGACAGATTACTTCGCTATTCATAAGGACCTCCATTCATAAGGGCCAAAATACATAACAATACATGTTAAATAGCGGTATTCTATGAATAGCGGTCCTTATGAATATCGAGCGGACCCGATGATTCCGGCAAGTTCGATCTGACACCCGAACACGTTTTGCCTCATCAATTATATACTATTAAAACACTAAGCATCACAATTATTGGTAAATACAGCAACAAACATTTCGTACTTTGTGATCCGTTTGTTGTCTTGTTTTAAGTTTCATTATAATGAAGTTAAAAATGTTCAGTTTCACACTGAAACGGGTGTTATAGTCATAAGAAACCAGTCACATCATTATTTTACCAGTTTCAACTCGCTGTTGTATTCTCTTCTCTAACATCTCAAACTCCTGGACTTGTTTATTCAATCTCTCATGGCTTTGTCTGTACATGAACACGCCGATGATGGCGAGGATAATGACGGTGATCACAGTAGCACCAACTACACTACCAGCGATGAGACCGATAGGCCTATTGGGTGTAGGCGTTGAGTATTTGACGTAGCCAGGGTAAAATATCAAGTTTCCATGAAAAACCTATAAGAGTTAGAAAAGAAAATCCAGAACTTACAGCGACGGCTACAACCTAAAAATCTAAAGGACCCGAGACCGATATTTTCGTCTCGTGGGGCGCCTCAAAAAGGCGTCGTCAGGACCACGAGACCGACGCACACAGTGGGGCCAGAATGGTTCCAAAGTGCGCCCAAATTCACTGAGTTTTACTTAAAATTTAAACTTAGATGATGGAACTTTGGGTATTCAGACCCGTAGAATCCAATGAAAATATTTCCAAATACCTATGACGTCATTAAAATACCGAATTCTGATTGGCTGCCAAAATCCAATGGAAAATAACACATTTCTCGCATTACAATGAGTTTCATACTTCAGAAAATTGATAATGCAATCTCCCGTGCAATCTCTATGCTTTTATATAAAAAAGTGACAACGGTGTTAACTTAAAGCTTAGGCATATGGTACGTAGGAGTGACTTAAACGGGGGGGGGGGGGGGGGGCGCCGTGCTGGAAAACAGGGGCGGATTCAGGATTTGTATAAGGGGGGGGGGGGGGGGGAGGCACACAAATGCAGGTTTGTCAACTTTTGGAAAAGGGAGACCCGTATTTTTGGGGTCTTGCCAGCTCTCGAAAAGTCGCTCAGTGGTGGGGGGGGGGGGGGGGGGGGGGGTGAGGGGCGACAATTTTTGATTTTCGCCAGACCTCCAAAATTCACTCGGGGGGGGGGGGGTATGGGGGTTCAGTTTTCCTCCATAATTCTCTGACAAGCAAAAACAAACAAAAAGGTTTTCGTCCTAAAGTGGGGGGAGGGGTACAATCGAAAAAAAGTGGGGCACAATGCATACTATACCGGTCGGATGTGCCCCCCTCCCCATAACAAAAAATCCGCCACTGCTGGAAAATATTCGTAATATTGAGAAATTTGCAGTGTATTGTAATGTATGATGTCATTACATGAAATTAAACTTTCATATATAATTCATATACTAATAAAATAATGATATTCAGCTAACTGAAAATGAGTTAAATGACGTTTTAAAAAAAATGAAAAAGCCCCCTCTGTAGCTTGATAATTTTGCCGAAGAGAAACGTACCTGTATCACTAAGAAGTAATTATGTAGGTTCTATCGAATTATCAAAATCATAATGCTAACTGATAAAAGTCCATGTATATTTTAAGTCCTTCTGCCCTATTGTTTATACTGTCAGAAGAGTGAATTATTTCGAAAAGCCTTCGCCTTGAAATATTCACTGAAGCCATTGTGAATTACTCAGAATGATAGGTCTGTAAAAAAATTAAAAAGATAGAGAACATTTTGAGAGCTTGGTTTTGGTGTTGGACAAATTATGATACAAATCATAATTTCTCCCAAGTCCTAAAATTTATTACCTTGTTTACTTCTTAACAATGTTAATCATGTTTATGGGACCCCTTGCCGTGTAAAAAACTAGTGTCCCTGTATTAAAGAGTTGCGACATGGACGTCCCACTTTTTCTGGAAACATAATGGCGTTCGAATCCTTTCTCTTGAGAACACCCAGGTGCTCATCGGAATTGAATAGAAATGTTACGTAATAGTGGAAACAAAATGGCGTTCAAATCCCCAGTTGTCGTAACCATAGAAGGAGTTCTGTGGTCGTAACTCTCTAATACAGGGACACTATAAAAAACCAGTGCCGTATATAGAGAACTCGGGTTCAGTTGGGTAGCAACATGGCGTATATTCCTTTGTTATGTAAGCTTGCAACAAAGGAATATGCGCCATGTTGTTACCCAACTGGAGCCGAGTGGGCCAGACTCTATCTATATACGGCACTGTAAAAAACAAGTCATGCGCGCCCCCACGCGGCAGCCGTATGATGACAGAGAATCCTTCAGCGGCTGCGCGGTCCAAAATAAACATATTTTCCGGGTAATGCATCAAGGAAAATCGGCTCTAACATAAAAAGGGGCAGAAGGTGGCAGCCAAATCTGGTATCAACTTAAAGCTGAGACATCACGGAATATGGTGGTAATAAAATTGATTTGGAAATCCGTGGAAATCAAAACGTTTCATATGGATTTATAAAAAACACGAATAATCAGCCTATTTTCCAGGATATTTACCCTATTATACTCACGAAGATTGCGTTTCTTTCCATTTTTACCCCATTTATACAATGAAATGAACCCTCAGGAATATGTGGGAGCAATTATAAATAGATAAAAACTTAAAAACTACATGTTCAAATAACTTATTTATTAAATTGGTCACAATTTGCACGGAAACTCGCAATATATGTTGAATTTTGCGGCTTGACTTAGGAAATATACACCCTTAATGTACACACCGGAGTTGAATATTTTACTGAAATATTCTTCAAAGTATTGTCTTTCAACAGGGCATGACAAAAATTAAAAAAAAACAACAAATTGCCAAAATGACTTTTGGCGCACTTTGGTTTCGCCCTGGCCCTCTGTGCGACGGCCCAAAAGACTGGGAGGTGTACTGTCCGTCTGCGGGTTTAGTCACTTTCTACCATCGCCATTATTTTTGAAAAACAAAACCAAAGGATAACATTTATCGTAGTAGAAGTTACATAGCTTTATAACAGTTAGATTAGACGTAATGTAACTGGTTATTTTTTGAATTGTTGTTTTGGGGAAGGATAATGAATAAATAGCAAGACGAATTAGCAAGACGAATACCGTTACAGCTGGTAGATCCTGCGCAGCTCCTTCTTCCACCGTTCCATTTATGTTCCCTGGCTGAGGTAAAAAAAATTTATCTGGTAGCTGACAACGTAGCACATCGATCTCAAGATCATCAACACCACAGACTCCATCTGGTTCTAACAAGACTTGAACATCATTCTCTGTGCTTGCCAAGTTCAAATTCATCCCCTAGGGAAAAAAAACAATTTTAGCAATTAGTCCCAAGGAAAGATACTGCAAATGACTCTCACAGTACAGTTACGAACAGCAGTTAGGGTTTTCCTCTGTATCGCTGACAGCTAGTACTAGGGATTCCATTAGCGTAGCTAGAATGCACTAAATTTTCAAAAAATGTTTTCGGGATTTCGAATGCATGTTCGACATATATTATCGGCAAATAGGAACAATGTAATTCATGTTCGATTTGTCGGAATCGCTTTACGTATAATAGATGACAGTTTCAGAATGGCTTTAGTGTCTTTTCTGACAGGTATGATTATGCTAAAACAAATAAAATATACGAAGACAAAACAGACACATCACATCAATAGCAAAATGTCAATTTGTATCCCTTGCTTTTCTGTTATTTCATTTACCATTTTTAAAAAATAAAAGTTTATCAAATTCGTATAGTCAATTCAGTTCATGAGCGTAATTAGGTAATATGGTCATGTCGATGACAATTTAAAATTTTTAACATTTATCTGTTTAAAGGTCATAATTAACATGTTAATTAAAAGTGAAGTTTGTAAATCCAAATTTCTTAAACTCACAGTAATTTCAAGCCGTTGGTTACCACTCTCATAGATTCTGTCTGGCCCATTGAAGCTATCATACATAGGGTCTGGGTAGTACTCTATGATGCCACCGTTGATGATGTATCCATCAAAGTCAAAGTTCAGATTTGCTGTCATTACACCATTTGTGGCTCGTCTCCTTCTCATTGGCATAGAATCGTTAGGAAAGCTTGGCGATGGACAGAATAGCATAGTATCTGTTCCATTACAAAGCTGTGGACAACATAACAGAATATTAAATTAATCAATGAAATATGAATGTATTCAATGTTGACATCCATATCTCAACATTAAGTGCGGAGAATGAAACAAACTTGTTGAAAATTAGTTATTTTTACACAACTGCACAATCAGTAAAATTACTACATTATTGTTAGCCTTTGCCTGCCGTTTTGTGAAGAGATCTTAACTTTACATCATCCATCAGATGAACCTCATCGGTAAATGTGAATGAAAATGTTTTAATAGGAAATGATGTGAACAAAGGTGATAGTCTGATTCTTCTGTGAAATGGCGATCATCATCCATCAGAAGTATGTCGAAACATGTCTTGAATTTATTTTTGACATTTTTATTGGATATATGTCTAGGATAAATACCTCAGAGTTGCTAGCGTTACTTGTGAGTGACGAGACAACAATCCAAGGTTCCTGGACCAGATCAAATCGCTCTCCTGTTAATATGATATCAATACCTCCTCTGTATAAAAAGAACACAGAATTAATGATGTTCAAAAAGCTGAAGCTAGAAATGTCACAGATAAACATTTACAAGAAAACTCTTCGCATTCAGTTATCAATAATTCACATACTGCAGGCAGGGGCGTCGCTAGAACATTTTGAATGGGGGTGTGACACCCACATTTGCCGACAAATATGCTAAACCTCAATCTCCCCCACCCCCCGACAATAATAATAGAAAATCGCAGATGCAGAGATCTTGATCATACAGGCCCATTTTCGCAAGGATGGGGCTGACGCCTTTTGCCCGAATAATAACTAGTCAATTTCTAAATGTTTTCGAGCGAGACAAGCGAGCGAGCAATTTAAAAAAAAAACTTTTCGCAGTGAAACTGTACAGAAGTCACATTATTATCTGAGAACCTCGCTGCCCAAATTTGTGGATTTTCTGGCACCTCGCTGCCCTAATCTGAAGTGAATATCGGAACTTTGAAAATCCTTAGGAGGGCGGGGGGCTGCATCCCATTGCCGTAGGGGACGCATTTTGCCCGAATATAAACTATTCAATTTCTAAATGTTTTTCAAATTTTCGTAGTGGAAATATTATAGAAGTTACATACAAGTTACATAATATTATCTGGGAGTCTTGCTTCCAAAATATTTGGATATTCTAGCACCTTGCTGCCCGAATATGAATATTGGAACTTTGAAAATCCTCGGGGGAAGGGGAGGCTGCAGCCCATTGCCGAAGGGGGACGCTATTTGCCCGAATATATTAAAATTCCAGTCTTCTTGCGAGTGAGCGAAACGAGCGAGCATTTTTTCATACTTTTCGTAGTGAAAATACAGAAGTTTGTATACACAAGTTACATAATATCATAATCTGGGATCCTGCATCCCATTGCCGAAGGGGATGCCTTTTGCCCGAATATGAAAATTCCAGTGCTCTTGCGAACGAGCGAAGCGAGAAAAAAAAATGGCCAGTTTTCCCTTCTTTTTCTTTCACTTTTTTTTTTGTTTTCTTTGTTCCTTTCTTTTATCTTCTCCTTTCTTTTTTCTCCCTTTCCTTTTCTCTTACCTATTCCCTCTCCTTCCCCCTCTTTTTTTTCTTCTTTTGCCGACAGAGGTGGCGCATTTGCCAACAAGAATTTTGAGGGGGGGGGGGGGGGGGTGGTGGGTGACACCCCCACATTCCCCCAACCTCTAGCGACGTTCCTGACTGTAGGCCAGTATTATAGCCATCTCATTTATAATTATTTTATAATTATTGTATGATTACCTGATTAAGAAAAAGACAAAAGTATGCAATTATTCCCCCCAAATCCCTTTTTTCTTCCCCCAAAGGGCCAAAGGCCTACATCTGTCTGTACAATACCACATGATATTTTTTTTTAAGTGTTGTTCATATTTTTGCTATATTTTCATCTTAAAATCTGCAAAAAAAAATAATTTGTTATGTACTTTTGTACTTATTTGGAATGTTGCCAATTGCGTAGAGTAATATATTTCATAAAACTGCCCACCACCTAAATATTTTAATCATTTTTTGCTTACGACATGATAGACTCAGTCCTGTCAATGTTAGCAATCCTTGGATTTGGGTTGTAGGTAAAGGTGTAGTCCATATATATCTTTTCCACTCCATCGAATGTCATGGTCAGGGGTAGAGAAGTCCGTTCATTTATTTGTATGCTGCTTGTGATGCAGGTGGCAATAGTTTCTTGGAGGATCCTTCAAAAAAGAAACAACGAGCATAATTATATAATTATACAGTCCAAGAAAGTTAACAAAAGTTATACAGTAAACACCTCAAACATAGAAACAGACATGTAAATAATTCCGGAACTTACTATGGAAAGTGTGTGTGTGTGGGGGGGGGGGGGGGGGGGGCTATAGGTGTGGGCATACATGTGAGGGGAGTCTATTGCACGTCTCAACTAAGTTTATGTTTCGTTTTTAATGTTGTTCACATTTTGTTTCAGTGTTGTGTACTATGTACAGGTAGATACTGTTGTTTTTATCATGACACTTTATTCATGAAGTTAATTTAAAGACCTCAGCCTGACCGAATTTTGAAATATACCCTTTATTCATCCACGGGGAGCTATATATTTTCTGAACAAATTGAAACCAACTTCATGAGATTCCGTTTCCTGTGGAATGAGTAACAGCGTCCCGAATGTTGAGCCCCGGTGGTTTTTCTGACGAGGGCCCCGTCTCTGAGGAACGCTACTTTGCGGGGGGTGAAAATTTGATGACGACATATCGTGTAGACGCACTCGGAGCTGTATACATGACATGTCGTCACACGTCTAGCGACCCCCTGCAGTTTCCTCTGTTGTTACGCCATAGGGAGGGGGCGGACCAAAAAAAATTATCTTTTTTATTTTTTATGGATAAACGGAGACGAAAATTTATGAATACCCAGGGTAATTAT
This sequence comes from Heliocidaris erythrogramma, assembly GCA_025617745.1. Taxonomy (NCBI): domain Eukaryota; kingdom Metazoa; phylum Echinodermata; class Echinoidea; order Camarodonta; family Echinometridae; genus Heliocidaris; species Heliocidaris erythrogramma. Next base: position 4,956,698 of record CM046862.1, on the reverse strand, counting down.
ATTCTTTGTTTACTAAGCTTTACGTCAATATATGGTTGTTTTGGGTCAGGCTGAGGTCTTTAACAAAAGTTAAAAATGATAAAAAATCATATGAAAATTGGTGTAATAGCAAAGGGAAAGGTCTCCTGAAACAGGTTCATTTATTTAAAAATAATTCCCCGCCATGAAGAAATCGCGAGTCAAAACTGACTAATATATTTAACATTTTCGCCCAGGAGCACCTGTCTTTGTCGAGCCAAATTAGTGACGTGTTTCTATAGACCCAAATCTCTGCACAGTAATCAGTGCACATAGATTATGCCTGTTGAGGTTAAATGTGCCAAATTCGTCTTTGTTGTACTAAACTTCTTGATTTAAAAAAAAAATTATTTTGAAAGCAAAGATACTATTCCAATAATCTGGTCTCAGAAGTAACTAGAAGCATTTTTAAAAGGCTAAAATTGGAAATTTGACGATTGATTATACACTGGTATACCGTATGTATTTATTGTAGCCTTGTAGTCAGTTTTCGTCAGTTTGTCGGCATGAAATACATTATAGCTGTTCAAATAATGCAAAAATGAATATCTTTTCAAAAATCATGTTATAATGTATTGTTAACAGATACTATTCGTCATTATATCTATCTTTCCATCATTTCCCTTACCTTGTGCATGCACACAAAACGAATGCAAGCTATTAATTATAGCTATCATCTACCTGGTGAGCAGTTTAATTTCTGCACTGTGTTTGTTGTCTATATACTGCTTTCTCTGCTGGTGAACCATCAAAATGATGTCAAAAATTCCTTTTGTGAGGATAATGACAACGACACTGATAATGACAGTGGCGAAGTCGGGGGATATATATAAGAAGGAGACAGAGACGGGCTTGATCGTCCGGCTGAAGCGCCAGGGTAACCTCAGGCCCGTTTCAGCACGAACCAGCGCCCCGCACCCGGGCGCAACGGGGCGAGCCTGCAGGGGACAACGTTGGTTGTGTGACTTTCTGAATACTACTTGATGATTATGACTAAGCTTTCAAAGTGAATAAAAGAAACAGTGTTCTTCCATTTAAAGTGGCCATAACAGTTTATACTATTGATAAGATACTGAATTTTGATATCGACATAACATATATATATATATATATATATATATATATATATATATATATATTTACATTGTATACTTACAAATCGTTACATTTTGCATCTCCAAATCTAGCTCCAATGTTTCGTCCCGCGTCAAGGTACATCCCAGTAATAGTCACATGAGTACCACCTGCAACCTGCCCCTCCAAGGGACTAAACCCTGATATTATAGGATCCTATCAGAGATAAGATTATTATAATATGATTTGGTTTGTGGTCAGTCATTATTATAATTTCCCACACATCATAACTTGGGACTATAACAAAATAATAATTATGTAGCTATCTACATCCCTACAAAAAACATACACAATCGTGAGAAATATTCGAGACAATCTACATTTTTGAAAGAAAACAAAAGTCAAATAATTCTTTAGTAATAATCAATATTAAAACAAACGTATATAGATATATATATAGGCACGTGTCCATTAGGGATATTTGTAAGGAAAAAAACTATTACTCCTTGTTAACTAAAAAGCTATGACTCAGTTTGTAATTGAACCTTAATTTATGAGCCAGGAAACTGATATTACAGTGAACTATGATTTCTTTTTAAAACCTTACCCTGTAATAGAATTCCTCAATACTCTCTCCGGTCTTATTACCCTCACCAGATCTTACTGTGATTTTAATTCGTCCTGATGTCAGATGAGTCGATATACCTGTCATACAGCTAACACTTTAACCAAGAAAGAAACAGAAGGAGCTGAATTATCAATATGCCTCTGTACGCACCCTATCATTTACAATTATGTATTAATACGTGTTTTGTTATTTTTTGTTTGTTTGTTTGTTTGTTGTTGTGTTTGTTGTTGTTTTTGTTGTTGTTGATGCTGTTGGTTGATTTGTTGTTGTTGTTGTTGTTGTTGTTTTTTTTTGGGGGGGGGGGGGGGTGTAATGCCCAAATTAACATAAAACCCAGCGGGAAAACATTTATGAATCCTGGATGGAAAAAAAAAATAAATTGTACCTCTTATCTAATTACTGAAAAATAGCTGTACTATAAAACCAAAAAATGATAACTTTATCAATCTCGCCTCTACCGGCAAGCATTCCTTAGTGACCTTGCATCATTTTAGAATTCCGTTTACAGAGTTATACATATAAGAAGAACAAAAAATATTAGTTCATGTTCACTATTTCACCTCTGCCCTGGCTGATAGAATGAGCCCATGTCAGTCAAATTACACTCCAAGTCTCCAATGAGAACTTCTAGTACATCATCAAATTCTACTCCTATGTCAGTTCCGTAAATTTCTAGCCTCGTTCGAGCATTGATAGGGCCTGACAAGGGATAGAACTGAAAGGGAAAAAAGGGGAAAAAAAGAAATCATGAGTAAGGTTTAATACAATAATGTTTTCTTTAACATGAAACATGGTATTTCCATGCATGTACTTTTATCTTGCTTTCATTTCGATTTTATTTCATTACCTAGAACCGGATGGAGGCTATTATAGTAATACGTTATGTTTAATAGGTCAGATGGTCATATGATTTCAAACTGAATGTGAGGCTCTTTTACAAGTTTGCCTTGGTTAGGTGACCATGCCTCTGTGTATTAAAGGGACTAAATATAGGTTTTCCGGTCAATTTTATTGTTTTGTCATTCAATTCCATATTAGAAGCATTCATTTTCGTCAAATACGCTAATGGAAATATCGTAATTCAAATTCGTTTTTTTGAGTTCAAATTAACTAATGTGGCAACCGATTTCGCATCTGCGCATTCTAATTCATTGAAATCAATGTGCATACATTTTTGGCAATGGGTATTCAACTTCGTCTCCACATGTCGCCAGCTCATTCCGAATATTCAAATTCACATTTCTTGCACTGTATTTTAAATTGAATGTAAAAAAAACCATCTTAACCATGTTAACTAGGAGACGTATAACAGTCTTTTCAATCTAGCCTTCATGTGAACAACATCAAACTAGAGATCAGCCCCGTGTTAGATACAGGCGAATTAGCAATGAGGACAGGGGTAGGTTAATCGAAGCCTTCGAAGGCCAGAGAGACTACATGCAGTTTGCAGATAACCTGGGCATTAATCGCAACACTGCCAGGTCTATCATCGCTACCTATCTAAGGGAGGGCAGACGAAACAAGCTACCGAGGGATGGGGCATTTGATTGATAGAAATCCTCTGATGACACTGCAGGAGATGAAGGATGATCTGGCTGAATCTCTCCTAGAGAAACCCGCAGTGAGCACATCAACCATTGCCAGGGCGCTTGATGGCATGCTCATAACTCTCAAGTTGGTGGAGGACGTCCCTGATGTCCGAAGCGCACCCCGTGTTTTGGACCAGCGAGCAGAGTATGCGGATTGGTTCCTGCAGAATGGTGTTCTTGCCCACTGCCCCTTCGTGGATGAGTGCGGGTATAACATCTGGACACGAAGATCGCAGGGGAGAGCACCACGTAGAGAACCAGCAAGAAGAAACTGTAACTTTACATTTGCAGTCTCAGATGCGGTAGGCTTGGTGCACCATACCAGTGACATGGATTGTGATATAATCACAAGGGACAGTTTTGAGGCGTTCCTTCTGGCAACTGCACGGCAGTGTAACCAGTTGTTCCGCCTCCCGACACTGATGTGTTCATCATCTACGATATCGCCCGCCCACATGTGAGAGCACAGCTACTAAAACATGCCGAAGAAGCACACCCCAGGATTCACCTCAAGGCACTCCCGCCCTAATCACCTTTTCTCAATCCTACCTAGATGGCAGCCGTCACACGAGACCTCGCCCGACCACGATATCAGGTTTGACGACCATGAAGCAGCACGCCGGGCCGAGATGAATATGCAACAGTGGCGATGCAACCTCATCCAGCAACAACATCGACGCCATCACCCAAGAAAAATGTGACCAATGGTACCGTCATACCAGGGAAGTGTCATACCCAGGCCTTTATGGCGAGGTGCTTGGCACGTCAATCCATAGATGGCTGAAAATCAACTTCAGAACTTTGTGGATCACAAATAATGATGAATATAGAGATGTAAAATGAAGATAAAAAACCCTAATATGATGATCATGATGAAAATAAAGATGTAAAATGAAGATCACAAAAACAATATGATCTCATGATGAAAATAAAGATGTGAAATAAAGATAACAGAAACAATATGATCATGATGAAACAATAAAGATGTAAAACGAAGTAGTAGGCAACGAAACGTGCAACACGAGCTCCGGATCCCCAGCCATACAGGCCCTGAACTCAACTGCACAAGCAAGTTGCCAAACTCGCGAAATCGGTTTATAGCAGATTATTGCATCGTAAAAGTTAAATAGTCACGCAGATATATTCTATAACGTTTCAAGATGACACACTCTTGAGTGATATGTCGAATGATATCGAATAATTAACGTGAAAGATCAGAGCGACAATAAATAGCAGAGGAAAACAAACGTGTACGTGGTAAACAAACGAGGGTAAGCTGGCTGTGTGCGCACCTGGCTGATTATCTGCCAAGGCTGTGACGTCACAATTCAGACCTCGCTACGAACGTTGTTTGGCTTGGTTTGGGGTCTGAAACGGGTCTTTAAAAATACATTTTAAGCCTTTCCAGGATATTTATATGACTTTTCAGCACATCATTTTGTGTTTTTCGAGTTGTAATCTTTCCATGCATATATAATTTGTCACTAATTTTCAGTTGTCGTGAATTTTCTTCGGGTGACTACTTTTTAAAAAAAAACCAATATGATGATCATGATGAAAAGAAGGATTTATATTGAAGATAATAATATATAGAGGTGTCGTGGTCTAGTGGATACGTCACCGGACTGTGGATCTCATGGTTTGTGGTTCGAGTCCCGCCACGGCACTAATGTCCTTTGGCAAGACATTAATCTACATTTGCCACTCTCCACCCAGGTGTAGTAAATGGGTACCCGGTAGGAATGTATTCCTTGAATGCTGTGAGCACCAAATTCGGTAGCCTAGCTAGAGCCGGGGTAATAATACTTCGGCGCTTAAAAAAACATTTGTATTAAGAGCAATATAAATGTTATGTATTATTATTATTATTATAAAATGTTGAGCACAAGAAAGATATTCAGATATAAAAGATAATGATGATGATGGTGAAATTCAAAGTGACAAAATCACTCTTCCATATATGTATGTGTATTACGAAAATGAATGAATAGTTCGAAAACGAAATTGAAAGGGCCTTGAAGTGCCTACCGCGCCCATCCCACTAATCTGAATGCACAAATGTGGAATTTCGTGCCCAAACATGAAATTGAATGCTTATATCCGAATCTGAACTTTGTAACCATTAATTTGGGTGCCTAAAAGCACTAACATGAAATCGATTGACCAAATCACTCCACCGCTTCAAACACACGAATTTGAATGCACATAGCACCAAAATGGATGATGATTTTACGAAATTGACCGGGAAAACCTATAATAAGTATATTTTGAATGACAATATCGGGTATGGACATAAGCGTACTTTTTATCACACAAAACTCTTTAAGTTTCTAACACAAATATTTTGTTACAAGAAAATATTACTTTTTTGCTGTAACGCACAATGATTCTCTTACATCAGTGATAACTGGGGCTGAACAGAGATGGGTCTCATTCTGACGGAGAAACTGATTGGTCTGACAAACATCACTTTGAATGACATTGCAGTCATTACCACACCAACCACAGTATAAGATTGGTGGGGTTGCTTCTGGCGACAGGCAACGACTGCAACTTCCACTGTTAACCGAACACTTGTATAGAGTGACTAAAATGAAAAGATTGAAAGCAACATGAAAATCTAATTCAAATCAATATTTAATCTTCTTCTCTAGTTTAATACCTTATTTTTAACATAGGATAATAAAAAAAATTACTTTAACATTTTTAAAAAATGGTATCATCTTGCATTCGCCAATCAAGCCTTATAAAATAATGTTAATGATATAGTTCGAATATATATATTTTATATATTTTGCCCAACATTTAGGATAGATTAATGCACAATTCAACAACGTAGAGATGTTGAATTGTAACTAAAATGTATTAAAACTATTTCCCTATCTTAAGAGATTGTGAATTTTTAATTAAAATAACAACTTTGATTATTTCCATATCGTCAAGAAGCATTTCTGGCATCGATAGTAGATATAACAACATATTAGGAAAAATTTCCGGGGGAAATCATAGAATTATCAAATAACAAAATAGTTAATGCAATGAATTAAACTATACATCATAATAAAGCTATATAAAGCAAACCCTATTATCTGGGCTAAAGCCAGGGTAATGATACTACTTCTGCGCTTAGAAACATTGTATTAAGCGCAATAGAAATGTTATGTATTATTATTATTATTATTATTATTACTATTATTATCTTACGATAAGTATCTGCCGGGTCATCTATGTTGTACTGCCCATTCCATTGTACAGAGACACTAACATTCTTCTCAAGGATGTTCTCATCATATGAGTACTGAAATAAATGGTTCAAAATGCACAGAGTGTTAAAATTAATGATAAATGCAATTTTGATTTAATCACAAGCATAAATTTACGTGCAATTTTTCTCTTTTCATCAGATTAAAAATGTTGATTGGAATTTTTTTCTTCAAAATAACAGGTTTTGATCATTTAAAACAGATCATACATTACACAGAATTGGCATAATTGGGACAGATTATGAGGAGCAACATCGCTTTAATGGACATTAATGAAGATGAATGTGAATGATAGTAGTAGAAGCACTGACGTAGACAGGGGGGCACCGGGGGCCATGCCCCCCCCCCCCCTATTCAGCCACTAACAAAAAAGCCAGAGCGAAAAAGCAGGGGAAGTGAGAGAGAGAAAAGGGCCTAAAAAGGCGCTACAAGCCGTTATTTCTCTCTCAAAATTTGCTAAAACGTCAAAGTTTTCGCGCTTCACGCGGGAAGGAGGAAATAACTCTCCTCTCCCTGCACCCACAGTGAAATGTTGTGTCCAAATAACTGAAAAGCAGTCAGGGCGTCGAACTACAACTTTCCGCCTAAAAAGTGTTTGCTAAGAGCCGTTTATCTTTCTCTAAACTCTCCCTCTCCCTCCCTGCAGCCACTCCTGTTACATACAGTGCAATATTACGTCCAAATAACTGAAAAGCAGCCAGGGCGTCGAACTAACATTCCGCCTTAAAAGAGGTGCTAAAACGTCAAAGTTTCCGGGAAGGGGAAATTAACTCTCCACTACCTGCACTTCACCCCTGCACCCACATTGAAATGTTGTGTCCAAATAACTGAAAAGCAGTCAGGGCATCGAACTATAACTAATAACTAAAAAAAGGTGCTAAAACGTCAGAGCTTTCGCCCTTCGAGACGGAACTCTCCCTCCCTGCAGCCACCCCTGTTACATACAGTGCAATATTATGTCCAAGTAATTGAAAAGCAGTCGGGGCGTCGAACTAACTTTCCGCCTAAAAAATTGTTTACTACAAGCTGTTATCTTTCTCTCAAATTTGCTAAAACCTCAGAGCTTTCGCGCTTCGCGCGGGAAGGGGAAAGTCCCCCCTCCCTGCACCCATCCCTGTTACAGTGCAGTATTACATCCAAATAACTGAAAAGCAGTCCAGACGTTGAAATAACTTTCCGCCTAAAAAAAGGTGCTGCGAGCCGCTATATCTTTCTCTCAGATTTGCTGTAAAACGTCAGAGCTTCCCCCTCCCTGCACCCTCCCTCTGGAGAGCACGCTTTGCGTGCTCACAACCGCCCCCCTAAAAATGAAATCCTGGCTATGCGATTGGATCCTTCACGTCTGCCTCCCTCCCCCCTACTGAAAAATCCTGGGCCTTCTACTGCAGAAGAGGTATACTAGGGCAGTAGTTATTGTTTGTTCTTGTAATAATTGCAGTAGTAATGGTTAAAGCAGCTAAAGAAGATCCGGGTGAAGATAGAGGTCAATGTTAAAATGTCAGGGTAATACTTTCCAAAGCATGTCACAACATGATGTGTTATTTGCTCTACAAAATAAATAATTATCAGTACAATAAAGCAATGATAAGATGGAGATGAAGGAAGACTGGGGGGAATTGGGGAAAGGGGCGAGGAAGAAGCAGAAGAAGGAAGGTATAAAGCAGAACGGTTACGAGGATGATAGAAAGAAAGGAAAAGAAGAATGAGATAAGCGGCGGTCACACATACACGACACACGGCCCGTGCACTGCAAAAATAGCAATTTTGGCCAGTAAGTTGTCTTTCGCTGGGTGTGCGTCAGCATTCGTCACTCATTCGTCGAGCGCGCTGGACCAACGTTATGCATTCGTTGTCATTCGCTCTGTGCGTCGGGTTTTTGTGCGTGCACAAAAATGTGCGCGGAGCTCGACGCATGAATGTACTCGACAGAAGGACGCCAGACACGCGTTGAGCGCGCTGGACCAACGCCAGACACACGCAGAGCACATGCTGGGTATTCTTTTTATATATGTGCACTCATCGCTGCACTACATGCAGTCAGACCCAACTCCGTAATACCGAGCACAAGTATATACTCCGAAAACGGCGTATAGAACAAGATGAATATAGAGCCCTCATCGTTCAGTATGAGACAGTGTGTACAAAAGGCATGTAGATAATCTTGCAAAGTCAACCTGCCAACGATATACATATTCTTAAAAATAATGCTGCGTGTCAATTATCTTCAAAATCCTTGAATGATTCGTCATATGAAGTGAATTTCATATGACAAACATTTGAAATAAATATATCCGCAGCATTATATTTGAAAAATATATTATCAACAGCAGGTTGACACTGCACGATTTCCCCCATGCCTTTTGTACACACTGCCTCGCACTGAACGATGAGGGCTCTATATTCATCTTGTTCTATACGCCGTTTTCGGAGTATATACCTGTGCTCGGTATTACGGAGTTGGGTCTGACTGACATGTGCAAGGATAGCCGCACAGTCACGTGACAGCTGCCGTTCGCTGGCCGGCTGTGCGTTGAATGCGCGGTGCATGCGCGGACTATTCGTTTCGAGCGCTAACCGCAAAATGTGCAAACCCTTTTTAACATGTGCGCCCTGTATACGCACAGCGCGCTAGCAACACGCTGTCCATTCGTTCTTAATTCGCTAGCTTCTCCAAAATCCTGACAAAAAGCCGCACAACGACGAAATGATGTTATTTTCAATTTTTTTTAGTGATTTTCAATGCGCGGACCGTGACCGGGCCTTAATAGGAAACAGGAGAAGGAAAAAAGTATGACTGTCAAGTTCTACATTAAAATGTATCTGTACATCTAGTTCCTTTAATATCATATTAATGAGCTATAATATCATAGGAAAACATTGATTTAGGAAAGTTTATTTTATTAATAAATCTTCTGCAAATTATATCCATAACCAGTGGCGTATGGGGGGCTGAGGGGCACGTACCCCGGGCGGCACTTGGAGGGGGCGCAATAAACGCAAGAGAGAGAGAGAGAGAAAAAAAAGGGGGAATGAAGAAAAAGTCATATTCCTTAAAGGATTATGCCCCCCCCCCCCCAATCGGCATGGTAGATGCACTAGAAAACAGTTTTTAAGGATTTAAGATGCAACAATTGTTTGCAGCTCGGTCGCTTTGCTCCCTCGCATAATTACTTTCTTTCCGGATCTCGTAGTTTCGCGCCCCCAATATATAGTTCTTAAATATAGCTTTTTTTAAGGGTTCACAATTTGAAATATAAAGAAGAAATCATGTATCGTGTAAGTCTTATCTGCCTATTGCTAAATATTGCGCCCCAATATAGAACAAAGTGCATAAAACAGCATTTTCAGTGGTTCAACATATAAAAGAAATATCAACTTTCTGTGGACTTGACTATTAATTTTAAGGCTTTTGTTAATTTTTCTTCAAATCTTAAATATCACTACTCAATCGCTTTGTTCCCTTGCTTGTACAATAACGTAGATAGGTTTAGGCACGTGGGGGGGGGGCAACTTCATTTTTCGCCCAGGCGCCATAATCCCTAGATACGCCACTGTCTATAACATTGATTATCTACGTCAAAAAAATAATACTCTTCAAGTCATTCTTCCTAAATTCCCGTAAAACACATTATTTACCTGTTCATCATCACAGAGGATGTATGTTTCATTGAAAAGAGTACTTGATGCTCGCATCTCTTCTCCATCAATACGAAGGATGCAATTGAAGGACTGGACCTGATAAAAATTAATGTTCCATTTGTTTCATGATTAACATGCTAAAAAACTCACGAGTTGAAAGGCTCACATAGAAAGAGGGTCTGGATACATCACATGGATGATACTATAGGTTTTCCCCGGTCAATTTCAAACTTTCTCCAATCAATTTAACGTTTCGAGCAATCAATTTCGCCCGAAATGCGATCGCGGTAACAAATCAGAATTCAAATTCGTCTTTGGCCGCTCAAAATCAACATCTCGGTGGATTGGGGGAGAACCGGGGCATAGACCCCTTAAGAAATCAAAACACCATATCAAAAAAGAGATCAAATTTCTACCCAAATTTGACATGAAAAGAAGGAAAATGTTTCTGGTTATTTGCCAAATGAGCATAACAACACCATGGCCAAGTATTAACATAAAGCGTTCCCCAAACCCTCCCCATTTTGACTTTCTATTTGATACGAACCTCACATTCTTAATTTGATTGCAGTTATTTCAAATATGCATGCTCATTAACGAATTTGAATGACCGCAAAGACGGAATTGTTACGAATGGACGAATTTGAATGACGATTGACGAATACCATTGCTCATTGTTTTAAATTGATTGGCGCAATTTGCAATTTGATCGCTGAGATGTTGATTTTGAGCGGCCAAAGACGAATTTGAATTCTGATTTGTTACCGCGATCGCATTTCGGGCGAAATTGATTGCTCGAAACGTTAAATTGATTGGAGAAAGTTTGAAATTGACCGGGAAAACCTATAATAACACTACAAAAAGACGATCCGTACACAACCGACAAAAGTAATACCACGTTTGATGGCAAACGTCAATCTATATTACATAAACAGTGCGAATTTTACCTCTCAACAATAGCGAAATATATGTACAGATGGTAACATATACCTGCTTGAATGGAATCTCAAAACACGAACGAACGAACAAACAACACACGCTTCTTATGTTGCTGGTCATCTGACATAATCGCTACGATCGTCATAAGAAAGATGGGATGAAATTCTTACCTTTGTCTTATCTGTAGGGAGATTCTCTGCCAAAAGTGAGTAGCTAGAACGAATGCTGACAGGTATAAAAAACGATTCTGATGTCCCTTTCAGCTGAGGGCAGAAACCCTGACCTTTGTTTTCAGAATCTACAAGGCTCTATATAGAGAGAAACGAATAAATCAGAAATACAATGAAAAAGCAAATGATGTGTCTATATAATACCGGCAAGTTAAAGGGAGTGTTGCAAGGCAAATACTGGTTAACGCCATCTACGTCTTTTTTGGACAACTGCACGTAAAAGAATGGATCTCACCTAACGGTAGTCAGCGACTTAATCTCTACATGGTCAGCGTTTGCGAACAAACGGACGTTACCATTACTCTTATCTTCGTTTTTGCGTATGTTGCACGTACGTACGTAAGGGAATAGCATGGCCCGTCCCGGAAGAGTTGCGGATAAATCCGATTGGTTCCGAGTCAGTCCATGGGAAAGACAAGGTATTTGCCGTGGAACACACCCTTCAAAGGTACTTGTCCCATATACATTACCGACTACATCCAGGATTCCTGTATACCCGATAACCCTACTATAGTTTGGAACAGACAATATATCAAGAATAATTATTATTTCAATGTTTATTATGTTCATTGTCCTATGATACTGGGTTAAGTTTGGGACACAAAATTACAACATATCTTTTGTTTACAGAAAAGAATCGGGACGGTGTCAGCACTGAAAGGTGGCGTAACTCATGACATAAGAAATAAGAAGGCGCAAGACAGAGAGGGATGGAGAAAGGATAAAGCAAATGACATTGGTATGTGGACCTGTCCTTGAGTGAAATAGCCAAGAAGAATCTTATATTTTCTTTTTACTCCAGCAGCAATTTGCGGTGTCTTTGTATAAAAATATGCATGTACATGTTTCAATACGTACTCTACCGACAGACAAAATGTCATAAACGTATATGTTGGTGTGAGTAGGCCTAAGTCAATTGCAAAAATTTATCATTTCAACCGAAAATTCAAGAGTGATTATTCAGTAAGGAAATTTTGGAAATTGTCAACTATATTTTCATTCACATTTTCTGTTCTTCAGAAATCAATTTCTGGTAAGAAGAATGCGAAGTCAAATTTTCTTTCTACATTTGTGACGTTAAAAATGTAGAATTGAGAATGAATCAAAATCCCGTTTTTAAATGGAATCAATAGGAAAGAGTTTTGATAAATTTTCATACAGTGTTAATGAAACATCATGGTGCTTTTACCGTTAAAATTGCATTGTGGTTGAAATGTACTGCATTAAACAGAGACGATATTATTTAGTAAAGTTGAACATATTCTCATAATAGCTTACATTATTTCCAATAACCACTGTATCTCCGGGTTGACATGAGCTGTTATCATGTGTACACCTATTGTCATAAACACACCAGTCACATGACCAGGGACTTGTCACACACGATGAACAACTGAATAAGGAACAAGAAAAATATTAAGCTGCATGTAATTTTTGATGTAAAAAAAGCGTTTATTAGGAGTAATCGTCCTTTCGTTTTAAAATACGTGTATCACTGCTTCTATTACCAACCTGAGAATTTAACATTCTCAGATTCAGATTCAGATTTATTTCCACTCATAAAATGCATAATAACATATATAAACAATATACTCGTACAAATAAATACAGAAATGAGGGGAAAATGGAGTTCAGCAGAAAGGAAAAGTCCTTATATAAGCAAAACCCAGTATCAACAATTCAGTACTTGCAAGAAAAACATAATACAACATACAACAAAAAACACAAAGAGCTACAGGACATGTAATATAAATCATTCCATACCATACTGAAAGAACAATGACTGTTTGTATTTTCGTTTAAAAACATATAAAGAGGTACAATTTTTCAAATCATATGAAAGAGAATTCCAAATAAGATGACCCTGATAAAAGATAGATTGCCTTATTAATGAAGAATGAAATTTGAATAGATGGTAATTAGATAGGTTTCTGGTCAAATAATCATGAACATTACTATTAAGTTGAAAGTGCGAAGATAATGCATTTGGTAAAAGGTCATGTTGGCAAGAATACATAAAAAGTGCAATTTGAAGCTTATTCAAATCCATTACAGTCAGTAATTTATGCTTAAGAAATAATGGTTTAGTATTGGCAAGGTATGGCGAATGACTTATAATGCGTATTGCTCTTTTTTGTAATAAATGTAGTCTTTGTATTCGACACTTTGTAAACATTACTTTTGTAATCTACACTGTTGGTCATATTGGTAGCATATTTTTTTTTTCTACCTTTCGTACACTATTGACAACAATACGAGTGATTTTTTTTGCAAAATAAAGCTTATATCTTCACCGATTTTTATTGATAAATCTGTTCTCAACATATGAAATAAAAAATATAAGACAAAAATTAATTGATACAAACTTTATACACTGGTTTAAACCACTTTTGACAAACACAATCATCCAGACCGTGGATTCCTTGAAACAATGTATCGTTTTTGGTAAATGTTTAACCATGATAAGTTTATCGTGAAAAATAAAATCTTGGGATTTTTTATTATTGAAGTGAAGTGGTCCTCTTTTTAATCTTGTTGGGTCACTTAGTACCGGGTATGGCCACCTCTGGCACGCATCAGTGCCCCCACACGTCGTGGCATATTGTCCCCAAGGTTGTTGATGGTGTTCAAGGGCAGTGCATCCCACTCTTCGGTCAGTGCCTGGGCTAACTCCTGCACATTTTGAGGATGACTGTTTCTCTCATTGATGGCACGGCCCAATGCATCCCAGGCGTGCTCAATGGGGTTCATGTCGGGGGAACAGGCAGGCCAAGGAATCTGCTGCACGTCCTCTGCGTCAAGGAATTCCCTCACCAGACGTGCCCTATGTGGTCGAGCGTTGTCGTCTTGGAGCTGAAAGTTATTGCCATATACTCTTCTCGCGTATGGAAGCCAATGGCGTTCCAGGATATCGCGGTACACGACGGCGTTGACGTTTCCTTCAGGTGCAGCCAATGGCGTTTTTCCGCCATAATGTATTCCGGCCCATACCATCACTGAGCCTCCACCTGCTTGATTGGTTTCATTGACACAGTCATTACGGAGGTTCTCGCCCCGCAATCGTCGAACCCTCTGCCTCCCATCGGTGCGGTCAAGGATGTACCGGCTTTCATCAGTGAAGATTACATCGCGCCAGTGGCCAAGCTGCTATCTCCTGTGCCTCCTAACCCACTGGAGTCGAGCAACCCGGTGGCGAACAGTGAGACGTGGAACCTTGGTCATTCGCCGAGCTCTGTAGTCATGTTGGACAAGTCTCCTGTTTACGGTTTCCCGTGAAACGTTCACTCCGAAGTGCCTCCTCCACAAGTGGCAAAGACGACTTGCTGGCATTCTCCGGTTCCTACGGCACATGTTCAGTAGTTGACGGTCATCCCGTGCGGATGTTCTTCGTGGTCGACCTGTATATCTCTCTGGACTCAAAGTACCCGCCTCTCGATGTCTTCTGAGGATGCGGCACACACAACTCTGCGATAGTCCAAGAATATCTGCAATCTGGGCCTGTGTCCGTCCATTTCGTCGGAGTGCAAGGACCCTTTGACGAATTGCAAGTGGCGTTGGGCGAGGCATAGTGTAAGGAATCAGAGTACCAAATTTGGTAGGAATTGATCAAGATAACTCTGAAAACGGGCTGTTAACACACGTAGGCTTTCTGCACGAAATGGACAGCAAAACAACAGCAGAAAGGAGGCCCTGCCTTTCATAGCACCAAACAATAAGATAGGCCACGAGATTGAATGTTTCACTTGACCGACTTTTACCTCGACAATACAAAATCATTATGTAATCAATGAACCTGGTCAATATTATCTATTTAGGCTTTTAAATATGATTAAATCAACGGATGACTATGAAAAAACGAATCATGCTACCATTATGACCAACAGTGTATTTTTTTTTCTTTTCTAGTCATTATACATTCTATGTTTATTTATTTATTTATTTATTTCACCAAAGCAATAAAAACAGTTTCAACACAATATACAGTATAAAAAATGTTACAACAAATATAAACAACATAATGTACATTTGCTATGGTAGGTAGCAGCCAGGAAGGATATAAACCTTATTTACGGCTGACCTATAAAATGTTAATTAATATTAGAATTGATTATAACATGAAGCCTTCATGATTATAACTAACAACATAATTATATACATACATATAGCCAACAAAATACATCACAAAAAAAGACATTAAAAAAAAGGGTGTATGTAGATGTCTCATTAATAATAATTTACGTATACTTATTGAGGAGATTATTTTTATAATTAACTTTAAAGATATTAAAAGATATAGAATCACGGATTGCATGTGGGAGGGAATTCCGTAAAATGGGACCATTGTAAATAATAGATCGTTGACAAAAGGAAGTATGAGATAGAGGAATATGAAAGTCACTTGCATTTCGTGTATTATACTTGTGTACTTGATTATTAAAATAAAACAATTCTAAAAGGGATTCTGGCAAAAGTGATTTTTTTTCAAAGAAACATAAAAATTGCAGCTTGGTATTTATACATGTCTTGAACTCGTAATATCTTGAGGGATGAGAATATTGGTTGGGTATGGGCAAGATAGGGAGCATGATATATAATTCGCACTGCACGTTTCTGGAGCAAAAATAGTTTGTTAATATTCTTGAGCATTGCCCCAAACAGTAATACCATAATATAAATGCGGTAGAATTATCGAATTATAAATTAATTTTAATACAGACTTGGGGAGAAAATTAAGTTTGTACATTATGCTAATATTTTTTGATAATTTGTTGCAAACAAAACTAATATGATGTGACCAAGTCAATTTATCATCCACAGTAACTCCTAGAAACTTTACGGATGAGACTCGTTTGATTCTGGAATTACACATATTGACACAGTACCAACATTACATTTTTTCTTTGTAAATATCATGAAGTTCGTTTTGGAAACATTAATTAACAGTTTATTTACTTGAAGCCATTATGTAACCGATTGCAATTCATTGTTAAAAATTTCTTGTAGAGAATCAATATTATCATGAGAAAAGAAAATACTTGTATCATCTGCAAATAAAATACATTTCAAAATATCAGAAACATTAGGTAGGTCATTTATGTACAAAATAAATAATGTAGGCCCCAGGATTGATCCCTGGGGCACTCCACATCTTATGTTTTTGTATTCTGATACATTATTATCAATACACACGAATTGCTTTCGATTGCTTAAATAGCTTTCAAAAAGTTTTAGAGTAATTCCACGAATTCCATATTTACACAATTTGGCTAGAAGAATCTTGTGATCAAGTGTGTCAAACGTTTTACTGAGATCTAAAAATAAGCCCAACAGAATTTCGCCATTGTCTATTGCACTAATCACCTTATGAATAAAATCAATTAACGCAGAAGATGTGGAGTGCCCCACTCTAAATCCATACTGCACTTCGTTAAAAAGTCAACAAGTCTAGTAGAAATACATTTTTCCAAAATTTTAGAAAAAACAGATAACACAGATATCGGACGATAATTTGTCATAACATCAGGAGAACCACTCTTAAAAACTGGTACGACTCTTGCTATTTTCAGCCTTTCAGGAAATATGCCAGATTCCATGCACTGATTAAATATTGCACATAAAGGTGAACATATTAAGTGAATAGCTCTTTTTACAACTTTTATTTCAATGTTATCATACCAGGCACTTGTATCATTCTTGAAATTAGTAACAATCTCAACAATTTATTTACTCGTGATTGGTTTGAAAAATGCAGTAGTATCAACTTTTTTAACATGTCGGAGATATTCAGACTCATGTGAATCCGAAAAGGAGGAACTAATATCATGGCCAACATTGGCAAAAAATGTATTTAAATTATTACAAATCTCTTTTTTATTTACAATTATTTTTTCATCGGACTTAAGAGACTTGATATTAATTCTATTATTGCACTTATTCCCGAGGGCATTATTAATCACATCCCATGTCTTCTTGTCATTTCCCTGTGTGTTAGCTAACCTTTTTTCATAATATTCCTTTTTAGCTAATTTTATCATATTTGTTACTTTATTACGGTGTTTCTTATAAAGATTTTCACGATAAGAAGTGGGGTTTTTCATATATTTTGTATACATTTTACATTTCTCTTTGATTAATTTGCGAATGTCTTTTGTACACCATGGATTATCGTTTAGCCTCCGCTTATCGCACGTTGATATCAATGGAAATGAATTCTTGTATTTATCAATAAATAAATTAATAAAATCATTTTAACTGTCATTTGGATTCGCTATATCAATTTTCCATTCAGTAGATACAAGTGAACGTAAAAAATGTATAATATTATTTTCATTTATGTCTCTCCTTTTTATTATCTGATCACTTTTTGATAAGGAAATTGCACTATTATAGATACAGTAAATTGGAAAGTGATCTGAAATATCAGTTAATATAACGCCAGACTGAATCTGGCAAGAATCATTGGTAAAAATATTGTCAAGTAAAGAGGCACAGGATTCTAATACACGAGAAGGATAATGGATTAAAGGAACAATAGAATTCAATAATAATATATTCACAAAATCATTTGGTATTGCACATTCCCTACTTTTAACAAATCGATGTTAAAATCACCCATAAGATAAAATGTCTTCCTTTCCCTTTTTACAATATCTAAAATGTTATTAATGGAATCATTGAAATCATTAGTTGACTTATCAGGTGGTCTGTACATTACACATATCAAAATACTATTATTATTATTAGTTATTTCAATAAATATACTTTCAAGAAAGTCAGTATTGATGTCTAAATCCTTGCGGCGGGTACAGGAAATATCTTTGTGTACATATAACCCAACTCCTCCTCCACGTTTTGATTTACGATTATTTCCAATGAACTCATAGCCATTAATATTGCATAATGATACAGGGGAATTATCAGACAGCCAAGTTTCAGTGATACCAACAACTTTGGTTTGTACAGATAATGAAGAGAGAAAGAGTGACACAGAATCAAAATTACTTACGATGTAAAGTGGGTGCAGTTAAACAATATCAGGTCCGTGCTGATGAAGTAAATATCAGTTTCAGTTGAGACAATAGAAAGTTCCACAGTAACATGGTCCACTGGCATTAAATGAAGTTAAATGATAATAAATATTTTTGTACATAATAGGACATGCATTCAGGTTCATAGTGTACAATATCCAGGAGCAGAATGCCTTATGTTTCGATACTCTGTGCAAAGGCAATCTCGCACCTTAAGACCCGACTATAACTGGACATTGAAAGAAAATTATAGAAATAAATAACTTTCTTAAATAGGAGCTCTATCCTGAATATAAATCTTCCTAATGAATGTCCCAAATACAAATGACAACAGCGACATTGGAAAAAACTGGGAAATAAAAGAGAGAAAATATAGTAAGTAAATGTTTTCCGCATACCTCCATCTGGTACTGTAGGTATTTCACTTGCAGGAGTTACGCACATGACCGATTTGGTCATAGTAGTAGCAGTGACCTCATGGGAGTCGAAGGCACATTTGTATTCATAGCCCTCTTTGAGGTCTGGCAGCTGTTGAACTATAACGGTGATCTAGCGTATGTCCAAAATAGTTAAAGTAGACATACGAAGGTAAATGTAAAAAACGAAATTAATATATCAAAAAAAGATTTTAAAAACACAGAACAACCAGAAAGAGTTTTTACAACTCTAAATCTAACGCAGAAAAAGAGTTTCAAGCGTTCGGAAATTGGTATATCTGGAGAGAAGTAATGTGGTAATACAGACGCTCAATCGCCCCTCCAGCAGTGACGTCACAAGGGGGAATTCCATCCACAGTGCATTCTGTCTTCACTCTGTATGTAGGATATACATACCGGTATCCAGTATGTTTTAATCTGAATACTCTTATTTGCACTCTGAACTATAACTCCGTAATGCCACGGCCATATGAAACATATTTTTCTTTATTTCGTGCATGGTGTGTGGGTGTAAAAAGACAACAACTTGCCTTGCAAAGACCACAAAATAACTACCACTCGCTCGAATAGCAGTTCGCTTAACTCACATACTGCTTTCAGCTGGCAGACTAATACAAGCTAGCAACTGCAGCTCGATCCAGCTAGCCGAAAATAGGCCCCTTTTTCGTCTCCACGAATCATTTTCATGACAACCAAACAACATGTACGATTTAAAGATAAGATCATGGTATTGTGGCTTTTATCAGAAAAAATGTCGGGATTGTTTACACTAATATTGCGTTTGCTCAGCTCACTGCACTCACACAGCTGCAAAGCTGCAAGCTATGAGCGTGCACGAGCTGAGCGAACAAAATACTGTAAATAATCCCGACTTCTTTGGACTGAAAATAAGCCACAATTCCATGATCCTGGGAAATAACTTTATCATTAGTCATACATGGTATTTGGTTGTCTCGTTAGCTCGATCGATAGTATATTGCTGTTCGCTCAACTCATGCCACACACGTAGCAATCAGCCCGGGGGTACTCGTTTTTCCGGGGGTTCATAATTCCGAAGGTTCGTAATTCCGAAAATGCAAAAGAGTCCTACATTACTTTCGGAATAACGAACCTTCGGAAATAATTATGAACCCTTTTTCATTTTCGGATTTTGAACCCTGTTTATTTTTCGGAATTTCGAAACCTAATTCATTTTCGGAATTACAAACCCTATTTCATTTCGGAATTATGAATCCTTTTTTAATTTCGGAATTACGATGCGTCGGAGTATTACGAACCTTCAGAAATACGAACCTTCGGAAAACAAACCTTCAGAATTACGAGCCTTCGGAAACACGAAATGTAACCATCAGCCCAGCCGGTCGCAGCTAGCAGAGCTATACCTACCAGCTAGCCAAAAAATATGTTTATATTATTATATTTTCGTCTCTACAGACTACAGTGATTGAAGTTATCGTCTTTATGACAACTAAATAGCATGCATGAATCAAAGAGAAAGATATTTCATAAGATCATGGCATTGTGGCTTATTTTCAAAGTCAAAAATTATTTACGTTATCTCGTCTGCTGAGCACAGTCACACAGCTTGCATTATCCTCGAGCTGCGTGAGTGAGCTGTGAGCGAACAAAAAAAAATATTTTGTTTAATATCTGATCATGTGAAAAATCTTTTTCTTTAATTCGTACAAAGTGTCTTGGTTGTCGTACATAATTCATTTTGGGCTAGCTTGCTCACACTGCAGTTTAGCTCAACTCACACGCAGCTTGTTTATATTTGAGTTCGCTCAATGTCAACTCACAGTATCGAGCTATAGACAAAAGTTTTTGTTTTTTGCAAAGATAGTTATTGTCTTTAGGACACAAATAGAGCATGCATGAAATATAGAAAAATGTATTTCATCAGGCCATAGCATTATGGCTTAGTTTATTGTCCAAAGATTGGTAATATTCTTGGTTTAAAAAAATGGGGAAGGTTTAAATGAATCTTTCAGACTGCCGGGTTCTGGCATTCTGTCGATCGTAATGCACCATGAAATTGTTAAAATTCAGATTACTGCGAGGAATAAGTCAAGAAACAAGCGCTGGCGTAGACAGGGGGCACAGGGAGCCAACCCTGTGCCATGCCCCCCCCCCCCCACCCCCGCCCCTATTCAGCCACTAAAAAAAATGATAATAGCGAGAGCGAAAGAGCGGGGGCAGTGAGAGAAAAGGGCCTGAAAAGGCGCTTCAAGCCGTTATCTTTCGCTCAAAATTTGCTAAAACGCCAAGTTTCAGCAGATTTGCTCGGGGAAAATAACTCCTCTCCCTACACCCACCCCTGTTACATACAGTGTTGCGTCCAAATAACTGAAAGTAGTCCGGGCGTCGAACTATAACTTTCTGCCTAAAGAAATTGCTTGCTACGAGCCGTTTATCTTTCTCTTAAATTTGCTATAAACGTCATAGCTTTCGCGCTTTGCGCGGGAATGGGGAAACTCCAATCCTTGCACCCATCCCTGGTACAGTGCAGTATTACGCCGTTATCTTTCTCTCAAATTTGCTATAAAACGAGCTTTTGCGCTTCGCACGGGAGGGGGAAATCTTCCCCCTCCCTGCACCAACCCCCTGGGGAGCACGCTTTGCGTGCTCATCACCAATTTCGCACTCTTCGCGTGCTCACAACCGCCCCCTAAAATGAAATCCGAGCTATGCGGTTGGATCCTTCACGTCTGCCCCCTTGAAAATTCCCTGGCTACGCCTGTGGAAACAAAATACCTAATTTGATCTTCAGATATTTATTTTAATGGCAAAATAATAAATGTAGCTCATAATCGTGTAAAAGGCCCAAAATGAAGCTAAACAGTAAGGCATCTTGCTCATATTTTGAGACGGCACATTCATTGCAGTGCGAAGACGGATTGCACTGTGAATGGAATTCCCCCCTTGTGACGTCACTACTGTGGGGCGATTTGAGCGTCCAAATTACCTCATTACTTCTCTTCAGATATAGATCATTTTGTAATGCTTTTTGCCCCCTTTCTGCATTAGATTTATAGTTTTAAAACTGCTTACGTTGTTCTGTGTGTTCTATTCATTATATTCATATAATTATATATCCCTATGTTTTTTCAGTCTTCGGAAATCTCCTTTAAGAATGATAATAATTATAATAATATGAACAAGATCAGACACGGTAAAGGAAATGATAATGATGATGAAAAATAATGATTATTGGGAGCATAATTATATCCGTCAAGTGGTGATTATGTCCAGCCGAAGCGTACAAAGTGAAAAAAATGTGTATAATCTGATGTCCAAGACATCAACAACATTTTCGAAGATAAGACCAAAGTATATTTAAAGTAATGACCTCTTGTAATAGGTTTCTCGCTTATCCTGTAAAAACATGACTTTTCATCGAAATTTTATGAGAATGTGGTGTTAAGAGTGGGAAAGGGCTGAATATATATATAGAATATGGTGAAATAGTGAGAGAAAAGAAATCTCGATCTTTTTGTATGCCTGCTGTGAAAAAAAGATGCACGGCTTCGTAACATATTTTTTCCTTTCTCATGGCGTAAATGACAAATGCTTTTCATTATTGTATGAAAAGTATCATTATCGTGGGGAACCAAAATGCAGTCTCACTATTTAATTTTTAGTCATAGCGAAAGTTTCTCATTTGTACCGCTAAATATGTTTCACAGTGATCTATACAGGGGTCTACATTATTTACATTACATAAAGTCCCGAAAGCACCTACTTCTTGTTCTCTTTCTTGATAAGGCAGTCTATGATCTGGTTTGACATCTGAGATGGACACACACTGCAAGGCATTGTAAGATAACCATCGAGATGACTCGTTAGAGAAGCGACATTCCAAGTATCTTGTGCATCTTGAAGAGCGATGATGGAGATTAAAAAAAAATATTATATGTATGCAAGTCAACGTGAAATATTCTCGATTCCTTTCACTAACAACATGTAGCCAATGATATGCACGAGAGGGAAGGCTCAGAGGCTTAAACATACACACCCCCTCCCACAGGGCCTGCAGGCCTGCACACACATTCACATAGACTATTTTTAACAAAGTAGGGAAGAGAAAATTACAAACGCAACTGATAAACAAATTGAATTATAAGGAAGGCAATTCAAGATTATTCTGCAAATATTGACGGAAGGATGCAAGAGATTGTATATTTTGACAAGAGGGTTCCATACTGTTCCAATTAAGTGAGACTGCTAAATAGTGAAAAGAATGTTTGAAGGACTCCGTATTACATTTGGGATAATGTAACTTATATTGAGACGATGATCTAATTCCATGTGTATGAAGGTCTTTCCTAAAACTAAATAACTTCGACAAACATGAGGGGGCAATACCTTTCATGCATTTAAATATTAATACATGTCTAAAAAAAACCGAACTCTATGTCCAAAACGCATCCGGCCTAAAGAAGCGAATAACGTATCAGAAGGAGTCATAATATTTGCATTTGAAATAATCCTATCAGCCCTTTTTTGCAACTAGTTTAATCTTTCAGTGTCTTCCTTGAATCTACCCCCCCATTCAGTACAACAATAATCTAGGATAGGCATAACCTTAGCATTATACAAGGTGAGTAATGTATTTCACTACTATCAGCAATCAATCCTTAGTGACTGATATGAAATAATCATTAAAATGGTTTGCAATATACACCGGGCCATCAAATTCATTTCCCTCGGCTACAACTTTATTTTAAAGAAAGTTTACCTTTGGCAGGTAGGATTTCTTTAATACATTTCCATAATTCAATATTATTATTTTTACAATCGAAAATTCTTTTATGGAAATATTTCTTTTTACTTGACTTAAAAGGTAGTACATAGTGTTTGCAAAGATCATAGATTTTTCAAATGTATATTTTATTCGATCCAAGTGACCTACAGAAGAAGATAATGGTCGTTGGTCCGGTTAAAATCGGTCAAGGTTCAGAGATATAAAGGGTTTTATTTTCTCGAGCTGTATAGCGCAATCGTTGTCTAAGATATTCTCCTCCGCCAAAATAGAGGTTTTACATAAGAAATCAAGTTCGTCGTTAAATAATATGATGAAGTAGTCTCACATGAAGATACTCCTAAAATTTCATGGCGATCGGCCAATGAATAACTGAGATATAGGGCTTAGCAATTCTGCCTTTGTGGCTAAGGGAACCCATTTTTATCGGGGGTCCCCCGATAAAAAGGCGATCCCTGAATTTTAAATAAAATACATTAAATAGAAAAACGTTAATATCTCGAAAACTAAACAATATTAGAATCTGCGGTTTGGAGGGTTGGTTAGGTACCCCAAAGGGAAAAAAATGAATCAAATTTATTTTTGAACCCCGACACTATGCACTACCTTTAACTAATCTATTAACTTCATTTTTAATTTTTTATACATGACCCAATCAACTTCAGAATTTGATTTCATGAATTTCTTAAACTTCTTTATCATTTCCTTGTGTTACAAAATGAAAAAAGCGACTTTGTCAATTCAAAATTTTGCAGATTGCAGGACTTTAGTAATGTTGCACTATTAGTAAGAATACTTGAAATTTACTCAGATATCAGATACTTATTTGGTTTTATATTCATTACTTAAAGTGACAGTAAAAAATATGTTTCCGGCTTCACGTAATCTTTTTTTAAATGCAATACCTTGTTTCTTGGGTACACCATCCACAGTAAGGATCTTCATCATTTCCTCCATTCTCACCAATATACGTACCTGGCTTCTAGAGTACACCAACCACAGTAAGGATCTCCATCATTTCCTCCATTCTCACCAATGCACTCATCACAGCTTTGATACATGCTGCAGTTGACTAAATCCAAAATGAGGACCTCATTTTTGAAAGAAAATGAATGAATATCTCGTGTACAACTCGTGAGTTATAATCATCTTCATGACAGAGGTTGGGCTACTTTTTCATAATAGACCTGGCAGGAGGTGTTTCATAAAGCTCTTCGTAAAGTTACACATGACTTTACGAATGACCTGACTATGAAGTGCCAGATAGGATGCCCAAAGTTTTTCCTAATGTTTTAAGAAATGTGACTGTATTTCATTTGTCCTAGGATTTATCATATTATAACTTTTATTTGATTACTGTCATATATATGTTTAATAAGTCTCTATTATGCCATTGTAAAGCGCTTTGAAACCATTGTAAAAAGCGCTATATAAATTCAATTATTATTATTATTATTATTATTTCCAATAACCTCAATTAAATTATGGCAAAAAATATACTTTGCATTGAAAATATTTGTTATGAAAAGAACGTTAATCAACATCTGCCCAGTTCAACTTTAGTTGAAGCAGTTAGAAATGATTGAGCATCCCATTTGACTTGTCATATTTAATTCATTTGTATAATTATGCGTAACTTTACAAACAGCTTTATGAAACGGTTACATCATCATGTCGTTTTCCCGAAGGTCCGTATTTCCAAAAATGAAATAGGGTTTGTAATTCCGAGAATGAAATAGGGTTCGTAGTTCCGAAAATGAAATAGGGTTCGTAATTCCAAAAATGAAATTGGGTCATAATTCCGAAAATGAAATAGGGTTAGTAATTCCGAAAATTAAATAAGGTACCTAAAATGGAGGGAGGGGACCAAAACGACCGAGGATCCCCCCCCCCCCCCCATCAAGGGTTAAAAAAAAAGGAGAGAGATAAAACAGAAAAGAAAACGTAAGGAAAATCTTTCCATAATTTTGTTGTTCTTTTTTTTCCTTCTATCTTCTTCTCTTTCTATCTTTCCTTATTATTATTCTTTGTTTTTATTCTATCAGTTTCTCTGTCTATGAAATTATATATGAAACGATAGGATAGAAACAAAGAGAAAAACAAACAGATAATTCACTGGTTCTTATTCTGTTATAGTTTTTTCTTCTCTTTTATCTCTTTCCTTTTTTTAGAGAGGGGGTGGGGCTGCTCATTCGTTTCGGTCCCCCACTCCCTCCTTTTAAGGTACCTTATTTCATTTTCGGAATTACTAACCCTATTTCATTTTAGGAATTACGAACCCTTTTTAATTTTTCTGAATTACGAACCCTATTTCATTTTCGGAATTACGAACCTTCAGATAAACGAATCTTCGGAATAATGCAACAAATGTTCAGAATTATGAACCCTATTTCATTTTCGGAATTATGAACCCCCAGGCATGGGAAATTAATTGTGTTTCGGAATTGTGAATCTTCGGAAATACGAACGTGCCCCCCCCCCCCCTAAGAAACACCCGCTGCTTACTAATGTATTAAAATGTATGGATATTCCTACAAAGAACCTTTGATGACGAGCTATTCAATTCGCCTTTAACGTATGGTAGTAATTGTATGGAATCGACTTCCATAGATTTAATGACACTATGTTGGGTAAGCGTCTGTAAATCGGGGTCATCCCTATAGCTAGAAGGTCCGATAGTTAACGGGTCCGATAGACCGACACCCAATAGATAGAAGGTTCGCTAGACCGAATGTACGAGAGGGTCGAGTAGACAGAAGGTTCTATAGACCGAATCGGCAGGAGGGTCCAATAGTCCGAAGGTTCTATAGATCGCATGACCAACGAGTCCTATAGTCAGAAGGTCCGATAGATAGAAGGTTCGATAGTCCGAATGTACATGAGGGTCCAATAGACAGAAGGTTCTATAGACCGAATCGGCAAAAGGGTTCGATAGTCCGAAGGTTCAGTAGGGGTCCGATAGTTAGAAGGTCCGATAGACCGACAATAAATACGTAAAAAGGGTAAAATAATGGATAAAAAAAAAGGAAGAGGTTGAAAAGGAAAAAAGAAAAGAAAGAAAAGAAAAATCAGAATGGAAAGAGAAGAAAACAAAAATAAAAAACTTCGCTCACTAGCATTATTATGGTTATTTTTACCAATGCCCATTATATTTTCATTATTGATATTAGTTATTAAAATTATCGCCATATTTATGTATATAAACCAATGCCAATTATATTAATAAGTCATATTCTTATGGAAGTCAAAGAATGTTAGCAACATAACTGAAAGGAATCGAGCGGCAAGTTGACCTAAAGGGCTAAAGAGATGAATTTTCAGAAATAATGGCCTGTGACCAATAGTCTCTTCCCAAAATGAGAACGGAAGATGCCGATAACATGTTACACAGATTATGAGAACGGAATAACAATACGCTAGAACCTATTCTCAGGATACAAAATTCTTCTTTTTTTTTTCTCTCTCTCTCTCTCTCTCGTTCGCTCGCTTTGCTCGCTCATACAATCAAGAAACTAGGCCTAGATTGTTTCTTGCAGCAAGCACCTCTTACGTCCTGCAGCAACAAGAAGCCCGAATATCATATTCGGGCAGTGAGGTATCCAACTATTCTCGAATTCCCCCCACTCCCCCCAAATATGGTATAATTTACCCGACAGAGTCCACAGACTAAAATTTGCCACAAGGTAGTAGTATGGGTGAAGTCGGTGAACATTCAAAAAAATATAAAAGCTGACATCATAGCTGGTAGGAAAATATCACCTGCCAACCCTCAAAAAAAAAATGGAAACGCCCCCCCCCCCCCCTCCTCCCAAAAGGTGGTAGGGCCTAATTGAAACAATTTCATTTTTATCGGTCAGAATCTTTTGTTGTCAGAATCTTATCTTTTGTTACTTTTAATGAAAATTCATCTATAAAGTCTGCACCCCATAAGATTTCTTTGTTTAAAAATTAACACTTGTGTTAGAAGGGGACGCCCTTTCCTCAGCTTGCTCCACTAGAAAAAAAATGCTTCAGGCATGATGGGCCTCAGGGGTGGGGGGGGGGGGGCTTTTAACATAAATACTTTTAACATGTTGAAAATGTATAAAACAAAACTTTAAAATAAGTTCCCCATTTTTGGGGGGGGGGGGGAGGGCGGGCCTACAGCTCCTAGTGCATCGGTTTATTACAATACACATAGAAGACGATAAGGCATTACCCTTTTCCTTTTATGAGATAAAACTATTAAAAACATATTGTATCGACTTATTTTACCTTTTTAACGTTATTGTCGGTCTATCGGACCTTCTAACTATTGGACCCCTACTGAACCTTCGGACTATCGGACCCTTTTGCCGATTCGGTCTATAGAACCTTCTGTCTATCGGACCTTCTGACTATCGGACCCCGTTGAACATTCGATCTATAGAACCTTCGGACTATCGGACCCTCCGCCGATTCGGTCTATAGAACCGTCTGTCTATTGGACCCTCTCGTACATTCGGTCTATCGGACCCGCTAACTATCGGACCTTCTAGCTATAGGGCTGTAACCCTGTAAATCATATCCGGTCGTCAAAGGGAAACCTTTGTTCAGGAAGTTTGCTTTATAAACTAATACATTAGAAGAAAGGTTTATCATCAGCAGTTAATAGACACATCTGAGGAATGTCAATAGTGCATTTCTTATTGTGCCTGAAAACAATAAAGGCTGACAGAGGAAATTTGCAAATCATCGTACTATCAGGACAAGTTTGTGCACTTTCATCCCAATACTGTTTCAAACAAGAATAGGCCTCGCAGAAGCTTGTATCGTGGATTGACGTAGCGGAGTAGGTAGGAAACACCTTTTCTGTGAAACTGACATGGCAAGATATAAAAAGTATTCCTATATAGGTTCATTCTATGGTCCATGAGCAACATCTCTAGGGTGGACTACTCGTTCATCTGGCTGCACGGGGGTACCTACCAGGGGGGTAAAATTGCCCCCCTTGTATTCAATAAGTAATTCCATAACAGGTAAATGTTAAATTCAGAATAGTTTTTTCTGCACAATATGGTGTAAATTACTTCATACAACATTTCTCCAGGGGTACGAGATATGAATTAGGCATAAAAAACTGAAATTTCATTGAGAAAGTATCATAATTTACATACATTTGCATATTTTATGCAAATTAGACATGAAAATTGGTCAATCTGAGAAAACAGACGATTTCCAATGGTAAATAATCATCACAATGTATATTCTCAAATAAATATTCTTAAATATATAAAAAATCCTGGCTATCCAGTCTGTGGCAGCAAAATACTTTATTTTGAAGGAAATTTTCATTTTTTTTTTAATTGAGCATAAAAATTCGTGTAGCACCACCATGAAAACCGGTTTGAATAGACCACACCCCCTTTTACCATACTTGGACTAAAGCGTACCCCAGTACCTTTCGTAATGGCAGTATTCAGTCAAAAATATCTTAATAATAACATTGTGTATTTGGAAACCTTTCTATGCCTGACTACAGATATAAAAATTCAACAATTTATTAAATCAAGCCTCCATAAAGTTCCAGATTCCCTTTAATGTTCAGTCCTGTTCTCTAGACATCCCAGGCACCACTGAAGAAGTGGACTTTAACCTTAATATCAACGTGGAGCAATAGTCTACAAGTGCAACAATATTTTGATATTTTGAAAATCCATCAAGACCATTCTATTGCCTAGCGACACCATTTCCATAGTACCACATTCAAGCATATTTAGCACCTTTAACCTGTAGAAACATATGTTTGGACTTTGTATGAAATCTTGAAGATTTTTTTTTAGTCAAGTAACTAATTTAATGAGAATTATTTTGTTTAAATGAATTGCCAATAATATCCTTTGCAATGATAGCATCAGTGTGCAGGAAAACATACGAAATTATGAATATTTCAAGAAAATGTTTGGCTTTTAAAGTTTAGTGTTGTTCTCGATATTTCTATTCTTAAGCACAATATCAGGTACAGACTTCAAACTTATATAAACATTGAGCTACAAGTACAGTACCATTAATAAACATAATAATAACAGTCCGTTATTCTATAGCGCATTTTAGGACCGTAGGCCCTCTCAAAGCGCTTTACAATGTTCAGTGTTTACAAACATAGGAAACGTTCATCAAAAAGATAAGTTTTCAGTGCTCTCTTAAAAACTTCAAGATCAGCAACACTGGGAGAGCGTTCCAAAGTTTTTGGACCCCCATATGCGAAATGCCCTGTCACCATAGGTTTTTGTTGCTCCAGGATTGAGGGAGAGAAGCTGTCGGGAAGATGATCGCAGACGCCTTGGTGTGATGTACGGTATGAGATTCTGAGATATATTCTGGACACATGCCATGGAGAGCTTTAAAGATGGTGAGAATGGCCTTGTAGTGGATGCGGAACTGTATTGGCAACCAGTGTAGTTCTGTCAAGACAGGTTATGTGTTCAGGGGACCGTTGCACAAAACTTGTGTTTAATCTCAACTCCTAAAATTCAAACGCAAGTCCTTAATGCGCACTTCTGATTGGCTGAGGATAAAGCTCGAATACTATAAATATGGGTAGAGCAGATAGCGGGTATATAACCACTAGCAAAGCTCGAACGTTAGTATGGGTAGAGGCATGGGCCTGGGAGCCGGGGGTGCTGAGGACCCTTTTTTTTTTGGGGGGGGGGGGCTTGTTAAAGATTTTTGGACTTAAAAAGAGACGCTGAAGTGCTGAGGACATATTATTATTATTAATATTATTATTATTATGCGCTATGCATACAGTTGTAACTCGCGCGCTCACACTACATTGGGTCACAACATGGCGCCTGTTGTCACGTGATCGCAAACAAGTCGAACAAGAAACAGCTGAAATGTTCGGGCCAAACATTTCTGTGTAGTCCGATATACACATTTCTGTTTGCAGTGCAGTGACTCTCAGCAGGTTTGAGTCAATTTCTTACCACTTTACTCTCTAAAAAAAGAGTGAATTTTCACTCTATTTTCACTCCCCAGGGTGTCACGTCAGTGATCACTTGTTTAGGAGTGAATATTGAGTGAATTTCGAGTGCTCTCTAAAAATAAAAGAGTGCTTTTCACTCTATTTTCAGTCCATTTTCACTCGCCCGGGGAGTCACGTCAGTGATCACTCGATGTTTTTTAGAGTAGTGATTCCAAAACCTTACATCATAACCACTTCTTATTTGCTATATAATCAACCTTTCCCATGCTTTGAGAAGTTCTTTCACAATTCAATCCCATGGCCAGAACTCAACTTTATCTTTAAATATATAAAAAGCAATAGAAAGTAGTTCTTGAGGAATAGTCTATGAACAACACTTGAGAGATCCTTTGTCTAATTGCTCTTCTGCCGTTATCACGTTCTCATCTATCGCAACCTACACGGGCCCTTTACCTTGGATCCTTGCTCTGAACTCGTTGCCAGGGTAAGCTGCTCCTTAGATTCATCAAGGAACATCTCTTGCAAGACAGATCCACCTCCAAGAGAGACATTGTCATATATATAGGCATAGGAATCACTGACGATGTTCAACTATTGGAAAAATCATAAAGAACTGTTCCTAAGTTAACGTGGAGAAGGTTTACGGTTCACCATGTGTGTTGGTAGGAGGAAAGGGAAAAGGAAATTAGAAATGGATAGACGAGAAAGGATGACAAGAGAGAAAAGAAGAAATAATCTTTCGTGAAAATGAGTGAAGTCCTGAAAAGGACTGTAGACCAGATGAGATGAGATGAGAAGACTTGGTTGATGATCGATGGATGAGCAGCGATGGATTGAGTAGCGAAGGTTTGAGTAGATGAGGCTTGAGTAGGAGGTTACTCGACGTTTCGGACAGGTTGACTGTCCGTCATCAGGAGTGAAATGTGCTGTGTGTGTGTGTGTGTGTGTGTGTGTGTGTGTACGTGTATCAATCAGATATGATTATTTACGTCTGGGACCGACCTTTAACGTCACCATCCGAAAGACGTGACTCAGTCTCGAACCTGGGTCCGCTTAATCAGTTTATAACTTCCACTGGTAGCTGGATTACAGGCGCACGCCACAACGCCCAACGAGCGGCGGGGTTTTATGGAGTGTGTGCGGACGTCGGAGGAATCGGCGGCCGGAGGTGTGGGCGGGTTGCTGTCGGTGGTGGCGCTATTATGTCCGAGAGTTGAGTGGACGTGAGTGCGTACGTCGGATGGATTGGTAGCGGGGGGCTGG
This sequence comes from Heliocidaris erythrogramma, assembly GCA_025617745.1. NCBI lineage: Eukaryota > Metazoa > Echinodermata > Echinoidea > Camarodonta > Echinometridae > Heliocidaris > Heliocidaris erythrogramma. Next base: position 4,924,882 of record CM046862.1, on the reverse strand, counting down.
CGGCGTGAAGTCCTTTGTGTGTTTGCTGGTCGAGGGCGGAGATTGTACCGGGTTTGTGTAGGGGGGACGGCGAGCTGTGGTGTCGGGGGTGCGTCGGCCTGAGGATTGGGTGGGATGGCGTTGGTAGTCGGCGGGTCGGCGTGCTGGATGGTTGGCTGGTCGACGGGTTGAGTGGGCTGTGAGTCGGTGGGTTTGGTGGGCGGCGATTCAGTGGATTGAGTTGTCAGTGGTGCTGGTTGTGTGGTTTGGGTTTGGTGTTGGTTGGTGCCCCTATGAAGGATTGGGTGCCAGATGTGGTTGAGATGAAGTCCTGTGTCCTGTGGTACTGTGTCGTGGCGTTGAATCTCGATGGCCTCCCTCACTCGTCTTGTCATCCTTTCTCGTCTATCCATTTCTAATTTCCTTTTCCCTTTCCTCCTTCCAACAGACATGGTGAACCGTAAACCTTCTCCACGTTATAAGCTCCACCATGCAAACCTTCAAAGATCATCTGTTCCTAAGTTGTTCTCAATACGCAAAAAACAACACCCCCCCCCCCCTTAAAGAAGAAAAGAAAAAAGAAAACCATCCATGTTCAGAATATCATTGAAGTGAACGATCAAGCAATAGGCTTGTCATAAGGTCACCAATTTGACAATGTGAACATTTAATGAGAACATATTCTAGCACCTGGAATTTAATTCCTACTAACTACCCTTTACCTTATATGATAAAGGGTATATCAAGAATTGAAAGGACAGTTATTGCATCACGCTTTTTGTAAGCCAAGACAACTGTGATGAGGTTTGAAAGCACGATTTAGTTGATGAATCGACCCCCCCCCCCCCCCACCCCCCCCCCCCCCCCATTGTAAGATAAGTGATTTGACAACTCTTTCAAACTTACTTGGTGAGTACAGTGTATACCATCAAACCTGTCAAAGAGTTAACTACACAATATTTTTATTAATTAGACATGTCATCGTACAATAAAAGCTGTTATCGTAAAATAAAAGCAGGCATTTTGTGCTGATGATCTAAATTATTTATATTCTAAAGGAACTAGAACCTTGTGGAGGATTCCTTGAGTATCCCCCATGAATGCAACTGTATGAAGTCTCTCTACGGTTGTCACTATGGAAGTCAGTGTCACATCGGGAATGGTGATGATGGGTGAGGCAGAGAGGGGAACCGTTCCACTGGCGTACTGGTAGTGAGTCCGCACAGTACCATCATCTTCATAATAAGCTGTACACTGGATTACATCTAGCAAATCCTCATTTATAACTCCCTATCAGAAAAAAGAACCCAATCGAGAGATTTATTACACGTTAACGATACACAACACAGTTTTCCTTGTGGACAACATTAAACGTTTTCTTTATATCTTCAAAACTGATGAGATTCAGTTCTTCAAATTTGATAATGAAACGTACCTTTTCCTACTTAATCTGCTAATAATAATAATAATAATAATAATAATAATAATAATACATGAGATTTCTATAGCGCCATTATCCATTTTGATTAAATGATCAAGGCGCTTTACAATATAAAGACAATACAAACATAACAAGGGAATGAAAAACAAGAAAAAATATTATGTTATTTTTTGAAATTTTGGTTATTTAAACAAATTGCTTCTTATTCTCCCCCGTCTTGCCCGACAACGTATCGTGTTTGGTAAAAAAATAAAAAAAATAAAAAAAATAATAACAATTATAAGAGAGAACATTTCACATCTGCGCTTGATATTAACTCTAAAACAATAAAAAAATCTATACCTTTGAGTGAACTAACTCTAGTTACATCTAATATCTTGTACCTACATAAAGAGAGTAGCGACTCATGATTTCAACGCCATTTTGTTTCCTCTGCTATGCAACATTTCTATTCAATTCCGATGAGCAGCTGGGTGTTCTCAATATAAAGAATTTAAACGCCATTTTGTTTCCCGAAAAGTCAGACGTCTATATCTCGCTACTCTCTATATAAAGGTACTCTACTAATGTCCAGCCATTAATTGTTTGCAGAGTGAAGGTTATAAATCCTTCTTGCAATAGATGTTGAGACTCTTTCCTTAAACGATATTGTTAAGAATAGCGTTTTTAAATTCGATATAAAGGGCTCCTCTTTGTGACAAATCAAGAACACAAATCAAGAACACAATACCTGTTTGCTATCACACCTGTCATTCCACAACACATTTTGCTACCAACATTATCATCAAAAGACATAAGTAATATGCAATATGTATATATCATGTAATGGCATGCGAATACATATCGACTTCTGTAGATGTGTATAGTCTACACATAAACACAAATCATGAACTGTTTGATCAAAATGTTTATCAGGATCAATTGTGACCCGACGCCTCAAAACCTACAATAAGTCGCCAAAATTATTTTTTTGTTTTATACATTTTCTGAAAGTAGAGATTCTCAGCTTTCCAATGGTATATCACTTGCCTAGTTTACTCAATGATAACACCTTTAAATATCACATTTAGAATCAGTACGTAACCAGCAATCAATAACAGTACTCCTATTCAGAGAAAATGGCCATTTAAGTTCGGAACAAAAGAGTGCTAAACCTTCGCTCTCTGTGTGCGCCCAGGTAAAACTGGGTATTCAAATGGCCGTAGCAACCGGTATGAAGGGATTATCAGATTAGGCTGAATTTTGGCACCCTGCTCCAGGAGGACCTATTCATTACTCACTCCAAAAATCAATTTAATACCTTTGGAGGTCAAGTAGTAATTTGGCATTGAATGAAAGTATTACAAAAGCTCTCCAAACATTCATTAGCTCGACAGGTGAAAAAAGGAGTCATTTTAAAATGCCCCCAAAACATATTTCTAAGTCGAATTACGACTCCGAAACTTGAGACATGATAGAATGATAATGAAACTACCCATTTCTATCAAAAACAGAAGATCAACTGATCCAAGCAAATTTACTATTTTGGGCTGTTTGCTACGTTGTGGTCCGTGCGACTTATTGTAGGTTTTGAGGCGGCGGGTCACAAGTTTTAAACATCCCCCCCCCCCCCCTACTGCCCTATGTTTTAGCAACCTGCCCTACCAAATAATAATCTTCAGAAATCATCATTTGCCTCCTGTGACATTACATCCGGAAAAACAAGCACCAAAACATACACAGCATTATGCATTTTACATTACCTAGAAGCACTTGCATATATCAGCAACACTAATTTCACACAATAATAACTTCACACATGTTCATTCTAGGCAATGTAGGAAAATGTCTGATATAGCAATGGCTATTTTTTGTTGTTGAAAGTTTGTTATATTTCTTCCAAAGGGGGGGGGGGGGGGCGAAAAAAATTGTCGGACTCACGTCGCTCAATCGCGCATTCACCGGGCTGGGCTGCTAGCCTTGTTATGCAGCCACTATTAGCTTACTTGCCGAGACAAATAGCCAAGTCACGAGGGCCTTGTCAAAAGGCTACACAGACAGCAAAGCGATGCAGACATCAAAGATATGCACTACTGTACAGTAACTACACTTCATCTTTCATTTAAACATGAAACTTGAAAGTGCTTTTTGACACTCTTTGTGTGCAGTAAATGTACCCAACTAAAACACCATACCATACGTAAATTTATCTGCACCAAGTGTGAATTTTTCCTACATGCCGAACATTACATTTCCACAATGGGTAATGAAAATCATGGCGAGTACTGTTACATACATGTTCTAACGTTACTAATACTAACGTTAAATTTAGGAAAATTAACGTTGTTAGTACAACACTGTACGTTTATTTATACTAGTAAACTAATACTATAGGCCTAGGTCTAGTTAGTACTAGTACTACTACTGCGTCTGACACAGTTTGTCTAATTAGCAATAAGACAAAAATCTAAACTCTATTTGTTACGAATTAATCGCCATAGGGCATAGACAATCCGACCAGTGCAGTAGACCCTGTACTACACGTACACATACACTCGATCGCCGCAAACATGCAGAGTAGGAGTACCTGTGTACATTTCGATTTCATACTTCGCGCGTGCAGAGCAAGCTCGAGCTCGAGCATAGCGCATGCAGCGAGCTGAAACCTAGACTTTGAAACCAGCACGTTCGAAGCAATTAATCGAAAAAATGCCTAGGCAACGGTGTAAAACGGAAACGCGCGTGGGGGGGGGGGGGGCGGTAGGCATCAAAGCAGCGATTCTGCAATACTTCCCGTATAAGAGCATGATTGCCTACATGTATTTTGTAACAATTAAATGGTAGGTTATGGGCAAATTAGATTAATAAGGGTATCCGTGTGTGAAGAACTTATTTAAACCAGCCATTTCTGTGAGTCTGAAAGGGACCCTTTATCCCAGTATATGGATGGGTGACTCTCATTCTGTATTCATTTGCATTTGAAAAGACTAAACCCTAGCTGCTATAACGGCAACCCCAACTGGTGTTTGATAGTTATTGTGTGTACTGTGTGTACTGCACAGGGCAATGCATGTAACTATAGCTCAGCAGACTGTAACAAGCAAGCATAGGGTGCAGCAGCACTGGCAGCAGCTCTCATGCTGGTAAAGTCGCTATTTTGGTGCCACGCCTTCAGCATGTATAGTGGCATGTAAGCCAGCAGTGTTTGGTTCATTGGAGCAGTTCAGGGGTCCAAACTGTAAGTAAAGACGGATTATTATGTTCATAAAAAAAGAAACTTGTATAAACTTAGAAACTGACAGGTTTTAAGAGTTGTAAGAAAATGAACATGAGTTAATGATTTAATCATATCAAAGAATGTATTATCTTTATATTCAATGAAGATATCAAACATTTTGTGATGCATATTTTGCATTAAGTAATATGATAAATGTTATAGTTAAATCTTTAAACATATGAAAGGATTGAGCTGATGAAGTGAGATGGGTATTTCAAATATTATACATGTCTTTTGGGAATTAGATATTCAATTATTTATGAAGTCATTCATTGCATATTATATAGAGATGTTATTTTAAAGCTTATGGTTTATCTTAATTCTTGATTGAGAAGATTGGTGTTTGTACATGAAAACGCTTTATCATGTGATCAATGTTTTATCCTCGTAAAACCGAGTACATATTTAAGTAGTTAAAAGGCCAATGCCCTTTACTTATTGTATGAAGCCGAAGTGTATATAGCATTTATTCTGGAAGAAAAGGTATGGACTGTTAAACTTTGCGTATTTTCTTCCAGACCGCCGTTTTCCTGTTTCCCATTACCGGGTTTTCCCGTTTCATGTTTCTGGGTTGCCCGTGACGTTTATATTCTGCACGTTACTACTTTTACGGCGTGTCCCGTTCCCGGTTATCCGGTTTCATCGCTCTAATGAGTATCCCTGTTTAGAGATATCTCCGCACCGTTTTGTCTTCGTTCATCGTGTATGAAGCTTCTTCATCTTAAAGGACATTCATCTTGGGCAGTGACATATGACGTCTGATACTGTATGATGAGTGAACACTTGAAGAGACCGACTTTGTACAACATCCCCATAATATAAAGCCGGTATACTATTCCATAATTATACAATTCCATAATCATACTATAAAGTGATACAGATTGTCTATCAAATTTGATATAATGTTTATGTTTGAGAGCTTGTAAACCATCATTGAAGCAATATTTTGTTCTGTAATAAATCAAATTAGATTTGAAACGTACGTTCTTTCTTATAAGAGTAATTATTAGGTGGTCAAACAGCCTGTTAGACGAATGAGTCAAGTTCACATCCAAACACAATGTGACACCGTGCATCCCCAAGGACTAACGAAACTTCATTTTTCCCCCTTCTTTATAATGTACTTTAAAAAAATTGCCTTCTATTAGATTTCATTGAAACTTGGTTATCCTATCTAACAAAATCATATTCCGCACATTTTAATACCAACCAAACACATATACCATACTGGCAACCGTCTGTCTCGATACAAACCAACATGTGTTTAAAAAAGTTTGATATTCTGGGGAAAAAATTAATTCATTTTTTTAACTTTTGTTTTTATATAGGTTTAAAACAATATTCAGACAGTAAAATATATTTTTCAATGCCACTGATGTATATGAACAACATTTTGACAATGGATATCTTAATTGCTCATCAGCAAAATAGCCTGCTTAGCGTGTGTGTGTGTGTGTAATTGGGTTTTTACAGACGTGTATCAATCAGATATGATTATTTACGTCTGGGACCGACCTTTAACGTCACCATCCGAAAGACGTGACTCAGTCTCGAACCTGGGTCCGCTGAATCAGTTTATAACTTCCACTGGTAGCTGGATTACAGGCGCACGCCACAACGCCCAGCTTAGCATCATAAAACCTCTGTTTTGTGGAAATTTGAAAATTTTTAACAATTTTTAACACTTTTAGCACTTGAACCTTTACCTTTTAGGCTGTAACTGTTTATCTCCTGTTCAGAATGATATTCCGCATGGTTTAAACTAACGGAAATATATTTATATTAATTTCAGTTATTATGGCAACCGTAAATCAATTCAGCGATTTTTTTTTTAAACGGTGATTGCTATGACCGTCAAGAATTCAGCGTCATTGTGAGTTACGTATAATACATAGGCAGATATGGTATTGATGGTTAATATAGTACACCCAAATGAATATCAGGCGTGATTATTATTCTTTATATCTATCTTTAATGCCTCTTTTCTTTACCTCTATTTGTTTAGCCAATTATGTCACTTTGTTTCTAATAGTGCCTAGCGGCGCCCCGATTCTTTCTATTATAATCTTGCTCTTCTTGACTGAAATATGCTGAGAGGAGTTATGTCTATGAATATAATGTATAACTTCATAGATATTGATATTAATATGATACAGTCTATCACTCTAATAATGGGTGTTTTTACAATCCAAAGTCTGGATTCATTGTACTGGGATGGTAATAGCTTCAGACACTATTATTTAAACCTTAAACTCACAACACTAAATATTTCATGTAAAGATACTGTCAACTGGATATCATTGACAAAAATGGGATTACACACATTCATATTTATGGATAAAAGTGAAATCTTATTAATGAAGAATTAAATATCTTATAACAAAGCCTCTGTGTAGAATTTGCACTTTGAAACGCATAGCTTGCAGGTTACTTTTCGCATATTTTATATAGAATTTGTGGATGTAACTTTATTGCCCGTTATGTGTTTACATGTAGACTGTATGATTTTTCTTTGTACCTAGGGGCAAAAACCCCATTTCGGGGGGCTTTGAGACACGGGCTGTTGTAAAAGTTGTTGGGTATCAACTTGTTTGGGGAACCATCCTACACAACTTCCAGGTGGACTACCTCAGAATACGCTGCTGAATAATAATGGTAGCCATATTTTAAAAAAACCTTTAAATACAAGGTATCACATTCGATTGTCTTGGTAATAATTTACATAGCAATTTGTGGCCAAATATGTGATTTTTTATTGACTCTTATTTATTGCTATGCTTATGCTGATGTAAATGTGCCTATAGCAGCTTATGATATTACAGAAACCAATACAGACTACTGATCCAATAATATGTAATATGAGAGTCATGACTAGTGATTTACACTAAAGTTTATAACTTGCACCCCACACCCCTACCGTGCCATGACCATGCCCTCGCCCCCATTGCTATGATATCAGGGGTGTCGATACGTGTTCATGATTAGGGGGATGACCGGCAACGGAGTGAAGCCAGTGGCGTATCAAGGGATTGGGGCGCCCCCCTCCCCCCTCCCAAGTGTCCAAACGTTTATTGTACAAGCGAGGGAGCAAAGCGACCGAGCAGCAAATTTTTCAATTTTTAACAAAAAAACGCAATTTCTTGTGCATTTTACCCAGGAAATTTTGCAATTGACCACCGCAATTGAGGGGTAGAGAAGGTTAAATTTTATACAATGATAACGGTTTTTCTATTCGCTCACTTCTACAATTGGGAGCAAGAGAAAGAGTTGAGAAATTCAGCAAGGCTACCTGAAGTTGAGATTTCTCTCAAAAGTTGAACCTTTGCAAATGCTGTTAAATACACTTTATCCTATATCGGGGGCCAGGGGCGGCGGAGCGTCTTTGAAAGTGGGGAGGGGGCACCAGCCAAACAAGGCCTTTTGGGAAAAGAAGCACCTCCAATGTGTGAACATAAAAAAGGGGACCATTTTGCTGACATTGGCCCTACTGTCTAGTAAACATTATCAAGCATCACCTTCCTTCTTATTGTGGTTCTGGACGCTGATTCAGCTTCCCCAACTAGCAGTGGTGTGTGATGGTCTAATGACTCGTGTGCGAGCGAGCGAAACGAGCGAGTAAAAATTGTCAGACTTTTTTGGTTGAGAATTATTTATAGCGATATAATGAAAATGACAGCAGCAAATTAACTGGGGGAATGTCGAATTATTTTTAATTCATACATTATCCCTATCGTTCTTCTTTAGGATTACATCGATATCAACATGCTTTATGCGATCTGCTTGATTTCATTTTATACTATAAGAGCTAGCGAGCGTAGCGAGCGAATTTAAGGGAGATCTTCAGAAAATATTGCCCCTATTTGGTGTAAATAATGGGCACATTCGAGCGAGCTGAATAAGAAATCCTTTGTTGGGGGGGGGGGGGGGGGTACGCATTATGCCCCTCTTGCCTCCAGCTCCACTGCCTTACATTGTAGTAATTATGTGTACCTGTTACTACATAAAGCCGCATCGATTCTTGAAGTTATAGCTATGGCTATGGCTATGGCTATGGGAAATATAGGTAAAAGGGGGCATTTATCCGAAGAGGAAAGGGTGCTTATCAGAGATGGAATGGGGCACTTATAAGAAGTGAAAAGGGGCACTCATGAGAAAAGGAAAAGGGCACATATTAGATAGGAAAAGGGAAACTTATCAGATTTGAAAAGGGGCACTTATCAGAAGGGGAGAGTTGGCACTATTTAGAAGGGAAAAGGGGCACCTATCAGAAGTAAAAATGTACTTATCATCAGAAGAAAAGGCCACTCTTTAGAAAGATAAGGAGGCAATTATCAGATCTGAAAAGGGGCAGTTATCAGGAGGGAAAAGGGCACTTATTAGAGCGAAAGGGGAATTTTTTTCAGATGTAAAAAGGACACTTTTGGGGTAATTGAAAAAGTGGGGGTCAATGCCCCCCCCCCCCCCTCCCCCCCCCCCCCGGCGCGCCGCCCCTGTCGGGGACGCAATATTAAGCAGGAGTCATTTGAAACTTATGATATAGCGAGCAAAGCAATTACATCTTTATTTTGTCAAATTTTGAACCCTTTAAGCTATTTAAGAACTATATACTGGGGGCGCGAAATAAGCCACTTCGGAGCATGAGCAGATAAAGGTCATCTGTACCAAATTCTAAAACCCACTGACACTAATATTCGATATGTGCTCATGAATGTCATGTAATCATTATTCAATTATGCACTAATGGTGCATTCCATGATATCCAGGTGGAAGTATTCTTTTTAAAGGGGGAAACAAAAGCTATTCATGAGGCACCTCTATCACTCCCAGAGTTATTTTTCTGAAGTGCACATAAAGGGACCCTCCATGTCTAAAATATCTGTGGATATTTGGGGTCATTTGTACCATGCGCTAACCCCAAACTGGCTTATTACGAGATCCCGAAAGAAAATAATCATGCGAGGGAGCAAAGCGACCAAGCTTTGGACAAATTTTGCATTTCAAATTTTCAAAAACTAAATTTCTATTGCATTTAACTTGGGGATTTGGGGGCGCATAATCCGTAAGGATTATTCTTAATTTCCATTTTTTTTCTCTCCTTTGCGTTTTTTGTGCCACCGGGGAACGTGTCCCCCCCCCCCCGTCCCCTAGATACGCCATTGAGCCAAGCGACCGAGCGGGGGGGGGGGGAGGGGGGTTGCGTGGTAGGAGGTATCCCCCTCCCGCCCGCGTATTTGTTTTCTGGCAGGACTTGCGCCATTTATGTAGGACTCTGGTCCAGAGGCCCCGTTTTGAAGACTTTGAGAGAGACTACAACTTTAAGACTTGAAATTTCCCAAAGTTTCACCCTATTTCTATTTCAGCAAAAGAAAATTTTGTCAATACTGAATATCCAATCTGATGAGACCTGAACTCGAGTCACCTACATGAAAAGCGCATCGCTTATTGGCGCTCAAATACTGCCCTCTCTCGTCGACGGCGCACCAGGGACTTTTTCAAAAATCTGTCTATATATCTTGCATTTTAGAACATCCTGAAAGGATTTTTAATGAAAAGAAGAAATGCACGGATCTACGCCAATGGACGGAACCGCTCAATTGAGAATAACAATGCGAGCGAACGAATTTTCTTCGATATGTTCACGTTGAAATTATGGCAATCTTATTTCCATACATCTAATCATTAAAGAATGTGATGGTATTTCAAGATCAAACATAATGAGTTTGGGTAATAATTAGTTTTAAGTTAATGTATCATAATTCTTTTTTTCCCCCAACAATATTGGGGGGGGGGGGGGATGATAATACAGGCCATCCCCCATGTCAAATATTGTCGGGGGAGGGGTATATACCCCCCATCCCCCGGGATCGACACCCATGTATGATATCAATATGCCTGGTTAGATCGATGAGAAGCTTCTAGAAACCAGAATACCCGCGATACATAACATGGTGTCAAATTATAGTCCTCATACGCCTGAAGATACTGTATAATGGAGTTTAGAACTTTCAACACCCCCCCCCCCCCCCCCCCCGGTAGCATACCGATATCCAAGGGACAGGGGGTGCTCTGGGTGGCACTTTAAAAGAGCGAAACCAAAATGGAGAAAATGTCGAAATTCTATAGGAAATAGTGGATAATTAGTGTTTTAAGAGGGTTCAAAATTCAAAAGTTTCTAACTGTGGTTGCTTTGCTCCTTTGCATATAAGTTATATCAGGATCTTGTGAAAGTATTTTTTATAAATAGCATTTTAAAAGGTTTAACATTCACATTAAATCCTAACTTCAGGTTGCTTTGCTAAATTCCAGGATTTTCTCTATTTTTGCGCCCTGAATATAGAGGTACCAGTGAATAGAATGGAGTTTTTAAAGTTCGAAATGTGAAAGAATTTCTAATGTTCGGTTTCTTCTGAAAATACAAAACATCATGTTTACAATTGCATAATATATTACCAAAAAAGGGGGTGCGGGGATAGGCCTACCTACTACCAGGTTTTCTACATCTTTGGAGTTTAAATAATATCTATCACTTGAATCCAGGTCTCATTTATTTCACTCATGACCTAAATTGGTTTCTTCAACTAAACAATTTTAGTAGATATTGATAAAATTCCAATTTAAGAGAAGGGTAAGGGGGCAAAAAAGGTAAAGCATTGACAGATGTTTTTCCCCTTTACCATAAGATTTTAAATGAGTTGCCAAGACTATCCAATCTAGTGATCTATTTTCCATCAAAATATTGCTTTGCACTGAAAACGCTTTTTAACACATGTGGGGGGGGGGGGGGGGGGGGGGGGGGGTGAATGAACATATCATGGGGTGGGAGCGTGAGGTTCAAGTTATGAACTTGAGTGTAAATCATGACTATCACTTGAAATCAGATCCATTATTTGACCAATTGTCTGCACTGAGTTCTGTAATATCATCTGTTGCTATAAAAGCACATTTACATCATCATGATCAGAGCAATAATAAAGAGTTATTTATCAATATAATATGAGAAAAAACTGTATTATGTGACATCACACTGGGTATTAATATATTCAGCTGCGCGCCTATAGCAATTAAAAGTGAAATATTTGATTCTACACCTCACAATGACACCGTTGCTAGGGATAAGGCAGCCTTAGCAACCAAGTTTTCACTCTAAAGCCAATATCAAAGAGTAAATCCTGGATCCGCCCCTAATGACAGACCTACATTTCTGTGCCCCCCCCCCCTTTACTAAACTCCTGGATCCGCCCATACAAATATAATGTAAGTGATGAAGTGTATAAATTGCAAGCTACCCGTTCGATTGTAATCAAAATCTTAGTTGTCAAATGTCATGGTTACGCTCAAAAAGGACCGTTGCTATGGTAGCACCTATGGCAACGACATGGTAGAAATGGGCATTTTAAGAAAAATATAGCATTTCTGTATCAAAACCAAAAAACAAATCATAATAGAAATGTCTAAGAGCACATACTTTCCACTTTCCGATTCATTTCTATCTAGATGTTAATTTTGAGGTAATAGTCATGTCCGATAGGACAGTTGCTATGGCAATAAAATTATGCAAAAGTTAAAGTAGGTATGCATGGCTTATGAAATCAACAAAATGATGGGATATTATATTCCCTTAGACACCGTATCATCCATTCTGTTTTGGTCAGCACTTGCTGAGTAGTCCGGATTGTTCCAAGGCGTCTAACCCTGCTCAGTTCACTATTGTTGCCCGAGCACGCAGCTCTCAGCATCTTCGCTTCTTAGAGGCGTTGTTCATTCAGTCGAGAGATCCGCTATTGTGCCAACAAAAGGAGTTTGTACAGGCTCTTCGATTATTTGAGCGTGCCCGGATCATATCCGGGTCACTATACACACCCTTCCTTGACGTTCGTATTTTCTTGTATTCTCTCATTCCTGCGTTGTGACCCGATGAGTGCAGGTCGAAAAGCTTCGTCACTATGAATTTGTTAAAATAACATATTTTATATTTATATAAATGCGTATCGTTAATGTTTCAGGATATCTCTTTCAAGCTGCACATTACCTTGCAGTACTTATCCAAGTTCATAGTTATGCTCTAAATGGCCGTTGAACTGGTAATATCTGAACTTCTAGAAAATGTCATATATTTGTGATGGAACAACATAAAAAACATGACAGGTATCTCAGTCTGTCCGTTTCATCCTTCAAATTTGATTGCTATCAAAATCTTGGTTATTCAAAATCAATGTATTTATACCATAATATGGTTGAAACTTAATTTTTTAGAAAAAATAGGGTATTTCTAAACACTTGCACAAAAAACATTAAAAAATGTCTAAGTGCACAATTTCCATATCTTCAATTATTTTCATTGAAGATGTATCTTACATTGTTAAAACATGTATTAAAAAACTACGGATTAAAAAATTGTTGATTAAAAATCGCTAAACGTTGGTTATAAAATGAGTGTTGGTTAAAAATTACTTTTAATCTTGCGTGGGTTAAAATATTGTTGATAAACGTTGGTTATAAAATGAGTGTTGGTTAAAAATTACTTTTAATCTTGCGTGGGTTAAAAATATTGTTGATTAAATTTATTGTTTATAATCTTGTTGGTTACTTTGTAACCAACATTGATTAAAACAGTGTTCTCGGCTTTCCCGCCAAAATGATAGTGCTAACTGTCAAGACACTTTATTTTTTTGTTGGTTAAAAGTTTGATCAAAGTTGATTAAAGTAGCAATCTCGTGACCGAAAATCGCATGCGCATATGGATTTTGAACAAATTCGCTGCGCACGAATCTGTAACAGAAATTGTTTGCGATAAAAATGGAAGGCGCTGTCAAGTCAAGTCGCTGCATGATTGGGGACATTCAAAGAGCTTGGCGGCGTGTTTGAAGGTGAGAAACTCTTCTTCATATTTGTGATTGTTTTCTACCTTAATTTTGCGAAGAAATAGATCTACAATGTGCTCTTTCTTTCTAAATTTAAACGGCTTGGTTGCAAGTTCAACCTGCTCGATCTGGACTAGACCTGGCTAAGCCAGGCCCACCAGTAGATCTACTGACTACGCCTACCGACCGTACGGTAGCGAGGAGGCGACGCCGGCGGGATGGCGGTTGAGCAGTATTCAAGAAGGAATTCTCTTCGATTCTTTGGTGTGAAGGAATCCAGTAAGGAAAACACAGATGATGTCATCTTGAATTTGTGTAACAATGTACTCAATGTCAACATCTCTAAAGATGATCTTGATCGAACTCATCGTATTGGTCCTCCAAAAGAAGTTAATGGAAGCAAATCGCGTGCAATCATAGTGAAGTTCGCATCTTTCCGTAAGCGGCGCGAAGTCCTTGCAAACCGTCGCAGACTTGCAGGGAAACGTATGTCGATTCTTGAAGATTTAACAGCGAGAAATGCTCTTCTCCTTAGCGAAGCTCGTCTTCATGAGAATGTCAAGTCAACATGGACTATTGATGGCAGGGTCTTTGTTGTCTCCAAGCAAGCGAACAGATAAGAAACTGATAAGGAGGATATAGATAAGTTATGAACATGTACACGTTATATAGATACCTGATTATTTGACTTCTGGTTGAACTCTGTAAGATTTTTACTCTTTGTTTCTACTTTCTCTCTGTATTTTGAGAGATTGAACATTTTAGTGTATTCTGATGTTTGTTTGTTATATTATTCATGTATTAGGCATTTCATCATGTTTTTTCTATTGTTGTACCTTCTTCTCTTCTCTATACTATCCCCCTTTTCTCTCTCTGATCTTCTCTCTGATTCTCAAACACCTTTATCATATTATGATGTCGTGTATAAGTTGTAATCACACAATTGAGGTAGATGATCTAAGAAGTCACGTATGCATGACTGATTCTCATCCGAGTCCACCTTTGGAAATGTGCCATTGCTCATTTCCATCCTGTATTCATTCTACATTTCCTTTCCAAAGTTTGAGCAATGATGAACTCAGTGCAATATTTTATGTTAAAGATAAATCCATTGGTATTAACAATTTAATTACATCAACTGATATTAAAGAGGATGGTGATGATGAATTTAATTTCAGCAGGTTTTTGAATTGTAAATATTACTTAGATAATGACTTTAATACTGCATTTGATAATATTCATGGTCATTTTAGTATTTTGCATTTCAATAGTCGTAGTTTAAATAAATATTTTGATGCTATTTCTGATTTTATAAGTACTATATCGTTTGATTTCTCTATTTATGGTTTTTCTGAAACATGGCTTTCTGATGGTTTACCCATCTTAGTTAACGTACCTGGTTACTCATTTTTACACACTGACCGTCTCCAAGGAAGGGGTGGTCGTGTTTGTCTTTTAGTGTTAAATAGTTTTGATTATGTAATACGTAAAGTTAGCATGTACCCTTCAAATGATTATGAGTCATTATTTATTGAAGTTAATTTACCTAGGCATAAGAACATTATTGTTGGTATCTTATACAGGAAACCTAAGTCCAATATAAATGAATTCATTTCTGTCTTTAATGAGTTTTTACACAAAATCAATTCTGAAAACAAACAGGTCTATCTCATGGGGGATTACAACATTGATCTTATGAATAGTACAAATTCTGCTGTTAATAGTTTCTTAGGTATAATCCATTCAAACTGTTTACTCCCTTTGATAGATAAACCATCTAGAGTGACTGATACAATTGCAACACTTATTGATAACATATTCACAAATAATTTTGATTTAAATGCTTCCAGATCACACAAAATCAATTCCCAATTCAAAGAATTGCTGTGAAATTTTCTAATAAACACATTATTAATAATGAATCGATTAATACTTTCAAGGAAATTTTAGCAATGACGAATTGGAGTGCTATTTTTGAATGCTCAGACACACAGCTTGCTTTTAAAAAGTTTTCAAGTATTTTCTCTGAACTATATAATGAGACATTTGTAAATAAAAAAGTTAGACACACCCAAAATAAAATTAGGAAACCATGGATTACATTTGACTTATACAAAAAGATAAATAAGAAAAATAAACTATTCAGATTATATTGCCATTCTCATACTGAAAGTAATAAAAATAAATATATTCGTGCTCGTAATCATATAAATAAATTATTGAGAAGAGCTCGTAAAGACTATTACAAAACAACAATTTAAGCGGCTAAAGGAAATATGAAAAAACCTGGCAGATTATTAATGGTATTGTAACGAAATTGGGTTTAATTTCGTAGAAAAGTTTTAGTATAAAAATGATCGTTTTGGCCGATTACCGCATTGACATAACATTTTATCAAAATGTGAGATCGATCATGTTACGTTTCTAAGAAAAGAGGATATTTTAGTTACACTTTAGCCTGTAACTTTTGGTGGTGTTATATTTATTTTATATGATTGTAACCAAGTTATTTAGCAGTTCATGCCAATTAATCCGGTAGGTCATTTACCTAGGTCAAAACAAGGAAAGGTAGGAAAATATGAGTTGATTATTGCATGTGTATTTAATTAACCACTTTTTCTTGTACATGTAATTGCATATGTGATGGTGTATTTGCTGAATAATTGTCTACGGCTGAGTCATTTGCTCTATGCCCAGTCAGCGCTCACCGAGCCTGATAGTACGGTGGCTGATACTTCAGGCTGGCTTGGTGTGCGGGCCAAATGATTCATATGATGGTTTGGATGATTTGGAAGATTTCGAGAATAACTTGTTCAATCGCTACGCCAGTGATTGATCTCTTAGTTTTCGCCTGGCTGTTTTAGCACCTCATTGCAGGGGAGCTGGTGGATGACAATCACCTGAAGTCTTCTGGACATGGTCGTGCGGTGCTGCGTACTTCTGGACATGGTCGTGCGGTACTGCGCACTTCTGATGAGTAAACTAGCAGAAATAACGCAGTAGTGGCGGTTTGCAGAGAAAGCAGGTTCGACAAGGTGGTATATTTCCGCCAAACGTACCACGTCCTCAGCTCGGGCTATCCTGCCCGAAAAGCGCAGCTGGAGGAAGCAGCGTCGATTTTGTTACAGTATATTGGGTAAGTCGTGTAACACTCCACCAAATTGTCGATGGCAAACAAATAAACAACCCCAAAGATATAGGTAATCACTTTAACAATTTTGGGGTAAAAATTGGTTCTTCATTAACATCATCAGTACCATCTTGTAATGATGCCTATGCCAATTTCTTGCCGAGATATAATCCAAATTATATATACTTTAAAAGTGTTACTGAGTGTGAAATTATTGACATTGTTATAAAACTTAAATGCACTAATAGCTCTGGTATTGATGAACTTCTACTGACCACAGGTCATTAAAAGAATCATTTATTATAATACTATACCACTGTGCTATATTTTCAATTTATCTATTTCTACACGTGGTTCCTTTAGAGTTAAAAACTGCCAAAGTTGTACCTATTCATAAAAAGAATGATATACATGATATAAATAATTATAGACCAATATCTATACTTCCATATTTTTCTAAAATTTTGGAAAGGCTATCGCATGTGTAGCTATTTTCGTAAAAATTCTCTTTTTAATGAAAGTCAGTATGGTTTCCTTAGAAATGTTTCAACTGAAATGGCCGTCATTCATCTTCATGATCATTTGATTAATGCCTTTAACAACAAAGAGTATGCAATTGGTCTCTTTTTAGATTTAAGTAAAGCATTTGACACCATCGATTTTTCTATTTTATTGTATAAACTGTATTTTTATGGAATCAGAGGTTTACCACTTTTATGGTTTACAAATTACATACATGATAGAACACAATATGTTTCATTTAATCATATTTTATCTGATCCATTAAAGTTAACTTGTGGTGTGCCACAGGGATCAATCCTTGGCCCGCTCCTATTCTTAATTTACATAAACGATCTCCCATATTGTTCAGAAAAATTGAAATTCATCCTTTTTGCTGATGACACTAATATTCTTTATACATCAAATGACCAAACTTCTTTGAAAAATAATTTGGTTACTGAATTACAAAAGGTTTCAAACTGGTTCAAATGTAACAGGTTGATCATTAATACTGATAAGTCTAATTTCATTTTATTTCACTCTATTCATAATCACGTCTCTCTAGATTTAGACATAAAAATGGAAAATCAGATTATTAAACGTGTTCCTTCCACCAAATTCTTTGGTATATTCATTGATGAAAATCTCTCATGGAAAATGCATATTGCTCATGTAAATAAAATAGTTTCCATGAATGTAGGTGTCATCAGCAAATTACTTTTCTTACCTCAGTCTATCTTGCTTTTGCTGTATAACACATTGATCTTACGATATCTTAATTATTGTAATATTGTATGGGCTAATACTTATCCTACAAAACTACACTCTTTATACATATTACAAAGGAGGGCTGTACGGATAATTACTCAATCCCATCATCAAGCTCATTCACTGCCCCTCTTTAAGCAACTCAATGTATTAGATGTTTATCAGCTCAATGAATATATGTGTGCAATACTTCTCTTTAAGCATGTTAACACTGAGCTACCCAAGATATTTTGTGATATGTTTCTAAAGAATAGTGCAATACACAATTATAATACCAGGGGCAAGAATAAATATCATAGATGGAAAGTTAATTCAGATTTCTCTTTATATTCCTGTAGGCATCATGCACCTGTTATCTGGAATTCTTTACCTCATGATATAACTTGTATTTCATTCTACAGTTGTTTTAAGCGTAAACTCAAACAGTTTCTTTTATCACGTGACTCTAACTGATATGTAAATTATTTTGGCAATCTCTATTCCCCTTTCTTTCTCTCCCCCCCCCCCCTTTTCTTCTTTTAATCTTTCTTTTGTCTGATTTTTTTGCTCATTTTCATGTTTGTATATGTTGTACTTTGGGCTAGTATGGTTCCAAATGCAGTTACTTATTTTGTTATTATCATTTATTTTCTTGATGTATATATTTATTCCTTCTTGCCAATTATGTTACTGAATCATATTTTATAGGGAAACTGTCTTGACAAAACCCTTTTGGAGTTTTTTTTTACAGATATTCCCATTTTAGTTCGGTCATAGATTTATATTGTGCCATGTCATTCTCATGTATATTATGTATAGAATTGCATTGCATGTATTATTGTATTTTTAACAAATGTTTTCATCAAAGATTGGATCTAAAATAAAATGTGAATTGAATTGAATCCCAGGTCTGCATATTCAGCAAATTATGTATTTGTAATGGAACAATATAGAAGCATAACAGAAGTGTCTAAGTGTTTTATTTCATGCTGAAAGTTTGTTATTAAAATCTTGGTCATTCAAGGTCATATTAATGTATAACTTGGTCGTTATGGTAACGAGCAGGTTTGAAACCGACATTTTAAGAAAAATAGAGTAATTCTGTATTTAAACACATTTTTTCAATGTTTATGTACACATATTTGTTTTCCAAACTGTGACTTATTTCAATGTAGGTTTTTAAGTTAACAGTCATGGCCAATCACAGCGAAAAATTTGCACGGACCTCGAGAATCGCGTAAAAACAAATCCATCGTTATTTTTATGTAAATCTTAATTTTGTCATGATATATCATAAACACCATTCTTTCCTCGCTCCTCGATATTCACGCTCGTGCCAAGATTCGCAAGGTTAGGGACCGTCATGACAATACCTGGTACAACGGCGAGATTAATAATAATAATAATACCTGGCATTTATAAAGCACCTTTCCCAAGTACTGGCTCAAAGCGCTATAGATATATATTATTACCCCGGTCATTGGATTCTGGCACGCCCGCACACAGTGTATGCACATTCTCCACTCCCTGGGGAGCATTCCAGCCAGTCGCCTGTTAAGCGCACACATGCTAAGCAAAGGACATTACCTTTCGCCATCCTACCGGGTACCCATTTAACACCTGGGTGGAGAGTGGCAAATGTAGATTAACGTCTTGATAAAGGACGCTAGCCAATAGACGGCTACTTTACGGCACTTGGTGATTAGTTTGTGCCAAAGAACTTTGAACTTGCCGCACTTGGCGCTACTTGCTGACTATATGAAAATCTAGCAAGTTGTGTGAGAAAGTCCTGCGATGCCGCCCTGCTTTTATAGGCGGCAAGTGGCGCTGAATGGCGGGTAACCAGGTGGCATTTGGCGCGAAGTAGTCACCAATCGCGTGCCGTTTGGCTCGCGCCACTGCACATTTGGCGCGAACAAGGTGCCACTTGGCGCCATGTGGCGCGAAATCTCATTGGCGCAACTTGGCGCGCACCATTACATTCCAGTGGATTCCAATAGGCGGATTGTTTGCGCCAAAGGGCGATATGTTCGCGCCATTTGGTGCCACTTGGCGGACACTTGGCGCTGATTGCTCGATGCAAGTGGCGCAACGAAGATTTCAAACATTTTGAAATTTTCTTGCCGCCAAATTCAAATTTGGTGACACCACGAGCCAGTTGGGAGGCAGTTTGAGCCACTACACGCCATTAGGCGCCACAGCAAATTGCATGGGCGCAAACTGGCACCAACTGGCGCCGGCCCAGTGGACTCCTAGCATAACGGTAAGCTTCACATTGACAGAGAGATGTTCCGTGCACAACGAGATTTTGTGAATTATCTCGTCGAACGAGCCAAACGTTCCTACTTTGTTGGGCTAATCGATAACTGTGGACAGGACTCTAAGAAACTCTTCTTTACGGCCAATCTTGTCCTGAATCGGAAACAGAGCTCTCCACTTCCAAGACATGCTGATAGTAAAGAACTGGCTCAAAGATTTATTCAGTTCTTCCGCTCAAAGGTTCATAAGATTCAGGACAGTCTCACTCCTGACCTAACCCCACCTTGATCCTGTCACATCAGCATCCCTCGAGACGATTCAACCTACCACCTCCGATGAGATACAGTCACTGCTCCGTAGATTGCGAGCTAAGTCATGTCAACTAGACCCTGTGCATACTGTTCTCATCAAGGACTGCTCCTCTACATTAGCCTCTGTTATCTCACAGATTGTAAACTTAAGTATCGATCAGGTATGTGTCCCTTCTGTCCTTAAATCGGCACACATTCTTCCCTTATTCAAAAAACCTAATCTTGATTCTGATTTACTAAGTAATTACCGTCCGGTTTCTAATCTCCCTTTTTGTTCAAAATACTTGAGAGGGTTGTGTTCGCTAGATTAAATGATTACTGTCTCGATAATGACCTCCTTGACCCGTTTCAATCTGCATATCGTCCCCACCACAGTGTAGAAACCCTCCTTGTTAATGTATCCAACTTTATTCTCCAGGAGATGGACGTGGAAAGGTAACTGCAATGTTACTCCTTGATTTGTCTTCCGCCTTTGACACGGTTCACCATACTGTTTTGGTGAATACCCTCATGTCGCTAGGTGATAAAGGTCAATCTCTGGAATGGTTTAAATCATACCTGTCATGTCCTTCTGAAGCTGTCATGATAAACGGTTGCCTTTCAGATTTTTTACCTCTTACATGCGGAGTTCCGTTTTTCCCTTTGTATCGTTGTATTTGTATAGTGTACACACTATGTATCCTTAGAAAATCTAAGGCAAGCCTGGTGGATATGGTAACTGTCTACACTACGTACTCGAATATTGTTCCCCTGTTTGGCACACCTCAGTTACCCTAAATGAGAATAATAAATTGGAATTTGTTCAAAAGCGGGCCCTCAAAATAATTGTAGGCTATAACGTGACTTATGCCAATGCCCTTGCCATAACTAAACTCACTACTCTATCTGATAGAAGAGATTCCCTTTTGCTAAGATTTGGACAAAAACTCAAAAACTCCACAAACACCTTCTTCCCGTCCCTAGATGTAATTCAAATTTAAGACAGCTTCGTAATATGACTGGCTTCCCTACAATTAAATGCAATACAGAACGATATCGAAAATCCACCATCCCTCACCTTGCCAGAATCTTGAAATAACCCCCCCCCCCCCCCCCCCCCTCCTCCACGCTTTGCATCCCAAACATTTTCACTTCTCAGATTCCATGGCTAGATGTAATGACTCATTTTGCATGGTTATGGCTTTCTAACTTGGTTATATTTATGTATTCCTCCCAAATCTTCTCCTTTCTATCTATCTCCTTCTTTCTTTCTCTTCCCTTTTCTTTCCTATTCTTTAATTTTTCTTTCTTTCTCTCACTTTTCACACTTGTTATCTTATTATTTGTGGAGCGTAAATCTTAGTATTGTCGTTTTGCTTCCAATTATGTATCTTTTTATATATTTGATGCGATTCTATTGATATATGCACATATATATCTGATTGTAAATTGACCCCTTCAGCCCCTGTGCTGCTGGTCAATCATCATATACCATATTACATAAAATAAAAATTTAACCGGTTTGAAGAACATTTTTCATCACCACTCTCTTTCTTATCATGTTTATGCTGATGATATTCAAATATATACTTCTTTCAAACCCAATCAGAGCAATGCAGCCAGCGCTATCCATAATCTTGAGACATGTGTACAAGATGTTCATAATGTGAATTTGTAATGTACGGTTCTAAGACTCAGAAGATTTCCATCACTCCAATTACTCTTGCTGGACATGAAATTACCTTATCCAATGTATGCCGTAACCTTGGTGTGTTTCTCGACTTAAAGGGTCACTAAAATAAAAAAAATAATTGCCCATTTTTCGTAAGAGGGTGTCATCAGGAGCCAAAAAATATCCATAACACAATTTTGTATGCATTCAGTCATATTTTATAATCATTTGAAAAGTACATTTTTGCTGTCATAAGCCCCGCCCCTAAAAAAACACAGCGAAGCGACATCGTGATCACGTGATCTGTGACGCATGAAAAGTAAGGGAAAATATTCCACTAACCTATACCGTGCGCGCCCTGAGGCCCCCGGCAGGCCCAGCCCGGTGCCGAGCATGATATTCACCGCATCGACCATTTGCATTGCGTATTTTCGTGTGTTTAATTTCTCACAATAACTTTGATTTTGGGACACAGTTTCATCAATAATGCCTAATCGGTGTATAGTTGCGGGCTGTAGCAAGACCCCTACAGATGGTGTAAGCCTACATCATTTTCCTAAAGATGAAAATCTACGGAAATTGTGGGTCGCAAATGTAAAGCTCACGCGGGCAGAGTGGCAAGGGCCAGCCAAGTGAGTGGAGTACAATCTGCAGCGATCACTTTGCCGAAGATGATTTTGAGGATCCTGGCCTGTATTCCGAATTTGGCATGAAGAGAAGGATAAACTAGCTAAAAGATTCAGCTATTCAAACGATCAGACTTGGAGTCAAGTTCCAATCTGTTTTTCAATGACAGCAGCTGCAGCAGCTTCACCCGTAGACCGAAAATTCTGTCTCTCGTTCGTTAGCTAAGACGACCTAACGAACGAGAGACAGCATTTTCGGTCTACTTCACCCGTAACTCCAGGGAGCTCCAACGCGTTGGAGCTCCCTGGAGTTACTTCACCCACGGCCCTTCACCGTATTCTGCGAGGGGTTCAAACATATAATATGGTCGAATTCCCCCTTGCCACTCGAGCTTCTTTGCCTTCGGGGTCTGATAAATCATCTGATAAATCAGAGTTCGTATCTGCATGGCTCAGAAAAGTCCTCCAACTCGCAATCGCGGACACTTTTCCTCTCTCTATATAAGTTACTCGAATTCAGCCAAAATCTAAGTCAGTACTAACGTACTATGTCAAGCAAAGTAAAAAAAAAAGCCGTACACTCTTAGAAATATTGGGCAAAATTTTACCCAAATTTTACCCAACATGAGGGTCCTTATGAGTCCGACCAACTTTTGGGTAAACTTTACCAATTTCATTCTTATTTTATTCTTATTTTTGACCAATGTTGGGTAAATGCATGTAAAAGTTGAGCAAGATTTAACCAACCTATGCCCAATCTTCATTTACCCAGTGGCATTTACCCAACATTTCTAAGAGTGTAAGTGAAATAAACAAAACTAAAGCGTTCACCAGTCGCTATGTACGAGGGGAACATAGTCACTGCCGTATTAAAGATGTGTAGGACATTGTACATACAGACGAAAACGGCTGTGCACGCGTTTATGACCAATGCAAAACTTTCGTTCGGCAAGCTCAGATGGATGAGAACATTGTTCAAAAGAAAAGCTAGAAAACAAAACAAGTGCTGTATATTTGGGCAAAAGCGTTTTCTGGTCTTGTAGAAAATATATTGCTAATGATTATTCACTCCTAAGATTATATTGATTAATTTCCTATTTTCATAAATTGTCCGTTGAACAGAGGAGTCAAATACCGCATTCTGTGTACAATATTATATGCTGCAGCCTGCAGATCTTGTGCCTCTTACTTTTCATACGTCACTTAGGGGTTAGCCAATCAGCTCACGAGTTTTAAGGAACGGTCCCAAAACCTCTACTTTTCCCCCTTTTTCGCCAAAACGAGACATAATTTGGACAATCGATTTGCAGATTCGTGATTAGAAGGCAAAACTACATGGAAAGAGCACACATTTTCTCTCTAATTTAGTAAACCTTTAAATATGACAATGTCTACACAAATTCAATATGTCTCAAAATCAATTCGTTATCAGTTACGCAAGTTAGGTTTTATTCGGAAATACCTTAACCGTAGTGCCACTGAGAAAATTACTCATGCTTTAATCTCATCTCGCTTGGATTTTGGTAATGGCCTCTAGTTTCGTTTGCCTCACAACCTACTTGCAAAATTACAAAAATTACAGAATGCCGCTGCTCGTGTCGTGACCCTCTCCAACAAGCACAGTCACAGTACACCAGTTCTCAAAACACTTCATTGGTTGCCTGTAGAAGAACGTATTGTTTTCAAGATTCTTCTGTTTATATTTCACTGTATACATGGCTCTGTTCCGCAGTACAACATTGGTTTGATCAAGCATTACATTCCCTCTAGACTGTTACGTTCTCAAAACTCTGGCTTAACACAAAGTGGGGGAGCGAACCTTCGCTCATGCTGGGCCGTCGATATGAAATACTCTTCCTCAAGGGATTAGAAATAGCATTTCTGTTGAAGTGTTCAAAAATAATCTTAAAAAGTATCTGTTTAATTTGGCCTATAATTGATTACAATTACCTTTCATGTCCTTACCTCTCCTATTGCACTTATGCTTGTTTGTGATGTATTTCATCTTTTGCACAAGTTGTGCCTTGAGCATTTGATCATCAAGTGGATTCAGCGCCTTATAAATCTTATATATTATTATTATTATTATTATACAAATAATATGCATTAATAAATATTTTGATTGATAATCAAGTAAAGGAATGCATTGGAGATGATGCAAGAAGTTCCTTTAAACCTTTAACACATTATTACATAAGCACATTTCTTATTATTTCTTTGCTTTTCGATTTAAACTTGTTTATTTTTTTTGTACGTAAAACTCAGTAATTCTCAGTTTTCGGGCTTTAGGTCACAAAAGGTCGTGTGACGTAGTAACGGTATGACCGATTATTGTAAACTTGATATCACAAGTTGCGAAAGACTAACTGATAGAAAAGTCAGAAAGTGGCATGGTGTGAAATGCAGTGGTTCGAAATGCGCGGCGAGATTTGTCGGGGGGGGGGGGGAGGGGTGCAGTACAGTAAGGGTTAACTGCCCAGCTCTCAGCTGTTATACCTGTTTGGCATTAAACTGATGATGGGTGTGAGCACCAAGGCTCCATCCTAGGTAATACACCTGTTGAATATTGGAATTTTAAAAATACCATACACTTTATGCCTGACATCATAAAAATGGAAAATCAGGGTTTAACATTAAATGTGCTTTTCTGCAACATTCCCAATCGATAAAGGCCATGGTTATGCCAGACAAGGGTCATTGCTATATCAAAGCTGTGATAGAAAAAAATGTGTAACAGGACATTTGCCGATGGATTTCTAGCTGTCCTGCTGAATCTGGAGTGTTGCCGAACAATTTTCAGCTGCAAAAAAAGTGGAGTTAAAAGTATGCGTGCTAGGCCTACAAAATTATTTGATATATAAAGGTAATATTGGCTGCTTAAAAATTTCCTCCATAGTTTGGGATGCTGTTATCACTCAGACTTTTGTTCAGCATGTCAAGCAGCCACTGGAGTGCAACAGGTCCAAGATGTTTGATCTGCTCATAGACTGAGGATGTCATCAAGTCCTGCTGCCTTGTTGCTCTTCATTGCTTTGATGGCACCACAAAGTTCGCTCATGGTGAAAGGTCTTGTGAAGTCTGAAGGCCTTTGGGAATTTATCCCTGCAAATTGGGGGAGCTTTGCTCTTCCTGGGTGATGGCTAGGGTTACCCTGACTGTTCACAAGGAGCTGGTGGGCGACTTGGTCGTAAGTAACTTGTGGTTTTGGTTGGGTTTTCGTATAGTCATTTCCGAGGATCCGAAGGGTTTTCCAAGCTTTCCTGCTGCTGTGGGTCATATCAGTTGATTGGATGAATTCTTACCACTTTCTCCTTCTACTTTCAATAATTGCTGTGGTTAGGTGTTCCCCACATTCAAGTGTGTCAGCACTGAAAGAATGTTTGAATTCGTGCTCATACAACTGAGCTTTTCTATCACTGTAATATTCTTGAGATATCTGACTTGTACTTTCTTGGAATCTTTGAATATTTATATATACGAACTCTCGAAAAGTAATTTACCGGATGATTCCTCCTTTTTTTTAACCCAACATTATGCTGTACATTCCTACCCAAATAGACAGACAAACCATTTCTACCTCCCCGAGCTCCCAACTTTTTGGCAAACAAAACAATCACCTTTACTACACCCAAATTCTGGAATAGCCTGAAAAACGAACTGGTTGATAGCTCCTTCAATTCTTTTGGAAGCTAAAATGTTACCTTTTAAGTAAGTACGTCTGAATATTCACGTCATGATGGATCGTACAGGTGGTCACATGGACTTTGTTCTTGTTATACTGTCCTGACGTTACAATTTTTCGTTCGCTTCTTTCTTCTTCTTCTTTCTCTTCTTTTCTTTAGTCTCTTTCGTCATTTTCTTTTCTTTACTCCACATTATGAGCTTTGCCCTCCTTGCTCGTTTAGTGAATCTGATATTTCTATTCCTATTCGCTTTTTATTACATAAATAATTTTTTGTTACTACAAAATATCAATATGGCACGAACAAGAGACATGATAACAAAGCTTTTCGACCTGCACTCATCAGGTTATCACGCAGGTATGTAACAAATTACTCGAAATCAAGAATTACAAGAAATTGTTAATTTCATCTGTCATGAAGGCACGTTCCATTGTGGGACTATGTGTGACCTTAGCATTGCTGATGCGGTCAGAAATGAACTTAGGTACAACTTTAGAGTTAATGCAATCATGAAGATACTGGATAAACAACTTACCCGTTCTCAGCTTACCTTTCAGTCGGACAACATTGTTGATTTCTTGAATTTGATCCTTGGAGTACCTCGTCCGAAAATACACAAATAATTTCTTGGTACTACAAAATTTCAATATGGCACGAAAAAGAGACATGATAACTCCCGAAAAAGAGACACGATAGCTCCCGAAATCGCGAAAATCAAAATTATTCTCCTTGACAATGGTTACCCTGAGCATGTTATATCTCGCACCATAACACTGTGTTAATATAAAACTGTTCTCTCCATTCGCAGAAAAAGGTCGACTATCTACTGTAAAAAGGCTAATCAGTGAACCCGCCCAAATTTGAATAGCGCTCTTTGGAAAAAAATGTCAGAAATTTTTGGAATGAATCTTATAATTTACAGCTTATATCAGTAATAAAACATTGGCTGATGCTTGCTATTATAAAATAATTATAAGTCTTTTACAAATCATATATTGCAACGAAAATACTTGGCCCAACGGAGTTTTTCCATTGCAGTCAAGAACTAATATCAATTATATAACATACTATAATAATTAACAATCACAAAAACCATCTGGCGAGTGAGTTCCGACAGGTTTCATAAGGTTTCCTTTTCTAGATGATCTAGCTCAATGATGGTGGGTGGATTACCATAGGGGGGTCTGGCAGGCACTCTCCACCACTTAAATCGTCTGGCATTGCCCATTCATGTACCCTGGGGACTATGGCGAATCTTTTGATATAGGTTTCTTAGGGTTTCCTTTCCAGCTGATCTATCTCATTTTTTGACCACTTTGTGACCTCCCCCTGGCCACCACATAGAACATGTCAGACGGTCAATTCGTTATATCGGACTATGCGATCTTTATATTCATGCACATGAAAATTGGTTTCCTTTCCAGCTAGGTTGACCCCCCCCCCCCCCCCCCCCCCCCCGGCTCCCGGACTATAGTGCTATAATAGCACTAGTTTCTATGCAACATTGAATAATACCCCGCATTCACTATCTTGGCAAGAGGCCTAAAACCGTGAATTGGGCCTAACAGGAAAAATCAACTGAAGAAAGAGGAAAGAGGGCAATGTAGGTTTGAGAGCAGTGACGTGTCTCCTGTTAAAATCATAATAAAATACATTGCCTTGCATGACTTACTAGCCTAATACAAGCTCCCAATCAAGCTTTGTTAGAGATAAAGTCCTCGGCCCATATTCATATAACCATGCTAAGCTAGCTGGCAACTAAAATGTTCCTTAGTTGTCAACTAAGCACTAGTAGGTATTCATAAAACCCTGCTAAGTTATCGTTGGCAACTAAGCCCTATTCATAATGCCTAGTTCCACCTAAACTACGCTAGTTGGCAACTAGACCGAAATGGTATTCATAAAACCTGACTAAGCTTAGTTGGCAACTAAATTTCATTGCAAATTTAGAGTTGATGTGGAGTACCTCTAAATCACTAGTTGGCAACTAACTGTTATAGGACTACATCGCCAATCGTCAGAAAAATGACATGGTCAGAAATTTCATGTAAGAGAAGAGATTTGCGGGAGAAATGAAGAGGGTATATTTCGGAAGAGATGGGGATCATACATACATTTTCTAAAGTGCTGTAGATTTTCCCAAGAAAATGACACTATCTAACATTATATAAATTATGATTTATGTCATTAATACAACCACCACAAAGAGAAAATAAATCGCCTTGTTTCATTCTGCAAAATTAAATTTCAAACTTGCCTCCCTCTGCCCATAAAGAATAAAGTGATGTCTCATGTGACTTTTTGCACGTTGCATTTTCCTCACACATTTGTCGGGGACATATACTAGTATTTTGACAAAAAGACACCCAATGGTTTTTCTTTTAGGTAGATATGTGTGAGGAACAATATCCTTAAAACACTGGAACCCTTCCGACAAAAAAGAAGAGGAAAAGAATGTGTAACAGAGGTATAAATAGGGAAATAAAAGAAAAGAAATATAGTGTACGCATGGAATTGGTATGGATGTACCCCCTACGCTTGATGGAAAGAGAGGGGCTATATGTGAGATTGTTACTTTGCTTCGACAGGAGCCCGGAGAGCTCGGTTGGTAGAGCACTGGTCATGTAATCCAGGGTCCCGGGTTCGAATCCCGGTCGGGGCATTGTAATTTTTCTCACATTTACTTTCTTTATGATATATTCAATCCTATCAATAGACCTGTTTACTAAGTGATTCAAATTTTATGCATAGTTTTGAAACAAAGGTTGTTCTTGACAACCTGAAAGCTTGCCAGAGGCTTGTCAGACATAGCAACATGTAATGTATGCAAACTGGATTCCAAGTATTTTAGTTCATTCATTAATAACAGGTTAATGGAATACCTCGTTACTAGGTCCCCAGGAAAGAAACATCCCGGCATAAATTTGAATCACTTAGTAGACAGGTCTAATAAAAAAAACTGAGGAAATTAAAAGAAATGGACACTAAGGAGAAAGAAAAAAAAACGAGAAAAAAGAACGAATGATAAAAAATAAGGGAAAATGTGGAAGACTAAGTTTGGCAACTAATCCTTCCCTAGTATAGTCAAAGACTTTCAATAGTATTAAGACAGATTACTCTCACCTACTTTCGTAGTACATTTTGGCAGGTCTAAATTGCTGTGTTGATATTTCATATCTTACTCTATCTTTTTTAAAGTCTGATTTTCGCACGAGAGAAAGGATGGATAGTTGAAAAAACAATTTTTGAACCTTTATTGTCAATAAACCTGCCACTATGAATCCCTAGGATCATGCCTGCTTTTTGACAGAGTCATCTGTCATAGGGTTAACACGTGAAAACAGGGATTTTAAGAATGATTATAGTTTCCATAGTATTACCTTGAATTTATTGTAAATGTAGCTTACATGTAATTTGAG
This sequence comes from Heliocidaris erythrogramma, assembly GCA_025617745.1. Taxonomy (NCBI): domain Eukaryota; kingdom Metazoa; phylum Echinodermata; class Echinoidea; order Camarodonta; family Echinometridae; genus Heliocidaris; species Heliocidaris erythrogramma. The sequence goes on along the minus strand of CM046862.1, from coordinate 4,895,018 downwards.
ACTCTGAAAAAGCTTAATGAAGGCTCAAACAGTGGAAGAGACCCCCGCATAAATAAATGGGAATCTGCATGCTTTGGGCCTTCCAGCTGCCATAGGTTAACACATGAAAACAGGCATTTTGAAATGATTTCTGTTCCCCTAATATCTATTTGAAATTATGAAAAATATGATTTACATGAAATTTGAAGCTCTGAAAAGGTATAATCAAGGCTCGATGAGTCCAATAAACTCCGCATGAATAAACAGGAATATGCATGCCTTTGGCTTTCCAGCTGCCATAGATTAACACATGAAAACAGGCATTTGGAAATGGTTTTAATTCCCCTAATATTTATTTGAAATCATTAAAAATGTGATTTACATGAAATTTAAAGCTCTGAATATATATAATTAAATAAATCCAATCTCCTCCCTGGTGCAGTTAGAGTTGATTCTTATCTGTTTTGGGACATATATGAGGATATATAAAAGGGAATATGCATGCTTTTGACCCCTCCCCCCCCCCAAAAAAAAAAGTAGTCGTGTAGTATCGATCACGTGAGATCCACATCCAATGAGATCGTGCGCTAGCAGACGACGTACGTCCGCCCGAAGGATTCCAGTTCACCATTATATTTCTAACGGTTCAGAGGCAAAATCAAATGTGTCAAATTTATAAAATCATATAATCAGTCTTCTATCACCGAATTACGCCTAGCCAAATGACTAATGTTAGATCAAGCAGAATAGTTGAGCTATGTGCGATCCCGATCGAGGTGGTGGCGTTGCCGAAAGAATCATGAGATGCCTTCTATTCTGAGATTTCGGGCAAACAAGGGGGAAAAAGTTGTCACATTTTTCATATTTCTTCTGTGCCGGGGGGTGGGGGACACACATTTCCTTTCATTGGATGTGCAACTAAGAAAATTAATGTCAGATTTGGTTTTGGCTGGCACGTAGTAGGACACCACCAATAAAATCTACGAGAATCTTGGATACGCCACTCTTACTTAATCGGTATATTTATATAAGGAATTCCTCACAGCAATCTCATTTTTATGAAGCCTTTTCTGTTTTGACTTTTAACGGAATAAGGCCAATAGATATACATTATAGGTCTATAAACCCTTTAATTTGCAATAATTATGATATCAAATGAAATGTTCAGATTTCGAAAAATAAAGATACCATTTTATTATCTTTTTTTTTTTCTTGGCAATACCCTCAGATAGCGCAGTGTGTGGACATATAGAGCTTAAAACCATGGAACATGTTTGGACCACGCCCCCCCCCCCCCCCCCTCCTCGTATAAATATTTCACAGCGAATAACTTTAACAAAAATACAAACATCTCTCTTGGCTCCCTCTCCTCCCTGGTGCAGTTAGAGTTGATTCCTATCTGCTTTGGGACATATATGAAGGGACAATATCAAGAGTATATGCTCTTTTACGGCTTTACCAATTAAGTGATGTACAGAAAAATAGAAAAAATAAAGAAAATACAAATAGAACATAGACTATAACCTTTCCCTCTGGGCCGATCGACATGTATCACAATGTATACGCGTGCTTTATTTCGGGACTGAGCACTCTTCGTATTTAAACTCTTTGGTAAAGTTTGATATTAATAAGCCAGTTCGTAGATGCAATCTGAGCATGAGCCGGTCATCTGTGACAAATTCTAAAAACCACTGACACGAATACTTTATATACGCTCATGAATGTCATGTAATTGTAAAATCAGCACTGATTTTCTTATTTACTATATAAATCTATATACCTACCTATTATGCCTGTAGTCTTGACTACGGGACCCCTTCGAGAATTTAACACAAATGAGTCACAATATTGTGCGCACCCCCCGTAATCCTATTGTCCCCTTCGCCACTCACGCGCGTCAACACGCTACGGCCATCTTCCTCTTTTGCGAGCAATCCCAAGTAGAAACATGTTGCTTGCAAGGTGAGGGGAAGGAGGGAGGGTCATAGGTAGGTATATAGATTTATATAGTAAATAAGAAAATCAGTGCTGATTTTACAAATTTACTGCAATAAATCATATATACCTACCTATTATGCCAGACCAGCGCCAACTCAAAGACCGGGAGGCATGTTTCAAGCAGAAGGGAATAGGATTACAGCGAAGAATACAAAGACACAGCGGCCTTCAAGGTGGCTGACGCAAACATAGCCTCACCTGCGGGAACATCCCTAAGGTAGCAAGAAATGAAGGAATTGGGCGAACGCCAATAAGCAGCCTTCAAAATATCATCAAGCGCCACACCTTGAAACAGAGCCCAAGAAGTGCTGACACTACGAGTGTCATGAGCACGAGGCTTACTGTCGGAAAAAAGAGCCCCTGTGCCAGCAGCCCTAAAAGCCTCGACAATCCATCTAGAAATGGAATCAAGAGAAGCAGGAGAAAAAGGCTCTCTAGTGATCAGGAACAACTGATCATCCTTACGATAAGACTTAGTCTTATTAAAATACCAATTGAGAGCCACTTTGTCCTCGCGCACTGACGAAAACCCAGAAAGCAGACAAAGAAAAATCTCAACAGGGCCAGAGGCAGCTGTCTGATTCTCGGCAATAAAAGAAGCCTTAGGAATCAAACTAACGCCTTTTCTCTCCCAACGAACATGACCAGGAGTAAGGCAGAGAGCATGAAGAGTACTGCGCCTCTGCCCAGAGGCAAAACCTACCAAAAAGAGCGTCTTAACCGTAAGATGATGAAGCGAGCTTCACCTAACGGTTCGCAAAGAGGTTTCGCCAAGGCCTCCAGGACCTTAGGCAGACTCCAAGACGGCACTAACCTAGAACAAGGAGGTCGCTTCAAAAAGAACGACCGAATCACACCACTTAACAGCGGGGAATTGGAAATCCCCGAACCATCTGAGAAACCCGAATGAATGGCCCCGATCGTTCCGAACGGTAGCCTCAGATAGCAGAGATGGATCTCCCTTTGTCAAATAGCGAGATTAGAAAATCCGCAATTGAACCAATAGGAGCCGATAAGGGGTTTGATTTCGCTCTTTACGCCAAAGGAAAAAGACCGAAAGACGGGAATTATAAATCTCCCTAGTAGAAACTCCACGACTGGACAATAAAAATTCCGCGGCTCTATCACAGAGACCCGACTGTCTTGCAGATTCCCCGACAAGGGCCAAGCGGTTGAGCCGCCAGAAGGCTCATTAGCTCCGGAACCAACTCCTCCTGGGCCAAAAGGGAGCTATCACAAGCACCCGAGCCCGATCTTCCCTGATCTTCCGCAAGACTCGCGGAATCAGCTGGAAGGGAGGAAAGGCAAATCCTCGAAGATTCTCCCAACTGAGAGAGAAAGCATTGAGAGCCCAAGCTCCCCAATCGCGCGCACAGGAGCAATATATCGGAAGTAGGTGGTTCAGAACCGACGCAAAAAAGATCCACTTCCAGTGGATCCAGGTAACTGCAAATGCGGCGAAAGACCTCTGGATGGAGCATCCATTCCGATGGAAGACACCTACCCCGAAACAGAAAATCCGCAATGAGGTTTTCCAGACCGGGGATGAAAGAGGCCACGGGTGTGATCGCCATGCGACAACACCACCTCCACAGCTGTGCTGCTAGGGCATTCAGGATAGCAGAACGAATGCTTCCCTGCAGATTGACATAAGCCGCCACAGTGACATTGTCCGTGAGGATCAGAACTGAACGACTGAAAAGTCGACTTCTGAAATGAAGCAGGGTTAAAAGAACTGCCAAAAACTCCAGGACATTAAATATGGGGAAGAGTCCCAAGATGAGACCAATCCCCCGCGACCGCACTGCCATTGCAATGTCCTCCCCACCCCAACCGAGAGGCGTCCGTCGAAACCGAGATCAACGGAAGGGGGGGGGGGGTACGGAAGGACTTGCCTCGCGCAAGAACCTTTCTGGCCAGCATGAGTTTGCGAGCTGCCGAGACAATGGTGAGAAACCTGTCTCGACTGGGCCGAGCCAACTGATTCCAAATGTCCAACACAGCCCCCAGAAAAACTGGGCTGCAAGTAGGAACTAACTCTGACTTTTCCCAAAATATTAGGAAACCCAAGTCTTGAGTAAGATTGACGAGCAAACGAGTCTCGTTCAACAAACAATCGCGCGACTCCGCCAGGAGAAGCCAATCGTCCAGGTAGCAAAAATAGCCGAAGGCCGCGTCGCCTCAGAGAGGCTGCCAGCACGGCTACAACCTGAGTAAGAACCCGAGGGACTGGGCGCAGCCCGAAGGGAAGAGTGCGAAAACGATAAGTCTCTGAGAGGAAGGAAAACCCCAGAAGATCGCGCGAAGCGCGATGAATGGGAAAGTGGAAATACGCATCTTCGAAAACTATCAAGACCGCGTAGTCCTTCCTCTTGATCAACAGGAGAATGGAGACGAGAGTCTCCATCCGAAAATGTACTGAAGTTTTCCCGAGCGCTTGGGAATAATAAAAGTCGGAGAAAGGGAAAAAGACAGCCAGTCTCTTACCCTTTCTATAGCCCACTTCTTCAACAGAGATTCAATCTCTGATGAGGCACAAGAGCGAGCTAGGGCCTGTGAGGTGACCGAGTTCCTATAGCCCCTCCGGGGAGCGGGGCGGACAGATCTATGAAGAATCCGTCTCGTCCGCCAAAGAGAACAAAAGCGTCCCCGGAGATGGCCTCCCAAGCGGGAAGAAAGGAACGAAGACAGCCACCAACCAAGACGCGGACAGAGGCTCGCATCGACTTAGGATGAGCATGTAAACAAGACAGAGACCTGTTATCGCGCATCGCCAAAAGCAAAGGACCCGAGACGGAACATCCGAAAGAAGCAGTGCGATGTCCGACTCCTTAACCCAAAGGGCCGTAAGAAACAAGACTCTGCGACGGTACATGACCGAGGCAGCTGCAGTGGAAAACTATGACCACTGCAAACCAAACATGACGCTTAAAAGAAGCGCCGCTTCAATGCGTCCATAAACCAGCTTGAAATCCTCCGCAAGAGAAATACCCTCGGAGGAATCCCGCTGCCTGAACCCAAGCAAAGTCGAACCCTGCGCGCGGGCTGACTGAAAGTCAGGGAAAGTTTAGAACAAAGCAATCGCTTCTACCCCACAAAGGGAGAGCGACTAAGGCTCTGCCTGCCCCAGCGATTCGGAAACCGAAGCTTGAGAGGCCGCTTCCAAACTTGGTTCCGCCTGAAATGATCGTGACAAAGGATCACGAACAAAGGCCGAAACAGTCGGATTCACGCATGAACCGCCAGAAGCCTCCTCACCCGACGGAGCCCCGAGGCTGCGAGAATAGGAGGCGCATGTGATCCCGTCACAGACAAAGAATAAACCATAAAAGGCTAATTAGTCTCGATGTCCGACTCAAAAAAGGAACAAAAGCAGGGGCTGTGATGCCTGGTACAAGGGACCAACCCTGAGTCTGGGCAAAGCCCATCTCACACCGAACATCTCAGCTTGAGAGACCGGAGGGTTAGCTAAACCCGATGGGCAAGAGGCAGGCAAAGCCTTGCCTCTTTTAGCCCCTTCCCTAGGCTTCTGATTGGCCCAAAAAGAGCCTAAGTCGAAACCCGCTTTGCAGAGCGTTTATTCGGTTTCGTTCGGATCCCCGAAGCCCTTTGGGAACACGAACCGAACCCTCCGCTGAGGGACGCTCACCTCCCTTCATGGGAGAAGAGCGCTGAGGGTATTGAACCCAAAGACGCGCACCAATTACCCATATCGGCTGAGCAAGAAGATGCAACAGCCATGGGCCGGGCGCCAAGGCGCCCAGTCCAACGCGAAGTCAAACCCTGCGCGCGGGTTGACTGAAATTCAGGGAGATATCTGGACAACAAAGCAATCGCTTCCACCCCACAGAGGGCGAGCGATTGAGACTCCGCCTGCCCAAGCGATTCAGAAACCGAAGCTTGAGAGGCCACCTCCAAATCTGGTTCCACCCGAGTGGAATGAGACAAAGGAACGAAACAAAGGCCTCAGCAGGCAGAGCCCCGCATGGTTCAACAAAAGTCTCCTCACCCGGCGAAAGACGAATCAATCACAAAAGGCTGATTAGACTCAAAGCGAAACCCCTGAATAGGGACAGAAGTCAGGGTTGAAGTAGCCGGTACAAAGGACCAACCCTGATTCTGAACAAAAGCCCGCATCATGCTGAACATGTCAGCTTGAGAGGAGCTAGCTGGGTTAGCCAGGCCAGACGGGCAAGAGGCCGGCAAAGCCTTGCCACTTTTTGCCTTCTTCTTGGCCTTTTTCTTGGCTGGCTCGACAAAAGTCGTAACCGAAACCCTTTTCTTAGAACGCCTAATCGGATTCGTTCGGATCTCCGAAGCCGCTTCGGAAACACGAACCGATCCCTCCGCGGAGGGACGTTCACTTCCCATAAAGGGATTGGAGCGCTCATGGCGTAAGCCTAGAGAATCGCCCAAATCACCCATATTGGCTAAGCAAGAAGATGCAGTAACCATGGGTTGGGAGCTAAAAGCTCCCAGTGCAATAGGGGAGCACTAGTAGTCACGCACTCAGGTGAAAACACCTGTTGCTCCGAAGAGCGTCCATAATTGTTAGCTCGAGCATTCCCATTAGCTGGCAATGTAGACAGCCCAGGAAGTACTCGTTCCCCCATATGGCGTTTGCCGGGGGCTAGGGTTTGAGAACCCAGACCAACATGGACTAAGCCCGTGGGTTGCCCTGCAGTAGTGGGGCGCGTCTCCCCCTAACGGATCAGAGCGAGTGAACGCTACCGTACGGGAAACAACCGCCCCCCCCCCCCCCACCCCTCTGGTCTCAGCGACCGGGGGATTGGATTCGTTAGATATCCAAACCACTAGAATCTGACGCCACCCACCCCGAAACCACGGGCTTCGGAGTTGACAATCCCGACTCAGTTAACGCCACCCGTCCCGAAGCCGCAAGCTCCGAGACTGGCAAACTCTGCAAGGAAACACCACTAGGCAACTTACCCTTAGCCCTCCTCCCTCCCCCCATGTACCGAAGTACTCGGGAGAGTTCTGGAAGGCCGAGTCGTCTTGCTAGACGACTCTTCGGAAGAAGCAGGTCTCCTTGACCTAGCTGCTTCTTCTTCCGAATCCATACCACTGCAATAAAACAGACAATAAAATATACTTTTCAAAATAAGTAATACTTCAACTGAATGCAGTAAAATAAGGGTAAATTTTATTTGGGAGATACGCACAAAAGAATTTTCACAGCCAAAAAACCGTAAGAACAAACACCGAACCCAAAGGCTCGGTGACAAACGGAAACACCCGCAAACACACAGAAATATCTACGTGGGGCTGACCGTGAAAGAGAAAAATAAATGCCAAGAAAGGGAATCAAAAATCCCTTGCAATCGGCAAGAGTGACTACTAAAACACAAAGTACTATAATCTAAGCGAATATAGGTACCTAAAAGTGCTTTAACTATGCGAAAAAGCGCACCTAAAAGATACTATACGACCTGATTTCAGGAGCGCTGTGACTATACGTCCTATCTCGTCGGGGGCGAGCAAGAAAGAGGAAGATGGCCGTAGCGTGTTGACGCGCGTGAGTGGCGAAGGGGACAATAGGATTACGGGGGGTGCGCACAATATTGTGACTCATTTGTGTTAAATTCTCGAAGGGGTCCCGTAGTCAAGACTACAGGCATAATAGGTAGGTTTATATGATTTATTGCAGTAAATTAATTAATCATTTATTCCTCAATGGTGCTTTCCATGATATCCAGGTAGAAGTATTCTTTTTGAAGAAGGAAACAAAAGCTATTCATGAGGCACCTCTATCACTCCCAGGGTGATTTTTCTAAAGGGCACAAAAAGGGGACCCCCATGTTTAAAATATCTGTGGATATTTGGGGTCATTTGGGACGAACTGATCTATTGGCAAGATTCTTTGTAAGGTTTCATGAATATTAATTTAGTTGGCAACTTATTAGTTGCAAACTAGACATAAAAGACCGTCAGTGCTGCACAAAGAATAAAGTAACCTTACAAAAGCCATGTACTCTCTATTCATTAATAGACCGCTTCGGTAATGTATGCAAATTTTATGCATACCTTTCAAACAAAGGTTGTTCTTGACAACCTGAAAGCATGCCGGAGGCTTGCCGGACACAGCAACAAATAATGTATGCAAACTGGATTCCAAGCATTGAGGCTCATTTATAAAAAGCAGGTTCATGGAATAGCTCGTCACTAGGTGCTCAGAGAATATAAGCGCCTAAATTTGTATACAATACAGAAGCGGTCTATTACACCCACGTTGACTCCACCAGAAGGCAAACGATGGCTAGTTACCAACTAGCTGAGCTACATAGTTGGCAACTATGGCCTAGTTGGCAACTCGGTAGGATTTTATGAATATGGGCCCTGATATTTGAGGCAAGAGCACTAAAAAAACCAACCGAAGTCCCTCTTTATTAGGTATATAGCTCACTTTGCTTGCTCACAACTGTATAAGCGGTTAATTACCAATTATTCATGTCAAGGAAGATAAAAATACATGTACAAAGTTGATGAAAGTAGTTGATGAAAGGGGGTTATGAAAATAGATACATGTCATGTCCACCAGGTCTTCTTAGGTGCCCCCTTTTCCAAAAAGGTGCCTCTTTGCATTGACCCCCCTTGAAAAATGTCCAGCCACCCCTACTGTCATGTACTTCTTGAAGACAGTGCATACTTTATTTTTTTTTTGTGTGTGTGTGTGTGTGTGTGGTTTTACATAGATAGTCTTGTGGGGGTACAGAGAACAAAAGAGCACAATGATGCCCTTTATTCCGTCATGCTTGTGGGGTACAAAATACAATAGGAGAAGTACTTGTGGAATACCAAACACAATAGGAGAAATGAATAGAGTTCCCCACAAGTCCATGTATGTGAATGTGTGTGTGTGTGTGTGTGTGAACCACAGTTTGTTTGTTCCATTTTCCCATCCTTAATGTCTCCGCATTAGCCTTTGCCTTGTCATTGCGAGTCATTGCCTTGGCCTTGAGGGTTTGGGCCTTTTGTGACCATAGTATGTACCTGCCTAAACAAAAATGTAAGGAAATAAGGCCCAAATCTTCATTGAATATTACTTAACAAATGACACTACAATATGGAACAAAATTTCATGAGACGAGATGGGGGGAAAGGCATGTCCACCACCCTACCAACCAACCCCCCCCCCCCCCCACCCCTCCTGACATCAAGTGGTTCTTCAGAACTGTAATGTAATTATATATTACTATGAGTATTTTTGTGAATATTTCTATTGACTTACGGAGTCACATATGCTTTTACCAACACCAACACCACTATCAAAGTAGGAAATTGTTGCTCCTTTGGTAGTGTCTTCCTGAATACATCCTAAGACAGCATCGTCAAAGCTCTGCTGGATATCGCTCATCGTATAGACACACAGGGTAGATGAGCTCTCATTTGTAAATACAACATGTAGTATATCATCCTTACTAGTGACACTCAGTGAGTCAGCTAGCTGGGATCCTGCTGGTCCGATAACAGCTGCAGATTGGATCATACTGTAAAGTCCACATTTTAGTGTTATCTCTGTGTAAGATGCAAACTTACTATCTAGTGAATTACGACACAGACGTCCTAAGTACTCAATGTTTCCCCTAGAAATAAAGTAGTAAAGAAAATCCTTGTAAGCAATAACTTGTTTGAATTTGTTCTGCAGGGGGATGGATTTGGGTTGTGGCACACTTTGTAATACACTCAGATCTGTAAAGCCGTGCTTTGAAATAAATGGAAGATCGCTACCACTGACCCCTGTGAATAGGAAATAGCATGCATTTGGAGTACCCTCACCATCGTCTTTAAAGTCGGCACCCAGAGCAACAGCTCCAACAGTACGCAAATCTTTGGTCGTCACGACTTTACCAATGTCACCCATCCCGTGTCTTACTACATCATGTGATATATTTGCCAAGCTCCTTGTCTCACATAAACCATCACAGCTACCACACGTGATGAGCTTATCCTCAGGAGATGGAGCTACAAGAAGAAGTTTATTGTCATTGTTTCTAACTCGAGAAGAGCAGGATCCAACATTCACTGTGTGTTTGAGAGTCAAATCTGAGTTGAGTTGATAAAGCCTCTCTCGTGCTCCAATATAGACATCTCCAGTGACGTTGTTGATAGTGATTTGGTTGAATGGTAGGGTTGGGTCAGGACTGGTAAAAGATGATACCAGGTGGGAGGAGAGAGGAGCTGAATGGATGATCTGAGTCTGGTATAACATGATGAAGAGCAGCAACGTTCTTATATGTTTCTGTGCCATAACTGAAGAGATTTCCAGAATCACAGGCTTCTTCCAATACAAAGTCTGTCACACAAAAACAAAAAGTAAAGGTAGATATTAAAAATGAATCCCACGAATACAACAATGTAAGGGGTAACCTCGCTAGTCATAAGGACCGTTAGGCATAAGGACCAGTGGCTCATAAGTATCGCTATTCATAACGTGTAATTTTCTATACCTGGAGGGTCACTATTCAAAGCGAAAAGAGGGTCACTATTCATAAACTCGTGAGGACCATTATTTAGGATTGCTATTCATAATAGGAGAAGAGGGTTGCTATTCATAATCGAAGAAAAGGGTCATTACTCATAAGGGCCGCTATTCATAATAAGTCATAAGTGTTGCTATACATAATACAGATATAGGGTCGCTCTCGATAATAACAAATCGGGGTCGTTAATCATAAGGATTGCTACTCATAATCGAAGAAGAGGGTCGCTATTCATAATAGGAGTAGATGCTACAAGACATTTTCTTTCTCTCAAATTGCGGCTATAAAATATCGGAGCTTTCGCGCTTGGCGCGGGAAGGGGAAAACTTTAAGTCTGGGCGTCGAACTATGCCTATAACTTTCCGCCTAAAAAGAATTGTTTGCTATGAGCCTTTATCTTTCTCTCAAATTTGCTATAAAACGTCAAAACTTTCGCGTTTCGCACGGGAGGGGGAAATCTCCCCCTCCCTGCACCCACTCCCTGGGGAGCTCATCACCAAATTCGCACGCTTTTCCTGCTCACAAACGGCCCCTAAAATGAAATCCTGGCTACGCGGTTGGATCCTTCACGTAATAATAATATATTACATTTATATAGCGCATTATGTCAATACTTCAATGCGCTTTACAATGTTATTTATATTATATTGGATGGCTCTGAATGGAATACCAGAGAATATTCCACGAGTTAGGGCCAATATAGCACGAATCGAAGATGAGTGCAATATTGGCCCTAACGAGTGGAATATTTCTGGTATTCCATGAAATAAAGCCATGCAATATAATTATTATTATCTATACCCTACATGAAAATGATTTAGAACTTAATAAAAATCATTTTAACCAACCACATTCAGTTAATAGAGCCCCTCATGATACTTCATTGTGATCACACAGGTTTAACTTAACCTTTGTATGACCTCATGTGCGTATGTGTGTATGCGTTGCATTATTTGCGCGCACGCAAACAGACCAGATAAAATACGGCATAATATTGCACGGCAAGTTTAGTACTGTAGCCTATGGGGAATTCAGCGTTCCGTGCAATATGCTCTCATATTGCACGCGCAAATCAAGCGGACAAAAATATGCGTTTTTAATGCGCCGCTAAAATGCCTCATATAGGTAATAATTATTATTATTACCTATACAGGGCATTTTTAGCTGCAAAATAATTTTTACACGCAACTCCGAATCAGTCAGCGGGCAATATTTGCCATATTGCCCTCTTCCGGGTTTTCCCCATAGACCAATGTACTAAAAAAAGAGGGCATCTTTTTTGCAATATTCCACCCTTTCTTGTCAGCGCGCTTTTAATCAAAGTGCATACGCGCAGTATTGTGTACGCGTTAAAGTGTACAAAGGTTTATACAACGGATACGCGCGAAAACAATTTACGTCATAATTGCTTGGCCCAGATTACATATCTGTATGAATAACCTGAAATCAGAAGGACTGACAGGCAAACAGACGTGTCTGTAATTGCTACAAAATAGGCATATAGATGATCATAGAGTATAGGTAATGATAATAATATTGACTGGCTCTACTTTCGGTGGATATCGTAAATATTGCCCTCGTCTTCGACTCGGGGTAATATGATTCTGTTGCGGGCAATATATTCTGATATCCCCCTCAAGCCAGTCAATATTATATAATTATCCCTAGTCATTGGATTTTCAATCTCCACTCCTTAGGGAGCATTCCTATCATTGTGCACAGTTCACATGCATGCATGTAGGGCAATGGCAAAAAGAGTCAAAACGACTTTCGGCAATCCTCACAGGTACATCTCCTGGGTAAGAGTGGCAATGTAGATTAATGTCTTGCCGAAGGACGTTAGTGCCGCGGTTGGACTCGAACCGCGAACCATGTGATCCACAGTCCGGTGACGTATCCGTTAGACCACGACACCTCTACAAAACTCATGTCCATGATCCTCAGAAAGGGCGAGATAGCTCACTGGTCAAGCAGTGGCTTTGTAATTGAAAGACCCGGGTTCGAAACCAGGATGCACTCGTGTCCTTTGGTAAGGCATTAACCCCAAGTCCCTCGGATAAGACTTAAAGCCGTTGGTCCTATGGTTGTTTACATACAAGCAGTATGCTTTACATTATATCATCGTCGCTGATGGAATAATTCTAAAACTCAAATCGTGCAGAATGTATATTGTTTTACAATTTATATGTTTCTATGTCTAATTTTGATTAATTTTCTAGGAAAAGTTTTGCTGGAAATGGGAATAAATTGGATTGAATTGAATTTCGTTCAAAGCAAATATAGAAAATCCATGATACACAACCCTTATTATAGGGGACGCTGGTGAGCAGGGTCCGCTTTAACAAAACAAAAAGAAAGCAAAACAAAAAGGGGTCCAATTATTTTCTCTTCCTTTTCCTCTCCCCCATCGCTTTCTCTTTTCTCCTCATTCATTATTTTCTTTTTTCCCCATCTGATTTAAGGGGCACGTGCACGATTCCCCCTCGTAGTTAGTACTAGTTACGCCCCTGTTTCTGTTTTGTTTTTCAATATTTTGCCCCAGTATAATTATGTTAAAGCATATAAAATCGCATTTTCAAATGTTCTATATACATTTGAAAGAAATATCGACTTTCGGTGGCCTTCCTAAATTCCTTGATTGTTTCTCACTTGTTCCGTCAGTGTTGTGCCCCCATTTGAGAAAGAAGTGAGAAAAGGGACTGTTATCAATGTTCAGTATTTCGATCTTGGCCGAGATGGCAGTGGTTATTTGCGAATTTTCCTAAGTACATTGAATAAGAAATGACGTTTTGCGGCTTAAAAATGCCCCCCCCCCCCCAAAAAAAAAAAAAAAAAAAAAAAAAAAAAAAAAATCGCTTTGCTCTCTAGCTTGTACAATTCCGCAGATAACTTGGAGGGGGATATAGGCGTACGAAGGGGTGCAGCTCTTTGAGGATTTTGAGAAGGGCAATATTGGCTCGACTTTCACCTCATTACGGGCAGCGACGTGCTCCAATATCCTCATATTTAGATAGTTTCATACTGGAATACATGTAATTTTTGTACATTTTCACTACAAAAATGTCGAAATATTTCCTCTCTCGCTTCGCTAGCTCATACATAGAAAAGGGAAAATTCGGGCATAAAAATTCATCCCCTCACAAAATTATGCATTTACGCCTATGGGGAGGTCAAAAACGCGTTTCGCCCCCCCCCCCCCCTTCCGGCGCCTATGAACCCATCCTAGATCTCAGTTAACTTTAAATGACGTCAAAGTTTATGGCAGGTTTCTTCGCAAAAACCCCACCCTTCTGGAGAAAAGTAGAAGAGAAATATGAAAAAAAATTATACAAAATGATAAAGGAAGAAATGAAAGAAAAATACTGAAAACATAAAAAGAAGGTAAGAGAAAAAGATGCTAGAATAAGGAAGACAGAATAGAGAAGATGATAAAAGGAAGAAACAAAGAATAAGAGATAGAGGAAAGAGCAAAAAAGAAGATGAAAGGAGATTAATGAAGAAATGCACGGGGTAGGGTAGAACAAAAGTTGAAAGAGATGAAAGAAGGAAAAAATAAAGGAAGACATAAGGATAGAAAAAGACAAAATGATGGAAGGATAAAACAAAGAATAACATTTATAAAGGAAAGACAGCAAGATAAGATAAAGAAAGGGAACAAAGAACAATATATATGGAAATACAGAAAGAGAAGATCCAAGAAAGATCAAAATACAGAAAGAGAAGAACAAATAAAGATCAAAACAAAAAGAGCATGAGAAAAGACAACAAGAGAAGATGAAGAAAGATCAACACAAAGAATAACATAAGAGAAGAAGAAAGAAAGCCCAAAACAAAGAATAGCATATTAAGTAAAGAAGGAAAGGAAGAAGAAAATAAAGAGAGAAGAATGGAAGGATAGAAATGAAGAAGAAGGGGGAAAATAAAGGAAATATAAAGATAAAATGATACTAAAATAAAGAAATGCAGAAAGTTAAAGCAGTATTAAGTTTAGGACAGAAGAAAAAATAAAAGGATGAAAATATGAACGAACATAAGCGGTCCTTATGAATAGTTTTTATGAATAGCGGTCCTTATGACTAGCGAGCGGACCCCGAATGGAACAGTACTTGATGATATCAAGCTTGCTTTATAATAAATGGCCTAAATAGTCAAAATTGACTGATATAGGCCTAAAAAAAATTTAAAAAAATTAAAATATTAATGGAAGCGTCTGTGTGATAACTAAAATGCTAAATGTAATCACAATGTATTCGGGGTAGGACGAGAGGGTCCTTTGGTACTCCAGATATACAGTTATGTCATTAAATTTCTTGTCAATACCTTGAGTGACAAGTAAGTTTGAAGTTACCATCGCAAAATCGTGTACCAAAGGACTCAGTAGAGGCAATATTCAGGCGGCCATCTTGATACTTGACGAATCTTTACTATAATTTGTCTAATGTGTGTCTGTCTGTCCGTCCGTTTGTTTGAAAGCGCTTTTCTCCTTGATTTTCCACTCAATCGATCTGGGGTTTTTTCGCCCCCCCCCCCACCCCCCCTCTGAGTGCCCAAATTTATCTCGTTATTGTACAAGCGAGGGAGCAAAGCGACCGAGCGGCAAATTTTTCAATATTTAATGCTACAAAAGCACCATTTCTTGTGCATCTTACCCAAGAAATTTTGCAATTGACCACTGCAATTCTGCGGTAGAGAAGTTTGTACAGAATTTTGTACATGGATAAACGGTTTACTATTCACTCACTTCCTTCTAAAATTGGGAGCAAAATTTACGAAAACTTTGAGAAATAGTCAAGAAATTCAGTAGGGCGACCGAACGGTAATAAGATTTTTTTTAAATGTTGAACCTTTGCAAATGCCGTTTCATAGACTTATACTACATGTCCTATATCAGGACGAAACATTTAGCAAGAGTCAGATGAAACTTACATGAAAGCGAGCAAAACAACAACTATTACATCTTTATTTTTCAAGTTTTGAACCCTTTAAGCTATTCAAGCACTATATATTGCGGGCGCAAAACTACAAAACCCTGAAAGAAAATAATTATGCGAGGGAGCAAAGCGAGCGAGCTTGAGAAATTTTCGCATTTCCAACCCTCGAATGCTGTTTCTAATGCATTTACCGTGTGAATTGGGGGCGCATAATGAGGATTATGATTTTTCTTCATTTACCCTTTTTTTCTTTCTCTCTTTTGCGTTTTTGCGCCCCTCAAATGCCGCCCCGGGCACTTGCCACCCCCCTGCCCCACCCAAAGAAACGCCACTGGGTATGGTGTTGGTGAATTGGAATTTGTAGATGAAATTAAACACCCACGGCCGAGCTCGGTTCAGCAGACGATAATTGACAAAAAATAAACAACGGCAACCGGAACACCTAACACTGACTGATTTTTTTCTCAATTCATAGTCGGCGTTAGATCAATGTTTATTACTTTATTACTTTCAATGATTGATTGAATGACTGAAATAGTGTACATGCAATGCGTCTGGCTTTATTTATGATTCGGACCTGTATACACATATACTTTAATACATTCATTTATAATATAATTTGTTTGTTTGATTGAATTTATTTTCTTCTGCAATCATATAAGAGCATACAATAACAGGGAAAATATAACAATGCATTCACATAAATGAAAAGAACATAACGTGATCAAAATATACATATTTATAGTAATATAATTACATTTAATTCAATCAATCAATTAATTCTCATTTATTTCATTTTCAATTAAAAAGTACATTCAAAACAAATACAAAATATGTCATAATCGAAATTAGAAAATGAAATGGGGAACTACATAAATAAAGCCCTTGGGCCTTGTACAAGCATAGTTCCCTACAAATATTGCGAAATTTATATAGACAACAAATAGAAATTAAAAAACAAAAACTAAAAATATAAATACTAAAAATATACATATAAATAAAAATAAATATAAATACAAATATAAAATATAACACAAATATGGCACAAATATAGATAACAGAGAAAAATAAAAATAACTATACATATTTAAGGGTAAGAAAATGCTTCAACTTTTTTTTTAAAGAAGTGATTGTATTGCAATTAGAAATATGTTTGGGGATTGAGTTCCAAATTACAGGGAAATTATGACGTACTGATTTCATGGCACTATTTGTTTTAACTGGCCATAAGTGAAAAGAATCCTTAAAACGGGTATAATGATTATGTATCTGGTAATTAAAAGTGAACATTTGAGAAATGTTTGAGGGTAATTTATTTTGAAAGTAAAAGAAACCAAGGAGAGCAAGGGAGTAATAGTACAAATCAAAAATATTAAGAGATTTCAATTTTTTGAACAATGGGGCAGAAGGGGAACGATAAGGACATCCCAGGCATATGCGAAGGGCCTTTTTCTGTAATTTAAATAATTTATCTAATTTAGTTCGACTACAATTGCCCCAAACAGCAACACAGTAATTTAGGTATGAGAGCATAAATGAATTATATAATAGTATTAAGGCAGAAGGCGGAAGCGAGTCTTTTAATCTATACAAAATACCAATACATTTAGATACCTTTTGAGTGACCTTATTGACATGAGTATCCCAATGCATATTATAATCAATGTATACCCCAAGGAAATTAACACTATTAACCTTATTTAATATATCATTGTTGATTTTAAGAAGTAAACTATCAAATGAATCAGTTAAATTAGACTGCCTATGAAAGAACGTAATGTAATTTGTTTTACTAGGATTTATCAACAATCTATTTAATTTGAACCATTTTGTTACTTTCTCTATTTCAGTATTAATATTGTTTTGTAAATTATGCCTGTTAGGTTGGGTGTAAATTAAAGTGGTATCATCAGCGTACATTATGTAATCAAATTTGTCAGATGAATGTGTAAGATCATTTATATAAATCAAAAACAATAATGGACCTAGGATTGAACCTTGTGGTACCCCATGTGTAAGAGAAGAGAAATTGGAAGAATTATTATTATAAACTACATATTGAGATCTGTTACAAAGATAACTTTCGAACCAACTTAGTGGTAAGCCCCTAATCCCATAGTATTCCAATTTTGACAAGAGTATTCTATGATCAACTATATCAAAAGCTTTGGAGAGGTCCATGAAAATGCCAATACAAAATTTATTAGTATGAATTGCCGACAAAACTTTATCTTGTAAATCTATCAAAGCATGTGTAGTTGAATGATTTTTCCTAAACCCATATTGTGAGTCAGTAAGAATATTATTATTTAAACAAAATGAATATAATCGATTATAAATGCATTTTTCTAACAATTTTGATATAGATGGCAGAATAGAAATGGGCCTATAATTATCGAATTTATGAGGGTCATTCTTTTTAAATACAGGGGTTATCTTAGCAATTTTTAGTTTATCCGGGACTATGCCTGTAGAAAGAGAGAGGTTGAATATAAAAATCAATGGATGTACAATATAAATTATGATTTTTTTCATTAAGTTAGTACTAAGATTATCAAATCCAGCAGAGTTACTGTTGTGTAATGAATTACTAATGTTAATAACTTCATGTTCTGTTATGGGATTAAAATAAATAGAATTGTTGATAAAACCAGTCAGATAGTCTTTAAAAGAAGTATTATTAGGAGAACTGGTCACTGATTTAGTTATCTGTCTACAACAGTTTATGAAATGTTGATTAAATTCAGTTACTATATGTTGTGGATCGCAAACATTTCCAGTCTCATTAATAAAATATTCAGGTAAAGATGTTTTAGGTTTATTTAGTATTGAATTGATAACTGACCACGTCTGTTTTGTATTACATTTAAAGGACTTTATTCTGTTAGAAAAATATGATTTTTCTGCATGCTTTAACAGATTATTTAATTTGTTTCTATATTTTTTGTATTTTCTTTCATTATCCAAGGTATTGTTTTGGAGAAATTGTTTATAACAACGATTCTTTTTCTTTATACATCTCAATAAATACTTTGTTATCCATGGTTTTTTAATGCCTCTTTTAGTGTGCTTACTTCTTAACAAAGGAAAATGTTTGTCAAACAACTGAGTAAAACGGTTAATAAAAAAGGAATAAGCATCATTAGCATGTGTAATATTATAAAGATTGGTCCACTCTTCATGATAAAGATCATATTGAAAATTGCGTATATTGTTATCTGAGTATTTACGAAAAAAACGAATTGAACTTTGTTGATAAGTATTATTATTAGAACTTTTATAGACTAGAAAAATGGGTAAATGATCACTAACATCAGAACAGAGACTACCTGAGTCGAATTCTGTATCAAGTACATTAGTGAATACATTATCGATAAGGGTAGCAGTGCTTGATGTAATACGAGTTGGGGTTTGTATAATCGGGAATATACCAAGTGCAGAATTAAGAATAAATAACTCATTAACAGTATCGTCATCTTTCAACAAATCAATATTAAAATCTCCAGTGATATAAATATTCCTATGTCCATTACTTAATGTATTAACAGCATTGTTGTAAAATTCAAAAAATATTTCATGATTTGATCCTGGTTTTCTATATATGACAAAATAGACACTAACACCAAACACCAACACCGAGGGTGAAATCACCAAATATTGTTGTATCTCCACGGTCGTATCCGGACACCTACCCCCTGGACAACCCCCCCCCCCCGATAACTACCCCCAGACAACTGCCCCCTAGGACAACCACCCTCTAGGACAACTACCCCCAGGACAACTACCCCCCGGATAACTACCCCCCCCCCCCCCGACAACTACCCCCTAGGACAACTACCCCCAGGACAACTACCCCCTAGGACAACCACCCTCTAGGACAACTACCCCCCCGGATAACTACCCCCTAGGACAACTACCCCCGGACAACTACCCCCCGGACAACCACCCCTTGAACAACCACCCCCTGGACAACTACCCCCAGACAACTACCCCCTAGGACAACCATCCTCTAGGACAACTACCCCCTAAGACAACCACCTTCTAGGACAACTACCCCCCGGACAAGCACCCCCTGGACAACTACCCCCAGACAACCACCCCCTAGGACAATTACCCCCAGACACGTATTTTTTTCTGTCAGGATTTGCGCCACTGACAAGAGAGGGCAGTATTTGAGAGAGACTAGAACTTTAAGACTTGTATTTTCTCTCAGTTTCACCTTACTTTATTTCAGCAAAAGAAAATTTTGTCAATGATACTTGTCTTTCCTAAATTCTAACACCCCTTAACCTGCCGAGACTCGAACTTGTGATTCCTTCGTGACGAGCACAACGTGAATCCGAATGCGCCACACAAGGAACTGCGTGACTGGTTCGCCCATTTTATTATATTCCTACAATTTGTTTTTCATGAATATTCATGCCGACTAGTCTTGACGGAATAAACCGTATTGTCACCCCTCTTGACGCTCAAATACTGCCCTCTCTTGTCGGGTGGCTTAAGTCCTGACAGAAAAAAATATAGCCCCCCCGGACAACTACCCCAAGACAACCACCCCAAGACAACCACCCTCTATGAAAAGTACCCCAAATTGGACTTAACATCACATTGAACAAGATTGTGCTCGTTCGCTACGCTCGCTCACCAAAATAGAATTAATATGGCCTTTAGCAAAATTTCTGCTACGACCTGAAAGCCCAGATAATATACCAAATTTTATTAAAAGAGAAGTGTTTGTTTTCGCTCATGCTTGCTCGCTTAATTGTTCCTCCTCCAAATTCCAACAATAAAATTTAGTTCATCACATTAAAAAAAAAAAAAAACTAGTTTATGTATACTATCATTTAAAAAGAATTGTTTGTTTTTGTTTTTTGGTTGTTTTTTTCTTCAATGCATGAAGGCATGTATTCCCATGTGCAATATCAACTCTCTATTAGATGTTTTGCATGATCAACAATTAAGGGGGCGGGAAGGAAAACAAATATTTTTGTATCTTCTGGATACTCATTATATCTTTACTGATTGTTGGTCACCCCCCTCCAAGTCCTCCCCTGGCCGGAATCAGTTTAAATGCCATCGAGTACCTGGGAGTTGTAACTGTTTGGGGGATAGTTGACCTACATGCCATGGGTGAGTGTATGTTGGTTGTTGTCCGATTAATAATTACCCTAAGTCGTTAATGTCCCGGTGGTAGTTACCTTAGGTGGTATTTGTCAAGAAGATGTCCTAAAGAGTGGATGCCCTAAGGGTAGTTGTCTCGGGGTAGTTGTCCGGGGCGTGTTTTCGTTTTACACCGTAGGGTAGGCAATTTCGCGAAAAAATCAGTTGTGCACGATCATACAGCCAGCCTGGGAAGCTGAGAAAGGGGGAAAATGAAATACATAAGAAAAGAGAAGCTAGAGATACAGTGTAAACTCAGTATAACAAAGGTCCTTGGGTCCATCGAAATTGCCTCGTTATAGGAGGAATCTCGTTATATCAGGATTAAAAACAAGCGATTATAAAGAGCTTGGTTCGGAATATTACCTTGTCATATCAGGAATATTGTTATATCAGACCTCTTGATACTGAGTTTCCACTGTAGATGGAAGGAAAAACAAAGAAATGCATGAGGAAAGGGAATAGGATAGATGGAAGGTAAAACAAAGAAATAAATAAGGAAAGGGAGAGGATAGATGGAAGGAAAAACAAAGAAATACATAAGGGATGAGAAGAGGATGTATGGAAGGAAAGAGAAAAGGATAGATGGAAGGAAAAACAAAGAAATACATAAAGGATGAGAAGAGGATGTATGGAAGGAAAGAGAAGAGGATAGATGGAAGGAAAAACAAAGAAATACATTAGGATAGTGGAGAGGATAAGTTTTCCTTGCATCTATCCTCTTCCCTTTCCTTTTGTATTTCTTTGTTTTAACTTCCATCTATCCTCTTCTTTCCTTCCATCTATCATCTTTTCTTTCCTTACGGTATTTCTTTGTTTTCATTGCATATATCCTCTTCTCTTTCCTTATGTATTTCTTTGTTTTACCTTCCATCTATCCTCTTCTCTTTCCTTATGTATTTCTTTGTTTTCCTTCCATCTATCCTCTTCCCTTTCCTTTTGTATTTCTTTGTTTTAACTTCCATCTATCCTCTTCTTTCCTTCCATCTATCATCTTTTCTTTCCTTACGGTATTTCTTTGTTTTCATTGCATCTATCCTCTTCTCTTTCCTTATTTATTTCTTTGTTTTTCCTTCCATCTATCTGTAGCTGCTCTTTTTAAATGTATTTCACTTTTCCCCTTTCTACCAACTTCCCATGCAGGCTGCTGGTATTGTGCACAATAATATGTGTAGTGCATAGAGTAGTTACAACAGGGATGTGCGCTGACGACTTAGACTCTTTCACCAGAGCACTTGCATGATTTTTTTTTTCGCGAAATCGCCTACGCTACGGTGTAAAACAAAAACACGCGTCCAGCGTGGGAGGACGGGGTAGTTGCTCTATAGGGAGGTTGTTCTAGGGGGTAGTTTCCTGGGGGTAGTTTCTTGGGGTAGTGTCCTAGAGGGTGGTTGTCCTAGAGGGTAGTTGTCTGGGGGTAGTTGCCCGGGGGGTAGTTGTCCGGTGGGTAGTTGTCCTAGGGGGTAGTTATCTGGGGGGTAGTTGTCCGGGGGTAGTTGTCCGGGGGTAGTTGTTCTAGAGGGTGGTTCTCCTAGAGGGTAGTTGTCTGGGGGGGGGGGTAGTTGTCTAGGGGGTAGTTGTCTGGGGGTAGTTGTCGGGGGTGGTTGTCCAGGGGGTGGTTGTCCGGGGGGTAGTTGTCCTGGGGTAGTTGTCCTAGGGGTAGTTGTCCGGGGGTAGTTGTCCTGGGGGGTAGTTGTCCTGGGGGTAGTTGTCCAGGGGGTAGTTGTCCGGGGGTAGTTGTCCTGGGGATAGTTGTCTTAGGGGTAGTTGTCTGGGGGTAGTTATCCGGGGGTAGTTGTCCTAGAGGGTGGTTGTCCTAGGGCGTAGTTGTCTGGGGGGTAGTTATCCGGGGGTAGTTGTCTTAGAGGGGTAGTCGTCCTAGAGGGTGGTTGCCCTAGGGGGTAGTTGTCCTAGGGGGTAAATGTCCTAGAGGGTGGTTATCCTAAGGGGTAGTTGTCCTAGGGGGTAAATGTCCTAGAGGGTGGTTATCCTAGGGGTGGTTATCCGGGGGGTGGTTGTCCAGGGGGTAGGAGTCCTAGAACCCTCCACGGTTAAGATGAAATTGGTAAAGGCCTACTGAATATTGTAACTTTTGTTGTATCTTAGCTTCCATGGTAATCACTCGTGTAGACAGGGGGTACAGGGGGCACCGGGGGCCCATGCCCCCCCCCCCCCCCCATTCAGCCACTAAAGAAAAAAAAAGAAAGCAGGAGCGAAAAAGCGGGGGAAGTGAGAGAAAAAGGCGCTACAAGTCGTTATCTGGCTCTCAAAATTTGCTAAAACGTCAAAGTTTTTGCGCTTCGCGCACGAAGGGGGGAAATAACTCTGCTTTCCCTGCAGCCCCCCTTTTACCATGGGTGCGATCCCTAGGGGATGGGGGTATATATCAAAAAAAAAATTTGGAGTGAGGGGATGGCCTGTATTATGACCCCCCCCCCCCCCCCCCAATATATTTGGATAAAATAAATAAGAATTATGATACATTAGTTATGTTTATACGTACATAGCATCGATGCTTTGTAAGTCTCCAAACTATTTCCAATACGTTCAGACAGGCCATAATCGTCTTGCATCTATCACCAACTCGTGACTATCCATCGCTCACTCGCTGCCAAAACAATATACTGCGCCACTCACCTATGGAACGATAGTTGTCCAAAAATTCGATAAACCTAGTTTATCGACGATAAACTAGGTTTTTCGCCGAGAATCCTAGATTATGGAATTGATAAACCTAGTTTTTCAACAACAACCCCGAATATCAAGCGATAAACCTAGTTTATCGAATTCTTTGAAAAACCCGGTTTATCAATTTGATAATCCTAGTTTTTCGATTCGATAAACTAGGTTTATCAAATTTGATAATCCTGGTTTATCAGAACCCTGAATATCGACCGATAACACAGGTTTTTTGATAATCCTGGTTTTTCGATTCGATAAACCTAGTTTTTCAATTCGATAAACCTAGTTTTTCAATTCGATAAACTAGGTTTATCAAATTTGATAATCCTGGTTTATCAGAACCCCGAATATCGACTGATATCACAGGTTTTTTGATAAACCAGGTTTTTCGATTTGATAATCCTAGTTTATCAAATCGAAAAACTAGGTTTATCAAATTCGATAATCTAGGTTTATCGAATTGATCAAATGACATGTCGAAAGTGCAAAAATGGCGGCGAAGAACATGACAGTGTTGGTTTTTGTGGTAGCTAATTTAACTTTCGTGTTTGCACCTTTACCCAATCGTGATGAACGTAGCAATGGTTCTGGCATCTTCCGGTTGTGGGATCATGTGAATAAAATCCAGACTTGACAAGAATTGTTATTTTTAATAATAATAATAATAATACCTGGCATTTATAAAGCGCCTTTCCCAAACTGGATCAAAGCGCTAATATATATTATTACCCCGGTCATTTTTACTGGCTGGTATCAGCAAAGTTGAGTGTCATGGCAAGGCTTATAAATATTCATATTTGAGATCAATAATAGACAATTATTACAAGGTTTTAATTCAAGCTAGTTTTCTCAGTCAACCATAAGGTTTTGATGGGATATGTCAAGACACAGAAAAGAAAGCCTATTCTTTCATATATTGCCTTTTAATGATCAGATATAAAAGTTTCTAAGCCTTTTCAAGACTCTTAACTTGGCTGATACCAGACAGAACCAATACAAAGTTTTGTCAACCGTGGATTTTGCACCATTTCACAATAATGGCTTTTGCTCACTCGAGGTCAAAATATTGCCAGATATTTTGGTGTCATTTGATAGAAGAGACCCCAATCTATCCACAAGTATGAAAATTTCCTACAAATACTCTGAAATATATATATATATATATATATATATATATACTTTATCCAACTGTTTGGGAGACGCACTGTGTGTGTATATGATATTTCAATATAGAGTTGTCCTCAGCACTTCTAATTCGATTAAAAACTTTCAGTGAGTGCAACAAAGACTTTCTATAATAAACTTACAAAGTTCTTAGTGCTGGCAGTTTGCTGAATGTATCAGGTTTGATATCAGGTATCAAATTTTCTTGGAGGTCCCTTAAAGAAAAAGAAAATAAAGGGAATGCAAATGTGAGACAGGATGTTTGCATTAACTTTTACCTTAAAGGGATACTCAATCGCAGATTGTGGACGTTAAATCATGTCGCGAGAGGACACCGTGATCGTTACCTGAGCATGCCGTTGCCCCGTGAATACACAAATCTTTACAAGTAGCCTGATTGCCATGTAAACAATTAACATTAATTAGCAAAGATTAAACTCTGTTATACATGTTTTTTTTTATTATAAATGTTTTGTATATAACTCTGTTCCAATTAGTCACGTACGGTTTGTAATTGTAGTAAATGTATTTATGAGCCTTTTATGTCTGTGATTGTTTTTGTTTTAATTTGTAGCTGTTTATGTCAGCTAGACAGATCTAACCTTCAAAAAAAAACAAAATATAATTTAAATTAGCCTTAATAAGATGGAGATTTTTAATATCAGCTTATAAAAATTACCTTGATAATATGTGTATTTTCAAAGAAAAATATGAGTCAGTTTGAGGATAATATTTAATATTTTAATGTATTTTTTGCACGTTGAAATATATATTACATGAAAGAGGATGGTATGGTAATTATTTTCATGTATATTCATCAATAATTAGAAGAACGGGGTAATGCTTGGATGAGAAAACCCGAAGTTATTCCGGCGTGCGAGTAGGTGCCGGCTGCGCATACCCCGAGCCGCCCCGAGCGCGCGGGACTAAGTGCGCATGCGCATGAGATAATCACGTGATATTCGGGGTTACGATCGAATTTGATAAATCTAGTTTATCGAATTCGATAAACCTAGATTATCGAATTCGATAAACCTAGATTATCGAATTCGATAAAACTAGATTATCGAACACGATAAACCTAGTTTATCGAATTCGATAAAGCTAGATTATCGAATTCGATAAACCTAGATTATCAAATTCGATAAACCTAGATTATCAAATTCGATAAACCTAGATTATCGAATTTCTGGACAACTATTTTGATAAACCTAGATTATCGAATTTGATAATCCTAGTTTATCGAATTTGATAAACCTAGTTTATCGAATTTGATAAACCTAGATTATCGAATTTGATAAACCTAGTTAATCGAATTTGATAAACCTAGTTTATCGAATTTGATAAACCTAGATTATCGAATTTGATAAACCTAGTTTTTCGAATTTGATAAACCTAGATTATCGAATTTGATAAACCTAGTTTATCGAATTTGATAAACCTAGTTTATCAAATTCGATAAACCTAGATTATCGAATTTTTGGACAACTATTTTGATAAACCTAGATTATCGAATTTGATAATCCTAGTTTATCGAATTTGATATACCTAGTTTATCGAATTTTATAAACCTAGTTTATCGAATTTGATAAACCTAGATTATCGAATTTTTGGACAACTATTTTGATAAACCTAGATTATCGAACTTGATAAACCTAGTTTTTCGAATTTGATAAACCTAGTTTATCGAATTTGATAAACCTAGTTTTTCGAAATTGATAAACCTAGTTTATCGAATTTGATAAACCTAGTTTTTCGATTTGATAATCCTGGTTTATCAGAACCCTGAATATCTAGTTTTTCAGTTCGATAAACTAGGTTTATCAAATTTCGGTTGATAAACTAGGTTTATCGCTTGATATTCGGGGTTGTTGTTGAAAAACTAGGTTTATCAATTCCATAATCTAGGATTCTCGGCGAAAAACCTAGTTTATCGTCGATAAACTAGGTTTATCGAATTTTTGGACAACTATCGTTCCATACACACCCGAGTATAATTGGTATTGAAGTTTGTGCACAGGGGTCACAGCCAATCCGCAGGTCCCCAAAAAGCGCGCTATTTTATTTCCAGTTCTGCCTGACTATGAATACATAATGAGCAAGAACAGCCAGGAACATCTTATTTGCAAACTATTGAATAGCCTACTTATCATTCACCAATTGCCATGAGTTATGCATCAAATAAAAGAAGAGGGATCAGAGATTTGTGACATGCTTTTGTTGTTTTCAAAATAAAAGACGAAATTGGTAAAAAATCGTGTTCCTTTTATGACAAAAAATGGAAATGAAATGAAATATAAATCTGGCCAAAACTACCATAGTTTTATTGTGAGCCAGGGCAAATTTGTCATGAGCGTAAATGGCATTTTCTGTACTTTCCAAAGATTGAAATAACATTAATGTGCACTTCATGACTGGGTCAGGATCCAGCAATGTGTAACCAATGTACACACTTTGTCTTTAAAAAAGTCAATTCCAGCATTCCGATTGGTTACCACCACTCAAGATGTTTTCTCACAGCCTAGCAACAGCTATGCGCATGTTTGCGCAAGGATGAAGCAACAGGTTGCGCATTGTTTCATTCAACGCGCACTTGGTTACAGATGGCTTGCTTGCCAATCACAGGGCTAAGATTCTATGGTCTTGACCGTGGTCTTGACAACGGATGATCTGCGGCTGAATATTGCTGGATCCTGACTCTGTCATAAATCTATGGATGTTTTGAATGGAACGATGAAAAAGATGAGATTCCAGCGCTTCCATACTAGTAATATTTTGGGGGGATATATACCCCTACCGCCCCCTCCCGCGATCGACACCCAATGGTGGGGGGCCAGACGTGAAGGATCCAACCGCACAGCCAGGATGTCATTTTAGGGGGCGGTTGTGAGCACGCGAAGAGTGCGAAATTGGTGCGTGCTCCCCAGGGGGTGGGTGCAGGGAGGGGGAAGATTCCCCGCTTCCGTGCGAAGCGCGAAAGCTCTGACGTTTTATAGCAAATTTGAGAGAAAGATAACGGCTCGTATAGCACCTTTTTTTAGGCGGAAAGTTATTTCGACGTCCGGACTGCTTTTCAGTTATTTGGGCGTAATACTGTACTGCAACAGGGATGGGCGCAGGGAGGGGGTTCCCCCTTCCCGCGCGAAGCGCGAAAGCTCTGATATTTTAACAAATTTGAGAGAAAGATAACGGCTTGTAGCAAACAAAGGCGGAAAGTTCTAGTTCGACGAACCGACTGCTTTTCAATTATTGCACGGTATGTAATAGGGGTGGGTGCAGGAAGGAGGAGTTTCCCTCCTTCCCGCGCGAAGCGCGAAAGCTCTAACGTTTTAGCACCTTTTTAGGCGGAATGTTAGTTCGATGCCCTGGCTGCTTTTCAGTTATTTTGGACGTAATACTGCACTGTAACAAGGATGGGTGCAGGAGTGGGAGTTTCCCCCTTCCCGCGCGAAGCGCGAAAGCTCTGACGTTTTAGCAAATTTAAGAGAAAGAAAACGGATTGTAGCAAACAATTTGTTTAGGCGGAAAGTTATAGTTCGACGCCATGACTGCTTTTCAGTTATTAGGACGCAATACCGCGCTGTATGTGACAGGGGTTGGTGCAGGGAGATGAGAGTTATTTCCCCCTCCCCGCGCGAAGCGCGAAAACTCTCTCACCATCCCGCTTTTTGGCTCTCGCTTTTTTTTAGTGGCTGAATAGGGGGGAGGTATGGCCCCCTTGTGCCCCCTGTCTACGCCAGTGGTTGTTATTAGTTATGCATTAGTTGTAGAAGTGAATGCAAGTAGTAAGTTTGTAGTTTAGACAGTGTATACATTCACAGTGCCCTGATTATAAACACGATTTCAAAGGCATCTTTTTCACAATAAATACAGTGCTGCCAACCTAAAATCGTATTCCTTACCTTTTACGGTTGATAAGGGGGTATGGCATTGTGTATCACAGACAAAAATTTAGAACAGTTCTTGTAACGCAGAGCCATAAATAGTTAATGCCACTGGACAACAAAAGGTTGTTCGAGGAGACAGGTGCGATGCATTATGGTAATGTTGTGTTCCAAATTAATTCCAGACATCCATAGATGTTGGTACCCCCTTATCAAGTGTAATAGGAGCGAAACTGGGTGAGGAAATCGTACTAGTTGGCATGTCTGTAAATATCACATCAAAATATATATATAATTAAATCTTAGTTTTTGCAAAAGGCATCGAGCATTAGTGAGGGTTAGTGAGTCGTATTTTCAGACCAATCAATGCATCAACCATATGTCTAAAATGCACAAACTAATCCAAATATTATCAAACCGTTGTCATAATAATGATTTTCTAGTTCAAGTTTCTGCAAATTCTCATCACCTGTAAAGGTTGTGCTATCATAAAGTGTATGAGGTAATTATTTAATTGTTATTACAGATTTTTATAAAACACACTGTCACTTCCAAACGTCTTGTTTGTTAAAGAGGCAATGTACAAGTGCACAACATCTTTACTCATTTCATACATTTTGTTGGGAGCTTGAGCAAAATATTCATGAAGATACATACCCAATGTTAATAACATTTTTTTAAAACTTTTTTTTTATGTGCAAACAGTGCAGTTTTATATAGGTTTTTTATAGGACTAGCATATAGCCAGCTCGCGCCTAGCCTAGCAGCTAGCCTCGCACTTGCTACCTACACATGACCTAGCCGCGCCAGCCAGTGGCCTCGGGCTGGGCACACGCCGTCGCGTCCGCCACATGCACATCACACGCGCGCCGCGGGTCCGGCCGGATATGGATCGGATGTACCGGTATGTAAAAAATAATACGCAATCATACTGCAATACGTACGTTTGATTTGTCAAAAGTTTGTCGAGTATATGGATCGCCAACACAAATTAATTCTGTGGAACACAACTCACAGAGTATGAATTTTGACGATTTTTCATAAATTTCATACAATTCTTCTTTTTTCCTATATATATATATATTTTTTAATTTTAAAACCTGATAATTTTTTTTTAAGTATACGCGCGTATACCCGAAAAAGTCCAATTTCTTTTTTACGTATACGGCGTGTACAAGCGTATACGCTCCACTACACCACTGGTTATACCAGAAAAGCGATGTGAAGTACGATCCCATGCAATAAGCTGACTCACAAAGTTTGAATGTCCATGAAAAAATGGTCATTTTGAAGGCGAATAAAAAATTTTGTCAGATGGTAGATTAATATCTATACTTTCAGAAAATACTAAAAACTTAAAATATATATTTCCACCCCCCAAAACCTCTTTCAGCTGTTTACTCTAGAACTCCTTATTGGTCGTTTTGTGGTGGAGGGTCACAAATAAAGATGTAATTGCTTTAATTGCTATAAGCTTGGTGTCAAGGAAGATGGTTATCTAAGTATGATGTAGACTTGGAGTTTACTTCTTACTACGTAGACCCTAGTCTACTTTCATACAAACAAACAGACAAACCCTGAATGGGACTGAGACTAGTGGATGGGCTAATGTTAACTGAAGGTCTAACATTAATCACTATTGAGTTTGTTTCCCCACAATTACAATTTGCCATATTTTCAGTTTTTTTAAACAGTGTTTCCCTAGGCCTATAAACGAATTGATTTGTCTATTTATTACAGAAGCTTCCAACCAATTAAAAAGCAATGAAATCAATTAGGCCTAGACTGATTAACTGTGGGGGTTGTATAATAATCAGTCTAATGGGGTGTTGCAAGAAAGTTGTAATCAATTGCAAATTGTAAAGCAAATTAGAACAACGATTCTGAATGGTTCAGGGTCTGCCCATTCAAGATGATGCGCTTGCAACAATGATTTTGATTGGTCAGTACCGATCAGTTGCAACTTGCAATCAATCGCAACTTTCTTGCAACACCCCATAAGTTACATTTTCTCTAGTGCAGTCCTAACTATACACAGCGCATGATGGTCATGGGATGAGTTATTCTAATTACAGTGAAGAAGTGGGAAATGTACTATCAGGCACTACCTGTCAGGTAAGTAGATTTCTAAAGATCTACAGTTAGATCGACTTAAAATTACGTGAGCTAAGCCTAAGAATATATAGATCTAGGGTCTAAATCTATAAGCTTGGTGTTGAGGAATACGATTATCTAAGTTAGATGTAGACCTGGAATTTATTCCGTCTTGGACCTAGATCCTGATCTAATCTAGTTTTGTACAGAAAAAAAAAATGAATGAGAAGTGGGTGGGTCTTTGCCGTGAGCTAGGCCGGGTCAGTTTTCAATCAGTGTTTTTCTATAAAAGAATTGATTTGTCTATGTCTTAGAGAGCTTCCAAATGAGTTTAAACTTTGATTAGACTGATTAACTTGGGGGATAATAATCCTAGTCTACATTTTCTTCAGTCTAGTCACTGGCGTAGTGATTGGGGGCTGCACCCCCCCCCCCAAAAAAAAAGTTCCACGCCGAAAATAAACAAGAGGGGAAAAAATATCAAATTACCTTAAGAGATATGTGACAAAATTACATTTGCATTTTAAAAAGGTCAATTTTTTGGGCTCGCTTCGCTTGCTCGAAAGTATTCAGAAACTGGCCCCATATGCCTATGCTCAACCCCCTCAAAATATTTGGCTCATTACGCCTTTGAGTCTAGTCCTAGACGTATTTATTATCAGGATCTGGTGAGAATCGCTTTGAATTGGTCTAAAAACATGTGATTTGAGCCAATGCAACGAAAATTGAGCTCAAGTGGTAAAAGGCCAAAGGCATGATGGGGTTTACGCCACCAGGCAGTCGTGGGGAAAGTCAGGATTGCGTAAGCCCCGTTCACTCGTACACAAAGTTTGTCCGTCGGACTGCTGAGATTACATTTCGGATTCCACGAAGCCGAACGAATCTCGCACGAGAGCTCGAGCTCAGGCGGAGCGTACATGTTTTGAGTCGACCAGTCTGGCCGAAGTTTGCGCCCCGCGGGGCAACGGCATGATCAGGTAACGATCACGATGCCCTCTCGCGGCAAAAAAACGTCCACAATCTGCGGTTGAGTATCCGTTTAAGGCAAGGGAATGGGGGGGGGGGGGGGGGGGGGGGGCTTTAAAGACTATTCAGTCTTGATTTTAGACGAGACCAAGATACTTTGTTGAAAAATAATACTGAGTCTAGGTAACTTGGAGTATCTTGGTAATTTTCTCATGTTGATGTTCTTTTGCTCAGATGGACATGGAAAGGAAGTATCCACATGTAACTCATTGCTGTTTACACATCACAACAACTTAGTAGGGGATGAAGCCGAAAGTCCTACTAAAAAAATCAAAAGAGAGCTTGACAGGTAGGCTAAAGCTAGAATTTAAAGGATTATAGATTTTGTGACGGATCCAGGATAGTTTTTCCTTCCTTTCTGTAACTAATAGACAAGGAAACTACACTGTATTGATCTTGTATTCTGGAAATGTGCTAGAGATACAAGAGTTTTGATGCCAGTTAGGGAAAAAATTAAGGATGTTTCAATTTGCTTTTCTTAATGAAAAGATCGTAATATTTCGTTTATTGAAGATTATGTTTTGTTCAACCAGTTAGCGGGTCCGATAGACCGACACCCAATAGATAGAAGCTTCGATAAACCGAATGTACGAGAGGGTCCAATAGACAGACGGTTCTATAGACCGAATGTTTTATAGATCGAATGTCCAACGGGGTCCGATAGTCAGAAGGTCCGATAGATAGAAGGTTCGATAGTCCTAATGTACGAGAGGGTCCAATAGACAGAAGGTTCTATAGACCGAATCGGCAAAAGGGTCCGATAGTCCGAAGGTTCAGTAGGGGTCCAATAGTTAGAAGGTCCGATAGAGGTAAAATAAGTGGAAACAATAAGTTTTTAATAGTTTTATCTCATAAAAGGAAAAGGGTTATGCCTTATCTTCTTCTATGTGTATTGTAATAAACCGATGCACAAGGTCTGTAGGACCACCTTCCCCCCCCAAAAAAAAAAAAATGGGGAACTTATTTTAAAGTTTTGTTTTATACATTTTCAAAATGTTAAAAGAGCATCATCATCACCGTGGAGCGGGAGTTGTCCACTCATGCAGCTCAGCCCCCCCCCCCCCCCTGTTAATTTTTCCACTAAACCGATGTATTGGGGAACGCTGACCATTTTTTTGAAAAATGGAAATCTAATTATATGGTGCACACTAAAGCCCCGAGGCCTTTAGGTCAACTTGCCGCTTGATTCCTTTCAGTTATGTTGCTAACATTCTTTGAGTAGAAAAATAGCATAACAATAGCTGGAGATTCAAGATAGTTGTCTAGGGGGTAGTTGTCCGGGGGGTAGTTGTCCGGGGGTAGTTGTCCGGGGGGTAGTTGTCCGGGGGTAGTTATCCGGGGGGTAGTTGTCCTAGAGGGTGGTTGTCCTAGGGGGTAGTTGTCTGGGGGGTAGTTATCCGGGGGGTAGTCGTCCTAGAGGGTGGTTGCCCTAGGGGGTGGTTGCCCTAGGGGGTAGTTGTCCTAGGGGGTAGTTGTCCTAGAGGGTGGTTATCCTAGGGGTGGTTATCCGGGGGGTGGTTGTCCAGGGGGTAGGAGTCCTAGAACCTTTTTAGGTATTTATTGTCGGTCTATCGGACCTTCTAACTATCGGACCTCTACTGAACCTTCGGACTGTCGGACCCTTTTGCCGATTCGGTCTATAGAACCTTCTATCTATCGGACCTTCTGACTATCGGACCCGTTGGTCATTCGATCTATAGAACCTTCGGACTATTGGACCCTCCTGCCGATTCGGTCTATAGAACCTGCTGTCTACTGGACCCTCTCGTACATTCGGTCTATCGAACCTTCTATCTATTGGGTGTCGGTCTATCGGACCCGCTAACTATCGGACTTTCGAGCTATAGGGATGACCCCGCCTAGACACTAATACATATGACATGTATGAGCAGACTCAAATAGACATAACCTACAGTTTATGATTTGATTTGATATGTTTATTATGGAAGTCGTACAAAATGGAAAGATATGTAGCTAAACACATTAAAAATATATAAGTTTTTGACCCCACTTGGCAGGGCATGGCCCAATGGAAAGCTAATCATTACACAAAACAAGTCTTTTTGTTCATACCACAAAACCAAGTATTTCAATAATTGTACAAATGTTAACATTTTTGTTTTACACAATGTATGTGTAGCAAATTATTTCCTTTTGATCATGTAATCATACCTAATAATGTTGTTACGAGAATAATACCTAAATTAAGTTACGATCACATTATATTCCTCTAACATTTGGTAATTATTTTATACACATGATGGTAATGAAATGTAACAAAGCAGAAATAATGAAATGAACAGGAAGTAAGTGTGTGTGTGTATGTGTGTGTGAGCGTGAAAGAGAGAGAGAAAGGGAGTAAGCGAGAGCAGAGAGAGCTAGAGACAGTGAGTGAAAGAGAGAGACAGAGCGAGGTGAGAGACATTTTCGGACCAGTCAAATCGGGTTCAAAAAAGGATAATGGCGGTAAAGTTTAAAGGGCTTGACTACCCCTTTATATTAATATAAATCATCTGTAATAAAGGTCCCACTGTTATGATGGAACACTTTACAATGAATGATGATTTTTACCTTTCCACTGTTCATTAACCATCCGTAAAAGTACAATGACTTCCAACATGTCTAAGCTATCGTGTAACATTCGAACAAAAAGTTCCTTTATCAAATGTAGCACATTATTGTAGGCTTCAGCTGATTTACAAACAAAATAAATGGGATTTTTAAAAATGACTATATGTCATTGGTCTGTATATTTTACATACACAAAAAATGGAAACTATTACTTCTATTATTCTGCCCCAACGTACCCGCAAATGCGATTTCCTCACTGAAATACATGAATCACTCCCCCCCCCCCCCCCCCCCCTTCAGTGGATCCACTCAACGTGACTTCGGGACCGCATTACCGTTACCAAAATCGCGGGGGAAAGGGGTAAATTTCAAGGAATGTCCGCGGACAGAATATTCCTCGAAATATAGAAAATAGGGGTGCGCAGGTGTCCTCGAAATTGATCAAAAAGGAAAACCCGGGAAGACAATCCCGGAAAATGTCTTCATCAATACAAGCACCAATGCTGATGTTGTGTTGAAAGATACATGTCATCATGAGAGTGAATCTTGTTTGCAAGGACACTGAGGATGGATCAGAGGAGGACACGATTGAACGTCAATTTGTTTTGAGCGAGCATGATGCAAATACGCTAACAGATTTTGTAAGCAATACAAGGTCAGTTAGTCTTACCTCACAATGCAGAATACAGCAATTGAAAACTCTGGTCCTGATGATGGAAGAATTCGCATCACTGAAGATGATAGTAGTAGGATATCTAGACGTAGAAGATACATTGAATTCATTATGGGCTTACTCTTCAGGAGTTTGTTGACTAGTTCAAAAAATTGTATATGACATTTCAGGACATTACATTTGGCAACGAGAACACTGTATTTTCTTTTTTTATCTAGGGACGGTAAATTAATTGTTGATATTGTCTTTGACAAATTTATTGTGCCTTGCGGAGCAGCAGATTTCGGATATGTGTTACCGATTTCGTACTGGCACTGGCGTATACAGGGGGGCACAAAGGGTCATTCCCCCTATTCAGCCCCTTAAAAACGAAAGTGAAAATGCAGTGGAAATGAGAGGGGGAAAAATGTGGAAACTATTACTTCTATTATTCTGCCTCAACATACCCGCAAATGCGATTTCCTCACTGAAATACATGAATCATCTCGCCCCTCCCCATCAAGCCCCATGTAACCGGGATAAGTTTTTCTTACGGACCGCCCCAACTTCTGAAAGTATATAAGACCAACTTTCGATGTTCATAAGTTCCTCACACACGATATGCCCTATACTTACGGCACTGGCGTATACCGGTGGGCACAAGGGGGTTATCCCCCCCCCCCCCCCTATTCAGCCCCTTTGAAAAAAACGAGAGCGAAAATGCAGGGGAAATTAGAGAATAAAGCTTGAAAAGGCGCTACGAGCCGTTATCTTTCTCTCAAAATTTGCTAAAAAGTGGGAAGGGGGAAATACCCCCCCCCCCCCTCCGTGCACCGGCCCCTGTTACATACAGTGCAGTGTTGCGTCAATATAATTGAAAAACAGTCCGGGCCTCGAACTAACTTTTCGCCTAAAAAGGTGCCACAGGCCATTATCTTTCTCTCATTTGCTATTAAACGTCAGAGCTTTAGGACTTCGCGTGGGAGGGGGAAAACTCCCCCCTACCTGCACCCACCCCCTGGAAAGCAAATTTCGCACGCTTCGTGTGCTCACAACCGCCCTCCTATATAATGAAACCCTCGCTACGCGATTGGATCCTTCACATCTGCCCCCCCCCACACCACTGCTTACCGGGGAGGTTTGTCCATCAAAATGAGCTTACAGCCAACATCAACGTAAAACCGATCAAACTTTGATTTTTTTTTTAATGTAGTCAGCTTATGCTTTGGTCACAAATCAGAGCGGTTACGGACCGATTTGTAGCCTGCTCGGACGTCACTGGAATTTAGGCATCGCCCAACGATTCAAGCGGGCTATAAAGCCCCAGCGATGCCGGGCGGTGCCCTGTCGATTTGCGGTCGGTCGCCGGTCGATTTTAGGTAAAAACTGGCCGAAATCGGTGGAGCTTCTCCGCGCGGCGTCCGGGCGGTGACAGACTGATGACCCACCGACTCTCGGGCGGTCACCAAACGGCCACCGGCCGAATTTTAAGAAATCGCCCGACAGCGGGCGGGCGATCGGCGGACTTTGATCTAGCGGCCTTGCTTTGTGACCTAAATCGCTCGACGGTGATTATATATCCTCGATTAGGTCCGTGCCCGGGCGGCGCCCATCGACTTCCAGTCGGTCGCCGGTTGATTTTACGTCAAAAATGGGCCAAATCGGGGGAGTTTCTCTGCACGGCGTCCGGGCAGTGTCCGACTAATGACCCACCGATTCCCGGGCGGTCTCCCACCGGCCATCGGCCGAATTTGAACTCACCGCCCGGTGACCAACCGATCTCCCAGCGGCGACCGGGCGGCGACCGGGCGGCGACCGCTCAGCCTGTACCCGAGCAAAATTGGCTAAAACTCGCCGCCCGGCCGGCGAGCAGACTAAATTTTGGGGGTTGTGACCATAGCTTTAGCACTGAAAAGAGGGACCAGGGCAGCCAACAAATAACTATAAAAATATATTTTACGGATGACTGAGCAAATATATAATTGATGCGACGTTGGACTCTCCAAATTTGACATGAGCGTAAAGGGCATTTTCTGTACTTTCCAAAGATTGAAATAACATTAATGTGCACTTCATGACAGGGTCAGGATCCAGCAATATGTAACAAATGTACACACTTTGTCTTTAAAAAAGTCAATTCCAGCATTCCGATTGGTTACCACCACGCAAGATGTTTTCTCACAGCCTGGCAACAGCTATGCGCATGTTTGCGCAAGGATGAAGCAACAGGTTGCGCATTGTTTCATTCAACGCGCACTTGGTTACAGATGGCTTGCTTGCCAATCACAGGGCTAAGATTCTCTGGTCTCGACCATGGTCTTGACAACGGATGATCTGCGGCTGAATATTGCTGGATCCTGACTCTGTCATAAATCTATGGATGTTTTGAATGTAACGATGAAAAAGATGAGATTCCAGCGCTTCCATACATATGTGTGTTGATGGCGGCTCATATACTTTTTATATGTCTTTTAACAACTTGAAATCTTGTGAAAAAAAGGCTTTTGTATGACTATTTCATCAGTTATTTTAAACAACTTATTTCTAAAAGTCTGACTAAAACAATATATCCCTGTGTTGGTAAACTATTCATTTGTTTTTGCAGAAAGTCTAATGAGCATAGCATTTATATTTATTTAAGAACATAACTTTAAAGATGACCATGCGATACAGCCGACTGGGTGCAGGGAGAGAGTCCATTTCGGGCAGTGGAGATAAAATGCGCGATTATTGCTCATTTGCATACGACCTGCGGTCTGACTGTATGTTTTACAGGCGATGTTTCATACTTGCACAGTTGGACTTATCGCGTAGGCCTTTGGTAGGTGTATATGATTGTACCCTTAAAGGAGAATTAACACTAGAATAAAATGTACTTATGTTCAAAGGTGTAATATATTCTTAATCATTGACCTGTATCACTTTAAAAATATCAGAAAAAGGGTTTAAATGATGACATGGAGTAGTACATGAACCATTGGAGACCGTTCCGGTCAGGAAGATACTTTTAATCCACGAGCTAAATTGTTTCTATTCATTATAAAAAAGCCCCATATATGATGGAAAATAGATAGCAGGTGTATACATTTATTTTAAAATTTGAAATTGATAGATTTCTTTTTAAATTCTCCGGTTTTGCTAACTAGAAATTTCTTGGTCTTGCCTGGAAGAGCAGAACATAATTTATACAACGCGCATTCTGACTTTTGAACTCCATTATCTCAAAGCAGGTGAATGCATAGTTTTGTCACTATTGACGCTCAGGAAAGTCATCATCCATAAATTTGAATTAATTCGCTCCGTCACGTACGTCATAGTATCAAGAAAATAGATTGATATTTTAGGCTTCTTACGGAAAGTTTTGTCACCGTTTTCACCGCGGCCAAAGTTAAAAAGGCCGATTAGCGGGATTTTCTCCCGGATCTTGTCATATCCATCGGCGACTCTAAGAAGTCGCCGTTCAGCGGGATTAGCGCGAGCTTTTGTTAAGAGACTCGTCCTGCGATTCCTTCAATTTCGCCGACTTCCTGTTCTTTATTTTTGTTCTGCCTTGAAGGAAGTTGTATATTTAGTGTTTTGAAAGAGCGCCACTGACGGTTTAAATGGTGACTCATTCTGCTTGATTTTGCTTCTTATTTTCTTTGGAAAAAGTACGAATGTTTTGAAGTCTCCTTCAAAGTAACGTACGTATTAGTTGTCATATTTTTCTGAGAAAAAAAAATACCTAGGTTTGTGGCATGACAAAGTCGGCCCCTAAAATTTAATTTTCCCACATCGAGCCCACCACAAAATATATAGTAATGATAAACGACATAAACATTAATACACGAATAAGTAAAGGACAGTGAATACATTCTTGCGCCGGACAACTATTCAAAATATTGCTTTATGTTCCAAACCAAAAAAAAAAAAAACTCAACTAATAACAATAAAAATCCAATCCCAAAATACATTGTTTAGTTTCCAAGCAATGCAATTATAAATGCACTTTCACATTTTAATAGTTTTATGTAGCCGTCATGGCTGCGGATAAATAAAAATGAAATTGAAATATCAGAACGAAAAACTTAATGTTCTCGAGTTAAGACCGGATTTCTGAATATAAATACAACTTTACTTTTGCATGGGTCGCGGAACCAGAAATGGGGACGGGGTCTGGGGGCTGCAGCCCACCCCCCCCCCCCCACCAACCCCCACCCTTTTTTGAGTAAACATGTTTCATAAAATGTATGAATTAGCTTAATATATTATCATTAATGAGTGAAATCAAATCATCCCCACACACACACACACATTTTCAAAAACGCCCCTGTGTTGAAAGAGTAGCCTTTCTTTCTTTTTTGGCTTTGCCCTATATTTTTAACGTTTTCGTTATTATGTCAGCAACATCTATTGGGTAATTCGGAAAAATATTAAGCACACTTTATTCGAGCGCATGCATTAAAAGAATATTACTTAGTGCTTTGGGTAATGTTGTTACAAACCAGCATGATTGGGCAGTTATATAATGAGCGCTTTATTGAAATTAAAACATTATCGATGTGTTATGCGCAATGAAATCCCAGCTTAAATTTCGTGTTTAATATTACACAAGTAAGTTTTATTTTTTGAAATATCGATCTCGATCAGCCGTCTGGTCTTAAAAAGGAAATCTAAAATATGGGGAAAATGGGGAGAAAAGTGATTCGATAAGTCCGTTTGTTGTATTAAGAGGGATCGAGTAAAAGAGCGAGAGAGCGAGGTAATTTATTAAAATTATAAGAATTCCGGAACGATGACAAACTTTTGTGATTGCGCCTGTCCCCGGATAATGTTGTTGACTTTGATATGTACGTCGTTAACCTTCATAAGGATCTTTTTCATCACCATGTTTGGTGAGATGCCCTGTCCCATAGGAAACTGTAAGTAACATTAAAAATACATGTAGACTGATGTAGAAGATGGATATCATAAAGAGAGGGAGAGGGTGGAGTGAAGTGGCAGAGAGACAAGGGGGACTGGGTGGCAGGGAAAGAAAGAGAGAGAGAGACTGTCAGGATGAAGGAGAAATTGACTCTGTCTCGGAGAAGTGACATTTCACCCCCCCCCCCCCCTTGTCCCCCGCAATTTTGAGATAAAGATAACGGCTCGTAGAAAACAATTTTTAGGCGGAAAGTTATAGTTCGACACCCTGACTGCTTTTCAGTTATTTGGACGTAATACTGCACCGTATGTAACAGGGGTGGGTACAGGGAGGGGAGTCATCCCCCCCCCCCCTTCCCGCGCGAAGCGCGAAAGCTCCGACGTTTTAGCATCTTTCTTTTAGGCGGAATATTAGTTCACCGCCCTGGCTGCTTTTCAGTTATTTGGGACGCAATACTGCATTGTATGTAACAGGGCTGGGTACGGGCCGTAAAGCCGTCATGATTATAATCTTTCTTCACTCCCCTATTTTTCTTTCTCTCCTTTGCGTTTGCGCCCCCTTCAAGTGTTTCCCAGTGCACGTGCTCCCCCCCCCCCCCCCCCCTCCCCCAGACACACCACTGAGCGAAGAGACCGAGCAGGGGTCGGAGGGATTACCCCTCTCCTACATCAGGGAATCTGTCTATAAAACTTGCATTTTAAAGCATCCCAAAATGTTTTTAATGAAAAGAAGGAATGTACGGATCTACGCCAATGGACGGAACCCCTTAATTGAGAAAACAATGCGAGTGAACTAATTTTCTTCAATATTTTCGTATTGAACTTATGTCATTTTTTTATTTCCTTTCTTCTAATCATTAAAGAATTTATTTATTTATTTATTTATTTCTGATATTTATACAGGGTGGCTCATATCACCAATTTGGTGGTCTTCCATGAGGCCCTGTTTGGTAACAAAACAAATAACATCAACAATAATCAATATATATAAATACACAAGCATAAACACGTATAATACACATTAATCGGTATCCTCATTAGTTAAATAATCATTCAGTAATATTCATTGACTATTTACAAGAATTTTCGAATCGACTTTAAAATTAAGGATTATTAGCATTGTAAACTGTGAAATAATCAAATTAAAATATGGATGATAACCACACATCAAAATGAGGGGAAAATAATTAATTAACAACACAAGAATGTGTTAATTCAAGATTAAACATCATGAGTTTAAATAATTATTAGTTTCAAGTTAATGCATCATAATTCTTATTTATTTTATCCAAATATATTGGGAGTGATAATACAGGCCATCCTCCCACCTCAAATATTTTGGGGGATATATACGTCCATCCCCCCCGGGATCGACACCCATGGTACAAGGGTGGGCGCGAAAACTTTGACGTTTTTAGCAAATTTTGAGAGCCAGGATAACGGCTTGTAGGGCCTTTTTAGGCATTTTTTCTCTCACTTCCCCCGCTTTTTCGCTCTCGCTTTTATGTTGTAGTGGCTGAATAGGGAGGGGGCATGGCCCCCGGTGCCCTCTGTCTACGCCAGTGATGATAGGGTTTCCCCGAAGGTATCAGAGGGTAGTGTTTTTATATAAAGTATGTACAATAATGGTGTGTGGTGGTGGGGACTGCATCCACCCCAGTTCCTGTTCTGTGGCCCATGCGAACCATTTGTATCTGCAAGACATTGGAGAACTAGAAAGGCCGTCAAAGGCGGCGCTACAGAGTAGTTGCATTCTTTCCCTAAACGATTCTTTCCTCTCACTATATTTTATATTTTATATTTTTCTCCTTTTTTATCGCAATAAAGACTTCCAGATTTGGCATAATCTACTATTTAATACATGCATGTAAAATATTATGGTTACTTATTGTTATGATTATGTAATTTGGCACAATGATACGAGGTGTGAGTATATTTGTTTGTGTATTTTACCTTGATTATTGTGAAAAATGTTATTTTGAAAAAGGAAGTAATAAAATATTCTTAAAAACAAAAAAAGGAACTCTCCGAACTGAAGTTTCTATAACCGATCATCACAAAAAATCTAATCGATTCTTTTCTTAATCGATTCTTTCCTGTCACTATCCAAAATGAAGTTGGGGTCAAAACTTCAAGGTCACACATAATTTGCAGGGGTCAACCAATCATCACCAAAATCTAATCGATTCTTTCCTGTCACTATCCGAACATTCCATGAAAATTTGGTGCGAATCCGTTCACCCGTTCTCTTGTACACAAGCAAAAAAAAAAAACAAGCAAACAAACATACGGAGCCCTTTACATAACCCTGCCGATTTCATCGGCGTGGGTAATCACTAATAAGAGATGATCATTTCCATTCACATTTGTTGTAGTAAAGAAACTCCATATGCACATGCAGACCTCGATCCCTATACCGATATGCATCTTTTGAATGCACACAAGGATATAAACCTCTCTTTATACCCCAGTGAAATCCCCCTTCTTACTTACACATTATATTAACTGAATGTTTGTTTGCAAAGTTTCAAATTGCAGAACATAAAATTGTATCAATTTGTCGCAAAATAACATTCAGATTTATTTTTATCAAAGGCATTCACTATGTTGCAAATTTGTTATATGATATAAATGAAAAGTCTTTTTTTCGGGGTATATGGGGTATTGATATCTGAAAAGTGTTATTTTCGTTTCTGGTACTTAAAGGGATATTCAAATTCTCACTGATACTGAATCAGCCCCCTCATTTTCTGTTTTTATTCATGGAATGTTGAGTGGAATAAGAAAATTTTTGGACAGAAGATTTTCTTCCCCTGAAATTGAACGCCGCAGTTACATCTATAGAAAATGTGAATGCCTTACTTCACCTTTGACTTGTAAATCTCTATTATATAAGAAGATCAAGGGAAGCGAGCATTCGTGTATTTTATTATTGTTTCAATAGAGCCGAACACGCGTCCGTGATTTGACTCTTCGTCACAAACAATGCGGCATATGCAAATTTGACCTGGCTTTTGGATCCTTCCGTGGTTTATATAAAGCAGGATATCTTTTGACAAGTAGCTTTTCATCATAGATAGCAACGTTTCTTCAAATCAACAATCAAGCGAGAGCAAGGATTTCAACATGGAGTCAAGCTGCAGCGACGACTGGCACTTGGAGCTGAGCGGATCCATGGACTCCGATGGGATGACGTCATGTCATTCGTTCTCATTGTAGTATATGAAGGTGGGGGTCCTAGCATCTCCTTTTCCCTCTCCCTTTTCACTTTTTCTCTTTTTTTTTTTTTCATTGTAGTATATGAAAAAATGAAGTGAAGAGTCAAGCGCCTAACAGCTGCCTGATCCTCCTCTCTTCAACTCTGTTTTATTTCGCCAGACATAGTGGATTTAATTCATTTATCTTGCCACCAGATTATTTTGGAAGCAACACTGACTCTACAGGACAAGTTTGGGGTAGTTATTCAGTCTCATCTTGTCATATTTTGCAAATCTATAACTTCATTTTCGTTTTTTTTTTTTTGCCAATTAAAGCTGACTGCACACTCCAGTACATGGTCATTACCCCTGACACAGCCTCAGTGAGATAGAGATAGTCACTACAATTGTTTGCATTGTTCAGACTTCATCTACTTATTGGACAATGTCTTCTATTCATCTTAGGCTCATTGTCAGTCTAGCCTTGTTTTGTACCATCATAGAGGCAGACAATGGAGAGGGCTTATCAAGGAGTGATCCTTTTATGTCACCAGAGAGGTATTTTAAATGCTCCACTGTCAGATCGAAGTTCATGAGCAAACCAGTTCTCTATTACAGTAACTCTGATTCTACTTTCACTATTGCCCAATGTGGTGATGTTCAGCTGAACCCAGGCCCTTCGTTACATCACGCAGCAAGTAATCTTCATGATGATTCTCATGCAGCTTCATCAGTCTTGCACACTGTGCCAGCAACAACGAAACGGATTCAATATGACAGGAACACTCTATGTGCTATCAAATGTGTTCATTACCGTCTCGATGCTCCAACATGGACCGTCATCAACAACCTTGGAATATCTGCTAAACGACCAACGAAAAGAGGAAAGAAAGGAGGCAAGAAACGTTCAAAAATCTTGCATTGTCATTCCTCAGGCATTGGAAATCCATCAGTCTGCAACTTCGCCCTATGGAATGCAAGGTCCATAAACTCGAAAGCACCTATTATCTGTGAGTTTATTATTGACAATCATATTGATATTCTTGCGCTTACTGAAACGTGGCTATCAGGGGACTGCAGAGATGACAGAAGTATTGCAGATCTGCTTAGCTGCCTCCAAGATTTTGAATTTCATCACATCCCTCGGAGGGGTCGTCAGGGTGGAGGAGTTGGAGTGTGCATTAAGAGGAGCTTCAAGGTCCAAAGGTATGATATGACTGAATACTCGTCTTTTGAGTACCTTGACATATTGATTTCTGCGAATGGAATAACACCCCTTAGACTTGTAGTAGTATATCGTCCACCAAGATCTGGAACAGCTCAGTCTACATCGCAAATGTTCCTTGAAGAGTTCACTTCACTTCTTGAACAGTTATCCGTTTATCCTAATCGGCTCATGATCACAGGAGACTTCAATTTCCATGTTGACAGCCCTTCCGACAGAGATGCAACTAGATTTCTTGATATTGTGAGCTCTGTCAACTTGAAACAGCATGTCACCTCGCCAACCCATCGTAGTGGACATATCCTCGATCTTCTGTTGTCACGTGAATCTGATAACTTTGTTTCCAATATCCAATTTACTAGTTATCTTCCATCAGACCACTACGCTGTGCTTTGTTCTGTGATGATGAAACGTCCGAGACAGCAGAAAACTGAGATACACTTCAGGAAGCTCCATAATATCAACCTTGATATGTTTCGTGAAGCCATTCATCAGTCTAAATTATATACATCTCCACCTGATGAATTGGAACAGCAGGTCGAGCTGTACTCCTCCGTTCTTCATGAGCTGCTGGAAGAACATGCTCCGTTAATCAGCCGTTCGATCCTTCCCAGACCCCATGCTCCATGGTTTGATGGTGATATTCGTGAGGCGAAACAGAATCTCCGACGTTTGGAACAAAAGTGGCGTTCAACTAAGCTAGAAGTCCATCATCAAATTTTCAAGGAGGCTTCGTGTTGCTACAAGAAAATGCTTACTGCCCGGAAGAAGCAATACCATCAAAAACAGTTCGAGAATTGTAATCCCCGCGAACTGTTTCAGAAATTCGAGAAACTGTATAAACCTAAATCT
The DNA here is from genome assembly GCA_025617745.1 of Heliocidaris erythrogramma. NCBI lineage: Eukaryota > Metazoa > Echinodermata > Echinoidea > Camarodonta > Echinometridae > Heliocidaris > Heliocidaris erythrogramma. The sequence continues at coordinate 4,850,200 of CM046862.1, read as the reverse complement.
TCCTTAATTCTCCCAAAATCCGACTCTGCCTGTGTGTCGCTGCCTGAATGTTTTAAGAATTTCTTTGTACAAAAGGTAGAACGAATATCTTCTGATCTATCTGATATGTGTACTGGTACATACGTAGTTGATGAACAGCCATGTGTAAATGTATCTTTCTCTAGATTCAGAAAGATGAAGGTCAGTGAGATTGAGACTATTATCAAAATGTCAAGCTCAGCAACTTGTAAATTAGACCCTGTACCTACATCTCTTATTAAGAAATGTACTTCCGATCTTGTACCTTATATAACTATGGTTGTAAATAAGTCATTTGCTGAAGGTATTTTTCCACAGAGCCTCAAGATCACCACAGTGTACCCTCTACTTAAAAGTTCAAAGTTAGATAGTGATGATTTGAAGAATTATCGACCAGTCGCAAATCTCTCCTTCCTTGGGAAGACTGTAGAGAGAGCTGCAGTACTTCAAATCCAAAATTATCTTTCAGATAACAACCTACAGTCTCCAATCCAGTCGGCATATCGCCCTTTCCACTCCTGTGAAACTGCCCTAGTAAGAGTATCAAATGACATTTACTCTGCTTTAGACAAAGGCTATGAGACTATTTTAGTACTGCTCGATTTTTCTTCAGCGTTTGATACTTTGAGGCATGAAACTCTTCTAAGGAGGCTGAAAGTCAGATATGGTATCACTAGTCTAGCTTACCAGTGGTTTGAATCTTACTTGACCAACAGAGAACAAAGGGTAGTCATAAATGGCCTAGAATCTTCCGTTCACGAGCCTAATATAGGTGTACCCCAGGGTTCTGTGGTCGGCCCATTGTTATTTACGATGTACTCATCTCCTATATATGATGTAATCAGATCAAATGGAATGTCTGGGATGTGTTATGCTGATGATACGCAAATTTACATTTCTTTCAAGCCATGTGACCTCCAAGATGCAATTTCCCAAGTTGAAAAATGTGTAAAGGATATTAAGCAATGGTCAATACATAATGGTCTAAAATTGAACGATAAAAAGACAGAGATTTTGCATCTCTCATCGCAGTTCCGCAAGAGACTGCAGTTTCCAGAAATTATAAACATAGATAACACATCAATTATTCCTACCACAGTTGCTAGAAATCTTGGTGTTATGTTTGATCAGAATATGCTCATGAACAAATTTGTTTCTGCAAAATGTCGATCAGCATCTTTTGCTCTTTGTAAACTTGGGAAGGTGCGTCGGTTCTTAGATCACAAAACAACTAAAACACTTGTACAGGCTCTGGTTATGTGCCACATCGATTACTGCAATAGTTTGATATATAACATGCCTGAAATGCAACTGAAAAAACTCCAAGTAATTCAAAATTCTGCTGCGCGATTAATAACCTGCACAAGAAAACGAGTTCACATCACCCCAGTTTTGAAACGATTACACTGGCTGCCAGTCAAGTCACGCTTGATATTTAAAATACTACTTCTTACCTATCAATGTCTTAATTCCACGGCCCCAAATTACCTTTGTGAAACTTTAGTGAAGTATGATCCTCCCCGAAAGCTCAGATCGGCTCAGAAAAACCTCTTACAATGCCCTCATGTAAATACAAAGTTTTATGGAGAGCGGTCATTTTCTCATGCTGCTCCGTCACTCTGGAACGATATCCCATCTCATTTAAAAAACTCACCCACAATACCGAAGTTTAAATCCTCCTTGAAAACCTATCTATTCAAAAAGCACTATAAATGACTTTCTTCCAACTGAATGGCATCTGTAATCTCCTACTTTTCAATTCTTTAAGCGCATAGAGACGCAATGGCAGTGATATGCGCTATATAAGCATCGCGTTATATATATATATATATGCACAAGTCTATACCAATCCAAAATTATAACATGAAAAGAATTATAATATGAATTGAATTATTAATTATTTATGATAAAGAGTGTCGGTACATTCATTCAAATCTTAGCCTATACAAAGAAAGTATAACATGTCCATCATCATTTGGAAACATGAGCAGTCCCCCCCCCCCCCCCAAAAAAAAAAAAAAAAGAGAAAGAATAACAATAAAGGAATAAAAATAATAAAAAAGAGAGAGAGAGAGAGAGAGAGATACCCAAAAAGAAAAAAAAAGGATAAAATAAATAAGCAAATTAAAAAAAAATAAAACAAGATAATAGGAGTTTTCTCCGACCATAATTAGCATCAAAAGCCGGTTGAGAGGAGAATGAACTGGAGACAATAATGTATAGGGGTGGGGATGAAGACTATCCACCGGTGGTTATTGACGAAATGTTGGATTTCTGCTTTTTTTGGAGGTCATCTGATGAAAGTACCTTTCAAAACGTTGCAAGGGTTGGAAACCAAATAAACTGTAAAAACAGAAACATCAATACTACTATAATTTTGCTACACAGAGGCGGATCTGAGTATAGTCTTGAGGGGGCCGGGGGGTTGTCACATGTCCGAAAAGTCTTCGACAAGCAACAGCAAAAAGAAAGAAAGAAATTGATGGTGCCCTTTTGTAGCGAGCTCCGGCCATTTTGTGTGTGGAGTATCCCCCTTGACCGGACCGTATTTTGGCTAGTTCGACAGTCCATCGTTATGTGTTCTTTATAAAGGCCGATTGATTGAAAAATAAAGTAAAAGAGAAAATGTAAATATGAACCCTTTACAATGCTTTCTATAAACTAGATGTATATTCTACGTACATTGAGGAGATATTACGAGATTCTTTGAGAAAACAAATCCGAGAGAGCTGCCAAGCTTCATTTATTTTTGCATCTAAGACCTTAAAAACACTGTTTCTATAAAATATGCATTTTATTAATGATTTGGGTGCGTAGTAATCCAGGACCACACATTTTCGTCATTGTCTCCACTTCTTCATTCTTTCATTTCCATTCCCCCTCCCCCCCCCCCCTGCCTTTTTTTGGGGGGGTAAATTTTAGTTTTTTTTCTTCTTTTTTTCGTCGTTTATCCTAGGGCTATTCTTTTATTTATCCCCATATTTCTTCATTTATCATATAGTTATTCCTTTTTCTTATCCTTCCGTTTTGTCTCCCTTGATTTGTTTCATTTTTTCTTCGTCTACCACATTCTCTATCAGGGCCAGCCGAACGTTTTTGAGATTGGTGGAGCCCAAATATGGGAACCATGCAGGAATGTTACTATTGAGCTACAAAAAAGGGGCCCAGTCTCCGCCGTCGTCGACATTCCCGACAAAAATTTTGTTGACAACCCCAAAAAAGTCCAATATCGTCGCCGTTTTCATTTATTTTCTTAAGACATTATTACGACAATAACTCATAAACGTATTTGCATATCATAATTTCTATTTATTGTTTTATATGTATTTAAACAATTCGCCTTATGCTGATTCAATCTGATTTAACAATGAATGAATTAAGTCGTTTACTTTCATTCTTATTTTCCAGTCTTATCCTTCATATTTTCCTTCAAACAATATTTCATTAGTAGTCATTATTATATCATCATGAAGTTACTGTAAAATAGTAAAATCGTAATTTTCAAAGAAATATAAAACACATTTTCGTTTTTAGAATATATGTATATATCTGTTAAATATTTTAAATCTTAAATGGAATTTTGTATCAGGAAGAAAGACAATTTTGCATTCGGATTAAAGGGAAATCCAACCTTGATTTTTTTCTATTGATATTCTATGAAGCGTAACTTGCTGATTAATTTGATACCAAATTTACCAAAATTGTACAGCTATGAAGAAAGTTATAGAATGTTTTAGATCTCACCAAACACTTCTTTCACCCCTCGTCTGCTGCATATGGGGGCCGCCATATTACACGAATGACGTATCTGTGGACAACTGGCTAGTCTAGATTGTGTCCTTTTTTATATTCTTTTATTTGGTTTATTCCCCGACCCTCTGCATGCGTATCCCACACAGACTGGGCCCAACTCTTCAGTAATAGTGCAATCCCCAAAATTGGGTGGAATAGACCTATTTACTAAGTGATTCAAAATTTATGCATACTTTTGAAACAAAGGTTGTTTTTGACAACCTGAAAGCTTGCCAGAGGCTTGTCAGACATAGCAACAAGTAATGTATGCAAACTGGATTCAAAGTATTGTAGTTCATTCATTAATAACAGGTTAATGGAATACCTCGTTACTATAGGTCCCCAGGAAAGAAACACCATAAATTTGAATCACTTACTTTAGTAAACAGGTCTATTACAAAGGACTCTTATTGTTCGGATTGCGTGATACGGAGATATAAAAAATTGGGGCAAGTTCTATTATGTTTTTCTGAATACTTGTTCTTTAAATATTGCTCTGAATATTTAATTACATTGTTCACTTTTTAAAAAAGCGAGGCCACAAACCAGTAATTAATTACAGTTGAAATTCCAGAACACTTTTTTTTAACCCAGAGTCATGAATAATTAATGACACTGGACCGCAAAAGGTTGGGAGAAACAACAGCTGCAAAACACAATGGCAATTGTGACCCGCCGCCTCAAAACCTACAATAAGTCGCACGGACCACAACGTAGCAATCAGCCCAAAATAGTAAATTTGCTTGGATCACTCGATTTTCTTTTTTTGATAGAAATGGGTAGTTTCGTTATCATTATATCATGTCTCAAGTTTGTGAGTCGTAATTCGACTTAGAAATATGTTTTGGGGGCATTTTAAAATGACCCCTTTTTTCACCTGTCCAGCTAATGGATGTTTGGAGAGCTTTTGTAATACTTTCATTCAATGCCAAATTACTACTTTACCTCTAAAGGTATTAAATTGATTTTTGGAGTGAGTAATGAATAGGTCCTCCTGGAACAGCTTACCAAAATTCAGCCTAATCTGATAATCCCTTCACACTGGTTGCTATGGCCATTTGAATACCCAGTTTTACTTGGGCGCACACAGAGAGCGAAAGTTTAGTACTCTTTTGTTCTGAACTTAAATGGCCATTTTCTCTGAATAGGAGTTATTGATTGCTGGTTACATACTGATTCTAAATGTGATATTTAAAGGTGTTATCATTGAGTAAACTAGGCAAGTTATATACCATTGGAAAGCTGAGAAGCTCTACCTTCAGAAAATGTATAAAACAAAAAAAAATAATGGCGACTTATTGTAGGTTTTGAGGCGTCGGGTCACAATTGTTGTGTTCTGAATTAATTACTTGTACACACAGAGTCGCGCTCTGTGTGGGCACGTATGTTCGTTGAATACACGACCAGTAGGCGCTTCGAGGGCGCCGACATTTTGACAGAATGTGCGGGCGCTGGCGCGAAAGACCGCTGATTATTTGCCGATTCTGCTTAATAAGGTCACATGAGGGCGCAAACAACATGTTTTGTATTTTTACTTTCCAATGCTTCAAAAAATGGTTTAAAATTCCAAATTAAGTAGTTGAAATGGGTTAGGCATGTTATAGTTCAGGATGCGTGTGTTTCTGTGCCCATACCTACAATATAATAAATTTAAATCATCCATATCGCACATTTAAGCTCATTTCCCGATCATCACTCGTGAGGGAAGGTCATTAACATCTCCATTATCATAATACTAAACATTAATACTCCATATTTCATGAAAGCAATTTTTTCACAAAGGGGCAAGATATTTCTAGGGATATTCACCATTCTAGGGGAGAGATTGTGCTAGAGGTATAGGATTCCTTTGGTCAGAACAGACATTTTTCATTCGGCGCACGTCTTTTGAATTAAACCCTTTTTATGTATCATGAGTGCACGTAATTGTAATGCCAAATGCATCGCCAATAAGAGATAAAGATGAGCCACCCCCCCCCCCCCTTCAGAGTGGAAAATGAGCCAACCCTCATCAGAGATGAACCACCTCTCATCACAGATGAAGATGAGCCATCCCTCATCAGAGAAATGAGCCACCCCCTTCAGAGTTGAAAATGAGCCACCTCTCCAAATACAGGAAGATGAGCCATCCCCCATCCGAGATGAAGATGGGCCAACCCTCATCAGAGATGGAGATAAACCACCCCTCATCACAGATGAAGATGAGCCAACCCTCATCAGAGATGGAGATAAGCCACCCCCCCCCCCCCCCCTTGACGGCATTCCCCTTGCTCAGGTGAGCCCAAAGCCCCAAATCATGTGGCATATATTTTTTCCTTGACTTGATTTATCAACTCAATTACTCTTACTAACTTAGCATGGACCTAGTACTAGTAGGTCCATGCTCTAGTAATACAATAAAAGTTTTTTCTTCTCCTTATCGGCAAAAATTTTGGACTTCAGATTTGGGGTTTCCATGAGGGTCTATCTAGTGTCTGAGTAGTGGATAATACTAGTAGGCCTAATGCCTTTTTGGTCACAAGATCTAAATATTGTACATAGCTGGAGTTAGAATAGATTGGAAGCAATCATATAATACTGATTTAAAGATCACATTGCAAGAAAATCACAAATATGGCAATTAATGTATCACTAGAAACTGGGAAGCTTACAGATGGCAATCGTATAAGTTTTATGTCAACTGCGTATCTGATGATTATAAAAACAACATAAATAAAAGCTCTTCTAAGCATCTGGAATATCCGAGGATTCGCCAGAAATATAGCGATATTTTGATGTCGTCACACTAGGGATCGATCCTGCTTAAGCAGACGACGTCCAATAATGAATGAACGTAATTGCAATGCAATTATTTATCAAATTATAAAGAGTTTGGTATATTTAAAGGTCCCCTTTTATGGAATTACAAAGGAACTTCATTTAATAGACTTTTCTACTGTGAATCCAGATCTGTCAATCATATTACCTGAATTCCATTCATTAATCTGTAACCTTGAAAATAAAAAAATAACTGGGAACGCCCCTAAAAAATTTTGGAAAATCGGTCCAGCGATCGATGACGTCATGTGACGTCACCCACAGAACGCTCGACTCACACAAGCTGGATCAGTATCGATGTGTGTGTGTTATGGCTATTGAGCTTCGTGTAGATCCCTTCGACTTCGTGCCATTTCAGCCCTTCATTTTAGCTTTTTAAAGACAAAATCCTACATCAACGATGGCATCATCTTCTTCAGCCAGGACACTTATTCAGGATCAGATATATCTGATTTGGAGCATCAAGTCCCAGAAGAAATTGAAGAGGAATTAGGGGCCCGGCCGTATACTATAGTATCTGACTATGTTTGAGCCAGACATGTCGGAGTCTGGGCAAGATTCTGATGATGACAGAGACGTCCCTGATTTTAATAACGGAGAGGATATCGACGGGAGACACAATTGGTAATTATTTTTTGATAATAAATTACCGATTAAAGTTTAATTCACGCATATCCACGTATTATGAATCTTGTTTACGCTTGCAAATTGCCCGAGAGGCTGAGCTGATACTTCGCTGATCGAGGCAGTGAGCTCGATGTGCGCAAGGCCGGGATACACCCCGCGCCGTTTGTTTGTTCGCCTGCTGACCCTGCCTGGGCTTGCGCTTTGGCAGTTTTACTGATACTGGTGCATGGGGTGGTAGCGTTTGATTCTAGTAAATTCTAACATTGATATCCAGAAAACTCTTAGCTCTCCTGTTATCTTGCTTGTTTTCTTTGTGCTGCTACACTAAGTAAGTGGGCCAACATCGCTAATGTACCCAGTCGCCATTAAAACCGCCGAGCTGACTGAAAATGAACGCTATTAGTAAATGATCTGAGCGTGCGAGCTCCGCATGTCATCACGTCACGCTTGACCGACGTGACCGCATGCACGATTGATTTTGAATCGTGCGTATGAAGGTGTGTCTGTGTGTGTGTGTTGGGGGGGGGGGGTCTCTTCTTTTGTGCCACCCCGTCCGACTCTATAAAATGAGAGTAATATTTTTGAGGGGGGGGGGGGTTGAGTAAAAAACGGGGCCTGGAGATTTTGCTGGATTCAAAAAGAAAAAAAAAAACCGAAAAGCCATTTGCTACTCTATCTTGACTTATTAACACTACCTCTACCTCTCTCTCTCTCTCTCCTCGATTCATTGCTAGTATTAGTCGTTAAACATACAATCAAACAATCCAAGATTAACTTATTTAACTTAGGAATTTACCAAAGTTTTTTGTCTTGTCCGCCGTGGAAATCGAACCCGGTACCTCACGATCCGCAGACCAGCGTCGTAGTAATCGCGCCGCAAAGGCGAGTTGGAAGCTGAACGCACTTCTGGTCTTAAATATGTTGCAATAAAAGTTGGCGTATTTTTGACGGAATTTGGCTTTAAATAGACAAACTTGCGGAGTGATAATGCCATCGGCACACTGTGTTATCGCCGCTCCTAATTGTAACCCCAAACAAGTTTTTCATATGCATTAATATTTCAGGAAATTGTTGGTTTGGACATATTAAGATGGTAGTAGCTGTTGTTTAACAATATTACATGATTAACAAAATTAACGAAATAGTAGAGGCAACAAATAAAAACATGTACTTAGAAAAAAAAAATCGACTTAGAGCAAAAATTGTGGTATTCGGTATTAGTTTGATCGCATCCCTTCTTTCTCTTCTTCATTATTCCCCCTTAAGTAAAGAATAGAAAGAAGAAATTTTAACGGAATAAAGCAATATTATATCACTGTGAATAATATTGCTTTATTCCAACCCGAAAGTTTGGGTAAATTCATACCCCAAAGTTTGGGAATATATTATTTTGACAGTTTATGATATCTAAATTATTAGCTTATTCCGTTAAAACACACTTTTTCTTGAATTCTTACTTTTCCTTCTTCAACCTTATCCCCCTTCAAGCATTACACCCCCTCTTCGCTGTTATAAAGCCCCAGAAAGCCCCTTTTCCCGCCCTCCGGGCCAATATACGATATTAAATCGTTATATCTTGAGGGATCATCACTGAAGTTCAAGTTTATTAATTTCCATTAAAAACAAACATACAAATAATTATATACATTCAACATAAATACAAACTGTTCAATTATATTCATGTATAATTAGTAAACAATAATCAAAATACATGGGCATAAGAACATAAGATTGTTAAACTGTGAGAATTGAAGAAATGGAAAAAGGAGCACATGAAGGAAGCTTGGAAAGCTTGTTTATACCAGGTGTCCATACACATATAATTGCGTTTTTTGAAAACAATACAATTCAAAAGGACAACAGATATATTTTAACATGTTTCTTGAAAGTGTTCAAGAAAGTGTATTCTACAGTGGATGGTGCCAGAGAATTCCATATTGTAGGCCCTCTATATCTTACTGATTGCTGCATATACTGTTTATCAATATTCCAATATTGATACCTCCTATGCAATAAAGAATGCTACAAAACAAAAAATACCTTAATGTACCCAAACTTTTACTCCTTTACCGTAATTCCCACCAAAAGAAAACCCCTTCTCCCGCCCTCCGGGCCAAAACGATATTAACAGCAAGAGGGGGTTTCAAATGCTTGAGGGGGATTACGGTGAAGAAGTAAGGGTACCAAAGCAAGAGAGTGTTGATATTTTAACGGAATAAAGCGATATTTTAAGTATGACGAGGAGTCAAATATATGAAAAAGGGTTTTCTTTGGGGGGTTTAAAGCAGCGAAAAGGGGGTTTGAAATGCTTGAGGAGTATTACGGTGAAGAAGTAAAAGTTTGGGTACATTAAGGTCCTAGTATAGGAGTGATGATCCCTCAAGATATAACGATGTTAATATCGTTTTGGCCCGGAGGGCGGGAAAAGGGGTTTTCTTTTGGGGGTTTAAAGCAGCGAAGAGGGGGTTTGAAATGCTTGAGGGGGATTACGGTGAAGAAGTAAAAGCCTGGGTACATTAAGGTCCTCGTATAGGAGTGATGATCCCTCAAGATATAACGATGTTAATATCGTTTTGGCCCGGAGGGCGGGAAAAGGGGTTTTCTTTTGGGGGTTTAAAGCAGCGAAGAGGGGGTTTGAAATGCTTGAGGGGGCATTACGGTGAAGAAGTAAAAGTTTGGGTACATTAAGGTCCTAGTATAAGAGTGATGATCCCTCAAGATATAACGATTTTAATATTGTTTTGGCCCGGAGGGCGGGAAAAGGGATTTTCTTTTGGGGGTTTTAAAGCAGCAAAGAGGGGGTTTGAAATGCTTGAGGGGGGATTACGGTGAAGAAGTAAAAGCCTGGGTACATTAAGGTCCTCGTATAAGAGTGATGATCCCTCAAGATATAACAATGTTAATATCGTTTTGGACCGGAGGGCGGGAAAAGGGGTTTTCTTTTGGGGGTTTAAAGCAGCAAGGAGGGGGGTTTGAAATGATTGAGGGGGATTACGGTGAAGAAGTAAAAGTTTGGGTACATTAAGGTCCTAGTATAAGAGTGATGATCCCTCAAGATATAACGATGTTAATATTGTTTTGGCCCGGAGGGCAGCGGGAAAAGGGGTTTTCTTTTGGGGGTTCTAAAGCAGCGAAGAGGGGGTTTGAAATGTTTGAGGGGGGATTACGGTGAAGAAGCGAAAGTTTGGGTACATTAAGGTCCTAGTATAAGAGTGATGATCCCTCAAGATATAACGATGTTAATTGTTTTGGCCCGGAGGTCGGGAAAAGGGGTTTTCTTTTGGGGGTTCTAAAGTAGCGAAGAGGGGGTTTGAAATGTTTGAGGGGGGATTACGGTGAAGAAGTAAAAGTTTGGGTACATAACGATGTTAATATTGTTTTGGCCCGGAGGGCGGGAAAAGGGGTTTTCTTTTGGGGGTTCTAAAGCAGCGAAGAGGGGGTTTGAAATGTTTGAGGGGGGATTACGGTGAAGAAGTAAAAGTTTGGGTACATTAAGGTCCTAGTATAGGAGTGATGATCCCTCAAGATATAACGATGTTAATATTGTTTTGGCCCGGAGGGCGGGAAAAGGGGTTTTCTTTTGGGGGTTTTAAAGCAGCGAAGAGGGGGTTTGAAATGCTTGAGGGGGGATTACGGTGAAGAAGTAAAAGTTTGGGTACATTAAGGTCCTAGTATAAGAGTGATGATCCCTCAAGATATAACGATGTTAATATTGTTTTGGCCCGGAGGGCGGGAAAAGGGGTTTTCTTTTGGGGGTTTAAAGCAGCGAAGAGGGGGTTTGAAATGCTTGAGGATTACGGTGAAGAAGTAAAAGTTTGGGTACATTAAGGTCCTAGTATAAGAGTGATGATCCCTCAAGATATAACGATTTTAATATTGTTTTGGCCCGGAGGGCGGGAAAAGGGGTTTTCTTTTGGGGGTTTTAAAGCAGCGAAGAGGGGGTTTGAAATGCTTGAGGGGGGATTACGGTGAAGAAGTAAAAGTTTGGGTACATTAAGGTCCTAGTATAAGAGTGATGATCCCTCAAGATATAACGATGTTAATATTGTTTTGGCCCGGAGGGCGGGAAAAGGGGTTTTCTTTTGGGGGTTTTAAAGCAGCGAAGAGGGGGTTTGAAATGCTTGAGGGGGGATTACGGTGAAGAAGTAAAAGTTTGGGTACATTAAGGTCCTAGTATAAGAGTGATGATCCCTCAAGATATAACGATGTTAATATTGTTTTGGCCCGGAGGGCGGGAAAGGGGGTTTTCTTTTGGGGGTTTAAAGCAGCGAAGAGGGGGTTTGAAATGCTTGAGGGGGGATTACGGTGAAGAAGTAAAAGTTTGGGTACATTAAGGTCCTAGTATAAGAGTGATGATCCCTCAAGATATAACGATTTTAATATTGTTTTGGCCCGGAGGGCGGGAAAAGGGATTTTCTTTTGGGGCTTTTAAAGCAGCAAAGAGGGGGTTTGAAATGCTTGAGGGGGGATTACGGTGAAGAAGTAAAAGCTTGGGTACATTAAGGTCCTAGTATAAGAGTGATGATCCCTCAAGATATAACAATGTTAATATCGTTTTGGACCGGAGGGCGGGAAAAGGGGTTTTCTTTCGGGGGTTTAAAGCAGCGAAGAGGGGGGTTTAAAATGATTGAGGGGGGATTACGGTGAAGAAGTGAAAGTTTGGGTACATTAAGGTCCTAGTATAAGAGTGATGATCCCTCAAGATATAACGATGTTAATATTGTTTTGGCCCGGAGGGCCGCGGGAAAAGGGGTTTTCTTTTGGGGGTTCTAAAGCAGCGAAGAGGGGGTTTGAAATAGGCCCTCTATATCTTACTGATTGCTGCATATACTGTTTATCAATATTCCAATATTGATACCTCCCATGCAATAAAGAATGCTACAAAACAAAAAATACCTTAATGTACCCAAACTTTTACTCCTTTACCGTAATTCCCACCAAAAGAAAACCCCTTCTCCCGCCCTCCGGGCCAAAACGATATTAACAGCAAGAGGGGGTTTCAAATGCTTGAGGGGGATTACGGTGAAGAAGTAAGAGTACCAAAGCAAGAGAGTGTTGATATTTTAACGGAATAAAGCGATATTTTAAGTATGACGAGGAGTCAAATATATGAAAAAGGGTTTTCTTTGGGGGGTTTAAAGCAGCGAAAAGGGGGTTTGAAATGCTTGAGGAGTATTACGGTGAAGAAGTAAAAGTTTGGGTACATTAAGGTCCTAGTATAGGAGTGATGATCCCTCAAGATATAACGATGTTAATATCGTTTTGGCCCGGAGGGCGGGAAAAGGGGTTTTCTTTTGGGGGTTTAAAGCAGCGAAGAGGGGGTTTGAAATGCTTGAGGGGGCATTACGGTGAAGAAGTAAAAGTTTGGGTACATTAAGGTCCTAGTATAGGAGTGATGATCCCTCAAGATATAACGATGTTAATATCGTTTTGGCCCGGAGGGCGGGAAAAGGGGTTTTCTTTTGGGGGTTTAAAGCAGCGAAGAGGGGGTTTGAAATGCTTGAGGGGCATTACGGTGAAGAAGTAAAAGTTTGGGTACATTAAGGTCCTAGTATAAGAGTGATGATCCCTCAAGATATAACGATGTTAATATTGTTTTGGCCCGGAGGGCGGGAAAAGGGATTTTCTTTTGGGGGTTTTAAAGCAGCAAAGAGGGGGTTTGAAATGCTTGAGGGGGGATTACGGTGAAGAAGTAAAAGCTTGGGTACATTAAGGTCCTAGTATAAGAGTGATGATCCCTCAAGATATAACAATGTTAATATCGTTTTGGACCGGAGGGCGGGAAAAGGGGTTTTCTTTTGGGGGTTTAAAGCAGCGAAGAGGGGGTTTAAAATGATTGAGGGGGGATTACGGTGAAGAAGTGAAAGTTTGGGTACATTAAGGTCCTAGTATAAGAGTGATGATCCCTCAAGATATAACGATGTTAATATTGTTTTGGCCCGGAGGGCCGCGGGAAAAGGGGTTTTCTTTTGGGGGTTCTAAAGCAGCGAAGAGGGGGTTTGAAATAGGCCCTCTATATCTTACTGATTGCTGCATATACTGTTTATCAATATTCCAATATTGATACCTCCTATGCAATAAAGAATGCTACAAAACAAAAAATACCTTAATGTACCCAAACTTTTACTCCTTTACCGTAATTCCCACCAAAAGAAAACCCCTTCTCCCGCCCTCCGGGCCAAAACGATATTAACAGCAAGAGGGGGTTTGAAATGCTTGAGGGGGATTACGGTGAAGAAGTAAGAGTACCAAAGGAAGAGAGTGTTGATATTTTAACGGAATAAAGCGATATTTTAAGTATGACGAGTAGTCAAATATATGAAAAAGGGTTTTCTTTGGGGGGTTTAAAGCAGCGAAAAGGGGGTTTGAAATGCTTGAGGAGTATTACGGTGAAGAAGTAAAAGTTTGGGTACATTAAGGTCCTAGTATAGGAGTGATGATCCCTCAAGATATAACGATGTTAATATCGTTTTGGCCCGGAGGGCGGGAAAAGGGGTTTTCTTTTGGGGGTTTAAAGCAGCGAAGAGGGGGTTTGAAATGCTTGAGGGGGCATTACGGTGAAGAAGTAAAAGTTTGGGTACATTAAGGTCCTAGTATAAGAGTGATGATCCCTCAAGATATAACGATGTTAGTTGTTTTGGCCCGGAGGGCGGGAAAAGGGGTTTTCTTTTGGGGGTTCTAAAGTAGCGAAGAGGGGGTTTGAAATGTTTGAGGGGGGATTACGGTGAAGAAGTAAAAGTTTGGGTACATAACGATGTTAATATTGTTTTGGCCCGGAGGGCGGGAAAAGGGGTTTTCTTTTGGGGGTTCTAAAGCAGCGAAGAGGGGGTTTGAAATGTTTGAGGGGGGATTACGGTGAAGAAGTAAAAGTTTGGGTACATTAAGGTCCTAGTATAAGAGTGATGATCCCTCAAGATATAACGATGTTAATATTGTTTTGGCCCGGAGGGCGGGAAAGGGGGTTTTCTTTTGGGGGTTTAAAGCAGCGAAGAGGGGGTTTGAAATGCTTGAGGGGGGATTACGGTGAAGAAGTAAAAGTTTGGGTACATTAAGGTCCTAGTATAAGAGTGATGATCCCTCAAGATATAACGATTTTAATATTGTTTTGGCCCGGAGGGCGGGAAAAGGGGTTTCTTTTGGGGGTTCTAAAGCAGCGAAGAGGGGGTTTGAAATGCTTGAGGGGGGATTACGGTGAAGAAGTAAAGGTTTGGGTATATTAAGGTGCTAGTATAGGAGTGATTACGGTGAAGAAGTAAGAGTAGGAAAGCAAGAGCGTGTGTATATTTTAACGGAATAAAGCGATATTGTAGGTATACATGTATGACAAGGAGCCAAATAACAATAAAAATCGTTATATCTTGAGGGATCATCACTCCTATACTAGGACCTTAATGTACCCAAACTTTTATTCTTTACCGTAACCCCCTCGAGCATTTCAAACCTCCTCTTCGCTGCTTTAAAACCTCCAAAGAAACCCCTTTTTCATAATTTTATATTGGACTCCTCGTCATATACCTAAAATATCGCTTTATTCAGTTAAAATATCCTCACTCGATATTTTAATATCGTTTTGGCCCGGAGGGCGGGAAAAGGGGCTTTCTTTTGGGGGTTCTAAAGCAGCGAAGAGGGGGTTTGAAATGTTTGAGGGGGGATTACGGTGAAGAAGTAAAAGTTTGGGTATATTAAGGTGCTAGTATAGGAGTGATTACGGTGAAGAGGTAAGAGTAGGAAAGCAAGAGCGTGTGTATATTTTAACGGAATAAAGCGATATTATAGGTACGTGTATGGCAAGTAGAATAAATATATATACACCCAAATAACCTATTTTTGTATATTTACATGTAAATAGAATGCGATTGGAGAAAGAAAATGGCGGCCAAAATGGCCAAGAAAATTTCACATTGGTTATAATTATTTATATTGGCCTTTATATTGATCTTTGAGTATAATCATAAATGAGGTAAAGAAGAAAAAGTAGGAATGCCATAAAGTACATAATAATGAAACGTGAGAAAGTTACAATGCCCCGACCGCGGGATTCGAACCCGGGATTCGAACCCGGGACCCTGGATTACATGAGCAGTGCTCTACCAACTGAGCTATCTGGGCTCCCGTCGAAGCTAAGTAACAATCTCACATATGTTTTAACGGAATAAAGCGATATCATGTACGACCAAAAAAATATATCATATAGGTAGCTAAGCGAGAATCGAACTCATGGCCTTTCGTTTATCGACTTAACGGTGTTATCCACTCGGCTACAAAACCTGCAGTTATCAGGGAGAAAATCTTTGCATTAATACATAAAATCAGTGGATGTGCGGCGCACGGTCGGTACAAAGAACAACAGTGTCCGCAGTGCAGCAGTGCGTGAAAGCAAAGTGAACTGTGTGTGCGCTCTCCCTATGGTGCGCTCACTACTGGGGCTAGCTCTGTGTGTCCGTCTGCTTTTTTTTTCAGTTGGCTTGTTGGTATTAATGGCGGCTGGGCATATTAACCATAATGGCCAGTAAGGGTAGGTACCGTTATAGTTGACAATAGATATGATCTTCTTCTTCTTCTTCTTCTTCTTCTTCTCCACCCAGGGTTTCATCCAGTGTGTCTGGAGCGGTATGTGATGGAAACTGCTTACTAGCTATCTGTATCGGCAGCTCAGCAGTATGGCGGACAGGCAAGGCAGGATGCAACTGAAAATCAGTGAGTACACCATATTTTTTGTTTTAATCCTTACTGCAGTATTCCTGTATTATATAAAGCAGTTTGGATGCAATATGCCAATTTGGCTCCTTATTTAATATTACGATATTCTATAAAATAATGTTTTAGCCTTAATGTAAATAGAGGAAGATTATTCTATTTGCAGTGTACATGTATTTTCTTGTCCTATGTGCAGATTAACGTTTGTTTCCTCTTTCCCCATCACAACATTTTACACTGCGATGTTGACAACTAAATTATTAGCTAATCTTCTATTGTTTATTTGTGAAGTTCAAAGTAAAAGTTACCTCACTATCACCTACATCATAGACTACAATGTGCATTGTTTTGAAGTTGTCTAATTATAGTTTCCTTTGTACTCTTTAAAAAAAAATCTTTTATAAGAAAGCCATCCAGGGCAGGACGTGTTCCTCTCCCATCTTGTGCCGTGACAAGAATCCGTGCAGCATTTCCATCAGAACCATTGGCGGATCCAGGGGGCACAGCTGACCCGGTCCCCCCCCCCCCCCCCCTTAGGAAGAGAAGTATGATTTTTTTTGTTGCTTGTCAGGGAATTATGGAGGGGAAACTAGACCCCAATAACCCCTTATTGAGCGATTTTTGAAGGTTCGGCGAATTTCTTTTTTTGGCCCCCCCCCCCCCCCCCCCTCACTGAGCGACTTTTCGAGAGCTGACGAGACCAGAAAAATATGGGTCTACCTTTTGACAAACTTTCAGGGTGGGCATTCTCCTATTGAATTTTTGATGTTCAATTGTAAGACAACCATTTCCTGGATACATCTATATCTACATTTCTCCAGAAGTAATAATATATTTCAAATCAATTGAATATTTGTGTCATCTCTGGAAGAGCTCAAACACATTTACTATGCAAGGCTTGTCGTGAATGAAACTAACAATTGAAAAGAAAGGTGTGAGTGCGTGAATGAGTTCAAAACCAACAATTGGCAGAATGGAAAAAGAAAAAAAAAAGAGATAAAGTTGAGAGGAGATGTGTGTAATTGGAGAATATTGGACAAAAAGAAGGAGAAAGGGAGACAGAAAGCACAAGAGAAGAAATAGTGAAAAAGAGAGGGAATCACTGGGGGAAAAAGGGAGAGATAAAAAAGTTGAGGGAAGATGTGTGAAAGTGGAGAATTTTGGCATAAAGAGGGAGAAATGGAGGGAAAGCACAAGGGAAGAAATAGAGAGAGAGGGAATCATTGGGGGAAAAGGGAGAGATAAAAAAGTTGAGGGAAGATGTGTGAAAGCGGAGAATTTTGGGCATAAAGAGGGAGAAATGGAGGGAAAGCACAAGGGGAGAAATAGAGAGAGAGGGAATCATTGGGGGAAAAAAGAGATAAAAAGTTGAGGGAAGATGTGTGTAAGTGGAGAATTTTGGGCATAAAGAGGGGAAAGGGAGGGAAAGCACAAGAGAAGAAATGGTGAAAGAGAGAGAGGGAATCATTGGAAAACAGATTTTCTGTCAAATGAACTACATGTATAAGGTAGAGAAGTAGGAATCAACCTGTAACTGTGATGTATACCCCTTTTTCCTGCCGAAGGGGGGGGGGGGTTGTAGGTTGAAAATTGTCCGTTACACTTTCACTACATTCAGGGTGGTAACAAAAATCAATATAAAATTATACGGTGGAAACTTAGTATAACGAGGTCCTTGGGACTATTAAAATTACCTGGTTAAATCCAGAATCTCGTTACATCAGTTTAAAAAAAAAAGAATATAAAGAGTTGAGACCAAAATATTGCCTTGTTATATCAGGAATATTGTTGTATCAGACCTTTTTATACTGAGTTTCCACTCTACCATGATAAACATTTTTATAACACTCTTTATGGAGAAAGATCTTTTTCTTCATCAAGAACAAAAACAAAATCATTTTTAATAGTAAAGACCAATTGAGAGAGGTGCTTGTGAGGTAAAGTCGCCAAATTTCTTATTATTGATACATGTATGATCAAACTTGTTTCAGGGACGGCCTCTTCTTGATGCCATACGCAGCCCCGTGCTATCGACGAAGTCCTCGCACAACACTGTGCTCACTCGGCCCCTTCCAATGGGCGCGAGTTAATTTTACTTTTGCGGTCCATTTACTTCTTATATTTGGGTCTTTAGGGAATAAATGTAGACTGACACCCTCCTTTGTGGTGTTACTGCAACCTGCAACAACGCAGCGTTGCGGCATACTTCGCTTTAGAGGTGGTTTTCGAGGTGGTATACACAACAGCAAGTTAGTTTGCACATGTGTGTGTGTGTGTGTAATTGGGTTTTTACAGACGTGTATCAATCAGATATGATTATTTACGTCTGGGACCGACCTTTAACGTCACCATCCGAAAGACGTGACTCAGTCTCGAACCTGGGTCCGCTGAATCAGTTTATAACTTCCACTGGTAGCTGGATTACAGGCGCACGCCACAACGCCCAGTTGTGGCGTGTAATACATGTAATACATAGGCAATATTGTAAACAAGCATCGGCAATGTCGGTTTGTGACGTCACACGTCAATCATGCTCGCGGAAGGAGAATTCGGGGTTTAAAAGGGGCGGAGCTTAGCAGACTGTTTTGGACATGAATATCTGGGGGAAATATTATTTTAAAAATATCTTGATACGTATTAATTGCAAACGGATGTGATTTTTAATTTTTTTTTTTTTCAACCAAGAATTATAATTTCATAAACAGGGGACCTTTAACATGACCTTATTTCACACCATTCTAAAAGGGAAAGTGAAACTGATTCTGATAACTAAAACCGTTTGATTGTAAATACACAGGAGAAGGGTCAATGATCAATGAAATAAACCCCATTTTCAAATTGAAAAGCCCTCCAAATAATATCACAGATTGTATTCGTTCCCTCTTGAAACGCCGAACATGCCCCGGTGCAAGCAGCTGAAAATACAATGGCGTCTTATTTTGTTTACAAGTGACTGATTCCTTTATTTTTTTAACGCTGCATTTTTCATCAAAATAATACCATACACGAAGTTAAGAGTGAGGCAACAGACTAACATTAAGACTGACGCTAGTCAAGTAAGAGAAATAAGTGAAGAGGAGATGACAAAACAGGCACTGAAAAATGTGTAAGATGTTATGGGACATCGTCTGCTTAGACAGGACTGGTCCTTCGTGTGTCATCACACATCTCAGCAGCGTTCAAGGAGCTCTTCAGCTGCTATATCGGGGGCTGTATTTTACCGTTTTATAATTGATAATAATCATTAATTCAAATGTTTCCAAGCGTTGAATTTGGATAACCTTGTATAATTTATGCCATCTATGCAATAATAAGTATTAAGCCAATATTTATTTTGATGGAATTTTCTTGCAATGTGATCTTTAAGTAATACTAGTACTAGTTGTAGGGAATCTATCTCGTCCATCAAATCGACTGTAGTGGGTGATCTGGCAAGTGTTGTTGTAGTTGTACGATCTATTTTCTCTCTCTCACTGTAATGATATATCTCTACCGTACATGTAGTTATATGTACGCTCTATGCCGCAGGTATGGAACGGTACGCAGTACCGTACCTGGCCGGATTGGTTTTGCCTTTAAAAAAACGTGAAAGAGTCGATATCGAAATAAAAACATATATATTTTTAATAAACAACATTTGTATCCCATTGTTGCTCATTTTACAGCATGTAAAAGATACGGTATAGATATATGTAACGAACGGACACATGGTCAGCACACTTGAACTTTTCTGAAAAATTAACTTGTTTTCCCGTGCTGGCTACGTCGATGTCGTACTTGCCCCTCGGCACTTATCAGAAGTGAAAATGGCCATATCAGCAGAAATGGCACTTATACGAGAGAGAACAGGGGCAATTATCAGATGTGAAAAGGGGGTATTAACAGATATGAAACGGGACACTTATAAGAAGGAGAAAAGGGGCACTCAAGGGGAAATGCTCTTATCAGAAAGGAAAAGGAGCACTTTCAGAAGTAAAAAAGGGCACCTATCAGAGAGAAAGGGGGCATTTTACAGAAATTAAAAGGGGCACTTTTGGGGGTACTTGAAAAAGTGGGAGGGGTGGGGCGCCGCCTCTGTTTCTTAGAACTGCCCCTCATATGAATCCTTACACCATTACACACATCTGCTAATTGGGAAGCTGAAGTAGTATCCAGAACCACGTAAAGATAAAAACAATGAAGAATGAAGAAGATTAATTAGACTGTTGCGTACTACCAATGTAACAAAATTGCCCCTTTTAACTTCGTATTCACCCTGTTATGGTGCCCTTTTTTGCAACAACAACAAAAATGCCCTTTTTTTGATGACGCCTAGTTTGAAAGATGCTCCACCGTCCCTGTTAAGAAATATTCCCTTCTATAATATGGTAGTATTTGTCTTGAGGCTCAAATAAAAAAAAATTAATGTCGATAGGCACATTCATATCATCTGTATGCAAAAGCTACCTAGATTGATTTATTTATGTAACTTTGCTTTTTAACAAGCAAATGATGTAGTTTTATGGTGTAGATTCTATGCTTATTATTGCTTTAATAGCGACAAGCAGTCACGTATTTGTCAGGATACATGGCCAGTCTTAGAAGATAAAGGGGTCATAGGATAATGTTTATGATGTCGGTGGTATTTCTCTTTGTCATATATGTGTTATATGTTTACATGGTATATGACTACCAGAACAAAATTTGATGTTTCAAAGTACGATTACATACATCACAATGGTTTTATTATTTGGCAAACAATATTGCTTTATGATCTCACGTGTATAGAGCTAACTATTTGACAGTTGTGTTTGCCAGCTATAGTTATAATTCTGGATCCCACATTCCAGCTCTCAAGTATTCTCCTCATCCCTCTTCCCCTGCACCTGCAGAGAATGAACAATCTAAAGAAGGATTCTGCAGTCTTCCCGTCACTTGATGTCTTCAATAGGGCATTGAGGGAGGCCCTCATCTAGCATGCACTCATTTCAACAAACTTTTTAGGAACACTTCACATGTATATTACTACACGGCACCCTGTGCACATGTAAATATAATTTGCACCTGAAGTCCGTTTGTGCCATGACGACTGCATGCATGCCACTCTGCAGTGTGTCGATCTTCAACTATGAAGGATGCACTTTTTACAGAAGAAGAAAGCTAATGCAGAATCTTATATATATTATAGATAATTATATGGAGAGAGAGAGAGACACATACAGACAGAATAAATGACTCCGTTAGACACAAAAGGTGCAATATTTCGCCCATAAGGCTTCTTCAGGAAATGATACCTCAGTACAAAAAAAAATGCACCAAGGGTGTATGTAGTGCATAGCGCGTAATTATTGTCGAAACAACAGAGTCCAAGCGCGAGAAAGAGAAAGAGAGAGAGGGAGAGAGAGAGAGAGGATCCGGAAAGGAGAAAGGGGGGGGGGGGGGGGGGGAGAGAGAAAGAGGCAGTGATGAAGAAAGATAAAGAAAGCAAAGGATAGGAAGAGAGAGGGAAATGAAGAGAAAGAAGTAAGAGAGAAAAGACAGGGAGAAAGAAGGGAAGAAAGTGGATAGAGGGTAAGAAAACAGAAAAGGAAGACAAAATAAAGAGAAAAGAAAAAGAAAAAGAAAAAGAAATATGAAAAAGAAATTAGAAAAGGAGGGGAGACAAGGAGCGAAACGAAAGAAGAAAGAGAGAGAGAGAGAGAAACAAGGGAAGAGAGCAAAAACAAAGTACAAGAACGAAGGAGAAAGAAAGAATCAGGAAGAAAAAAATACGAAGAAGGAAAGGAACGGAAACTGGCATTGATACCATGAGGTTGGAGCGTACCAAGCTCAAAGATGATCCTAATTCCTCCTGGATCTTCGTAATTTCCTTCATCCGTTACCCAGCACTGCTTAAGAACACAAACTTTCAGATCGTTGATCGTTGATCGTGTGATTAGCAAGATTGAAGTGTTGGGCAACAGGGAGATCACTAACTTGCATTTTTTACAGAAAGCTGTACGTAGGGGATCCGAAGGGGAGACGAAACGGAGACTGGCGGATCGAGTGACTGAGCATCTTCGTTCAAT
Source organism: Heliocidaris erythrogramma (assembly GCA_025617745.1). Lineage (NCBI taxonomy): Eukaryota > Metazoa > Echinodermata > Echinoidea > Camarodonta > Echinometridae > Heliocidaris > Heliocidaris erythrogramma. The sequence continues at coordinate 4,828,202 of CM046862.1, read as the reverse complement.
TTGCCTCAACACTAGTGGTCTCCCTGTTGCCCAACACTTCAATCTTGCTAATCACACTATCAACGATCAACGATCTGAAAGTTTGTGTTCTTAAGCAGTGCTGTGTGACGGATGAGGAAATGAAGATCCAAGAGGAAACGATCATCTTTCAGCTTGGTACACTTCAACCTCATGGTATCAATACCAGTTTCCGTTCCTTTCGTTCTTCATTTTTTCCTGCTTCTTTCTTTCTCCTTCTTTCTTGTACTTTGCTTTTGCTATATTCCCTTGTTTCTGTCTCTCTCTCTTCTTCTTTCATTTCGTTCCTTCTCTTCCCCTCCTTTTTCTATTTTCTTCTTCTTTTTCCTTTTTCTTATTTTTTTTCTTTTTCTTTTCCTTTTCTCTTTTTGTCTTCCTTTTCTGTTTTCTTACCCTTTATCCACTTTCTTCCCACCTTTCTCCCTGTCTCTCTCCTTACTTTTTTTTTTCTCTCTCTCTTCTCTCTCTTACTTCTTTCAATTTTTTCTCTCTCTTCCAATCCTTTGCTTTCTTTATCTTTCTTCATCACTGCCTCTCTCTCTCTCTCTCTCTCTCTCTCATTCTTTTTCCTTTCCGGATCCTCCCCCTCTCTCTCTCTCTTTCTCCCGCCTTGACTCTATACACTTGTTGTTTTGACTATATTTACGCGCTATGTGTGTGCGTGTTGTATTTGCTTACATGGTATGTCTAATAAAAACAAAGTAAATGGTTCAAAGTATGATTACATACATCATAATGTTTTTTTTTAATTTGGCAAACAATGTCGCTTTGTGATCTCAGTTGTTTTCCAGCTGTAGTTAATTCTGGTTAAAGGTCATGCACAATCTTGTTAAAAGGCAATTGGGTCAAAAGATCTGTAACAGTTAATCCTTGTCTTTTTTTTTAAACAAATGCCTATGTACTTGCTTTGGTTTCTTGAATACATGCATTACAAAAAGAAATCGCATTTTCAGAGTTGAATTTCAGTAGTATATCCATCATAGACAAATGTGTGGTTTTATGGATGTCTCGCTCAATTTTGATTTTTTTTTTCCACATTCACAGTTTACACGTGAGGTTCAATTTCTTGTCGCTGAATATAACAGTATAGTAAAAATATGTCCAAATGAAAAACATTCTATTTGAATGAAAAATAGCCCAACAAATAACCCTGACCAGTATACTTTTCATACGTAGTGTTTAAGGCTTTATTATATTTATTATGACCAACATGAAGTAAAGATTTTGACAAAATCCGTAAGCCCACTTTTATTAGAATAACAGCATTGTTATGAAATAATGACGACACATACGGGTTATACGATGGTTCCTAACTTTCCTTTGTGCGCGGCGCGCGATTTTGAATTCAGATGGGGTTACCTATTCGAGACATTGAAAAATCTTGTTCGATAAAGATGAAATACGCGAGAGAAAATTCGATAGTTGGGCCATGGTAAAGAGTTTAAATACGAAGAGTGCTCAGTCCCGAAATAAAGCACGCGTATATATTGTGGTACATGTCGATCAGCCCAGAGGGAAAGGTTACAGTCTTAATCAAGATGTTTGTATTTTTTTCCTCCTTTTTCTGGACATCGCTTTTGGTCAAGCCGTAACTAAAGGGCATAATCTTGATATTGTCCCTTCAAATACAAACTTATGTCCCAAAACAGATAGGAATCAACTCTAACTGCACCAGGGAGGAGAGGGAGAGAGTTGGGGGGGGGGGGGGGGGCTAAATGTCTATTAATATTTATGTAATGAGGGGGAAGGGTGTCCAAACATGTTCCTTGATATTAAGCTCTATATGTCGAGAAAAGTTATTTAAAAAATAACAAAATGCTATCTTTCTTTTTCTCTTAAATCAGAATATTTCATTTTATATGATTTATGGAAATTATAGGGATTATAGTATAGTATAGTATAGTATAGTATTTAGTATTTATTTATCTTTCTACAGGAGCATTGTACAATACAGATCATACAATTGTACATTACATGTTATAAATAGCAGGAAGAGAGAAGAGAGATGAGGTGACCAGGAGAAGCAGAGCTTGTAAATTGGGTCCCTCGGAAGAATATAGCAAATTACTTTGTATAAAAAAGTGACTTAAAGTTAATAAGGAAAAAAAAAAACAAAAAAAAAAACAATAACTAGATTAATCTAATAGTAATAGTACACAGAACTAACTTATCTACAGGCAGATAAGCGATGAATCAGAAGGAGGGGCAAATCGAAACAGGAGTCAGAAGTGAAGAGGGAGAGAGAAAATAGGGCAAAGATAAAGAAAACAAGTGAGAAAAGAAGGGGAAGGGGTCAAGGGGTTACACAACATGACATATACATACACATAGACACACACGGACAGAAAGGCTGGCTGGCTCTATACATGATCCTGAATATAACTTCGTGCTAGATATCATTAACCCCACCACTATAACAAGGGACCTGTGTATTTCAGGTGGGCTCAGGATATTTGCTCGTTGGGAGCGAGGCCATAGTGATGAATTACAGCTGTGATCTTAATGCTGGTATAAACAACCTGTGGTTGCTGTGGGGGGTCTGGCTGGAAGGGAATAATAACATGCATGTTCATAATCTTCCCCTCCTATATATCAAGCGTCATGAATGCAGATGATTGCCTAGAAAATACAAAGGTGATTTGAGTTGCTGAAATAGATATTTTTTACACGAGACCTTGAAGCTGGAGAGAGTAGTCCTATTTTTAATTTCTGGAGGTAAGGAATTCCACTGCTTTATACAATAAATATAAAAAGAATTCAAAGCAACTTGAGTTCTGACATATGGCTGATGCACACAATTCTTCCGTCGTGTGTTATAATTGTGAATATCAGAGTTTGAGACAAATAAATCAGTCAACAAACAAGGTTGTGGCCTAGTAAAGAGTTTGAACATAAACACGAGACAATTCAAGGAAACCAGTTGATCGAAAGGTAACAGCTGTAGCTGTACAAATAAGGGGGCACTTGGATGTCTAAAATGAGAATTAGAGATTAATCTAATTGCTTTCTTTTGTAAAACCAACAATTTGTGTATATGAGTTTTAAATGTGTGGCCCCATGCAACATTACAATATAATAAATGAGGCAACAAAATACTATTATATAAGGTTATTAAAACTCTTTGGGGTAGAATGAATCTCAATTTTGAGAGGACACCAACAGCTCGTGAAATTTTAACAGACAAATTGTTCAAGTGACATTTCCATGTCAAGTATTCATCAATTACAACACCAAGAAAATGGACATTTTCACTGTGCAAAATAACTTGGCCATTAATAATTAAAGGATCAATATTTACTGGAACCTTTCTACCCTTTGACCTAAAAAGAACACTATTTGACTTTTTAGCATTCAATAAGAGTTTATTACAACAAAACCAATCATAAAGTTTCTCCACCTCTTCGTTTGCCAATGTCATTAAAGTGTGTGGATTAGACCTGTATTGTAAATTTATTAGCCTTATTCTTTTAAAAGTCAAGACAGAAAAAGCTTTAATAAAATGAGATTGCGAGTGAGCAATTCCTTATATAAATATAAAGATTAAATTAAGAGTGGCTTATCCAAGATTATCTTATTTTTATTGGTAGTGTATCCAGCAATGCACGTGCCCCTATGTGCCAACCAAAACAAAATCTGACATATCTTAGTTAAACATCGAATGAAAGGAAATGTGTACCCCCCCCCCCTGCATTCCTGGATACGCCACCAATATAACTAACTTACGGTAAGTTATTTGTAATATTCTGCTGTAAAAATTGGAGACGACAGGCGAAGAAAACAGTATAGGGGTTTGTTCGAGGCGATCACCAACGCAATAGGGCCTATACCGATTGTACGAAAGGGGGGCGGAAATGGCCTCCGTGTTTTGAATTGAATTAACTAGTAACAAACCATAGCAGCTGATAATATAATTTATTTATTACCAGTCCTATTCTGTCTTTGTAGGAACACCCCATTACTTTTGTGTACCCCAGTTCTCTTTGTCTCTATCAGTCCCCCCCCCCCTCATTTTATCTCATACTCTCTTATTCTCTCTTACAACCGATCTGTAAAAAATGACTCCAATATAATTGAGAAAAAATAATGATCTCTTATTGCTTTTCCCCCCAATCTTTCACTTTAATGAGATCCACCACCAACACTAAGCAATCCTATTCTTCACATCCATGACAGAATAGCAGGGGCGGATCAAGGGGGGGGGGGGCGAATCGGCCGCGGCCCCCTTTTTGAAACCCAAGTTGGCATACGTGCTCTTGCCTAAAATGTGAAAAACCCGGATCGAGCACCAAATGGGGGGTGACTCATCGAGCCTCAATTATACCCTTCCAGAGCTTTAAATTTCATGTAAATCACATTTTTTATAATTTCAAATAAATACTAGGGGAATTAAGATCATTTCAAAATCGCCGTTTTCATGTGTTAACCTATGGGAGCTGGAAGGCCAAAAGCATGCATATTCCCAGGGATTTACGGGGGGTTAACTGGACTCATCAAGCCTTAATTATACCTTTTCAGAGCTTTAAATTTCATGAAAATCACATTATTTTATATTTTCAAATAAAATTTACATGATTTACGTGATTTACATGAAATTAAATTTTTGCGTGTTAACCTATGGAAGCTGGAAGTCCAAAAGCATGCATATTCCCGCGGATTTATGGGGGGTCCCTTGCAATTTTTGAGCTTTCATTAAGCTTTTTCAAAGTCTCAAATTACATGTAAGCCACATTTACACTAAATTCAATGTAATAGTAGAGGAAATATAATCATTTTTAAAATCCATGTTTTCACGTGTTAACCCTATGGCAGATGACTGTCAAAAGGCAGGCATGATCCAAGGGATTCCTAGCGGCATTTATTGACAAAAAAGGTTCAAGAAATGTTTTTTGAACTTTCCATCCTTTTTCTCGTGCAATAATCAGACTTGAACTAGATAGAGTAAGATATGAAATATCAAGAAAAAAATGAAACATCTTTTCACGTGTTATACCTATGGCGAACGTATTTTTCCGAGTCTGTTTTTAAGACAGCAATTTACGCCTCCAAAATGTACTACGGAAATAGGTGAGAGTAATCTGTCTTGATACTATTAAAAGTCTTTGGCCATGGTCTGGTTGAAATCTTGACAAGAGGTCAAGAACGTATGGTACGTTGCACAGTGCGATCCGAGAAGCATAAAAACGCAAGCAAATGAAAAGTTGCGCGGGCAAGGCCACGCCGCGCCGCGGCTGGTCGCCGAGCAGGCGTGAAGGCTAATTCGTATTAAATTGTCAGGGGATTATGGAGAGAAACTGGATCCCCATACACCCCCCCCCCCCCCCCCCCCCCCCACTGAGGGAATTTTGAAGGTCTGGCGACAACCCCCTCCCTCTCCCCCCCCCCCCCCCCCCCCACCCACCAACACCATCACTGAGCGACTTTTCGAGAAGCTGGCGAGACCAACAAGTACGGGTCTACCTTTTCTAAAAGTTGACAAACCTGCATTTGTTTGCCCCCTCTTATACTCAATCCTGGATCCGCCCCTGTATCTCCTGTTAAAATTATAATAAAGTAGAGTGCCTTGCATGAATTGTTAACCAAATACAAGCTCCCAATCATGCTTTGTTCATGATAAAGTCCCTCTTTATTCATCTTATTAGTTAGCTCACTTCGCTTGCTCCCAAATAAATAACAATGAATTATGTCCATAAACATAACAATACATTTACAAACCGTAGGCCATGAAAAGAGGGGTTATGCAAAGTAATATAATGGGTTTTTTCCACCAGGTCTTTGTAAGTGCCTCCTTTTCCAAGATGATGCCTTTTTGCAATGACCCCCCCCCCCCCCCCCCCCCCCCCCCCCCCCAACACTTGAAAAATGTTCAGCCACCTCTTCTATATATGGAGTCATGAAATTTGCTGTAAATGCCGCCATTGACAGTCTCCCCTCTAACAAAAATCTCTATTGCTGGGGTAAGAGATTGAGTGATAAATGTAGTCTGTGTAACGCTACTGGCACCCTCCACCATTAACTGGGCGTTGTGGCGTGCGCCTGTAATCCAGCTACCAGTGGAAGTTATAAACTGATTCAGCGGACCCAGGTTCGAGACTGAGTCACGTCTTTCGGATGGTGACGTTAAAGGTCGGTCCCAGACGTAAATAATCATATCTGATTGATACACGTCTGTAAAAACCCAATTACACACACACACACACACACACACACCATGTATTGAACAACTGTCAGAATATGCTCGACCGTTACGCATGGAGACATAACAACACCCTCCAAGCCATATTGCTACGGATACAAGCAAATACGGCAAGCAAGCACGGCCGAGTGTATGCCGACTTGCAGGGTGAGAGTGTCAAAGGCGGCACCATACCCCATTCTGTACTTCCAACCCAGCAAAGACCCGACATGTGTTATTTTGACGAGGAGAAAAGGGTTTGAAGTAATCGAAGGAGCTCACTGTCCCTTTTGAGGTCAATCTACGGGACGCACACAACAGGAAGGAAGACCGGTATGCGGGGCTTATCCATGATCTCCTGACGGTTGGGTGGCGCCCAAAATTGATTTGTCTTGAAATTGGTTCAAGAGGCCTAATCACTCCAGAAAATAAATCCAGACTGAAACGAATCATTGAACTGTGCAATATTAAAGTCAAGTACACTGAACTCAGAGATGCTATTGTCAAATCAGCGCTTATGGGATCATATGTATTTTTGTATAGTAGAAAAGAACCAGTGTGGCACACAAACCAGTACATGAATGCTTTAAACCTGTCTTTTGTGCTCATATCTACAGACCCACACACACGCACGTACACACACGCACACATACAGCTCTACATGGCTTTACTTCCGAGGACAGGTATTGTTCCTCTATTGTTCCTCGTCCTCGGACAGTCGACGGAATAAAGCACAAATTCATTGTTCGACGTTCGAGGACTATTGCCCGGCTTCCGAGGACCATTGTTGTCATGATTTTTTTTTGTTTTTTGTTCTCTGTCCGAAAATGTCCTCGGACATACTGCTAAACAGACCCACACGCACGCACACACACACACACATACCCATTCACTATTAATTCACATGCACTCACATCCACTCCGCCTCACACACAACTTAACAGTAATGTGCCTATAATTTGTCTGATTTTTTCTGCCCTGCCATTGGCATTACATATTTTTACGTTTCATGTCAAGGACCTGGGCCGCAAATTTATCATGTTTAATAATTTTGTCATGATTATTTCATAATATGTATTCCCGTCTTTATTATGCCTATTTTGTTCTGTGTATAAAGAATGTGAATTTTGATGTATTTACCACATGGCAAATAAAGATGAATTCAACACGCTAAGGATTTGGGGCCTTTTTGGGGGTTCGAATAGGCGCCTCCCCTGGCCCTTTCGGTCGCCATCTTTTGGTACCCACGGGCGGGGAATGGTTCTTAGAGTGGTGGGAGGCACTTCTTAAGGGCTGACATGCCGTCCATATTTCATAAATTCATTTTTAAACATTGAATTTCCGGAGGGAGTAATAATTCTGTCAACCCATGAAGCTGGTTTGTAGCTTCATGCACAACCCATACCCTTTACCTGTGAAGGGGAGAAACCTCAATTGGCGTATTGCCAAGGAACAGTGACGTGTATATCCGCATGTATGGCTTCAATGTACAGTATATACGGCGCAACAACACACGTGTTATTCGTTGGCACAGCGCATGTAGGCCTATGGCTTCAATGTATACGGCGCAACAACACACGTGTTAATCGTTCACATAGCGCTCTTCTATAAAGTACTGCATGTACTATGTTTCACGCATAGTTACATTATTATTTTGTAGCTTCACATACACAGTTTTGCGTGGATGTAACTCTATGATTTCACGGCAGCCGCAAGGGGGGTGTCTCACTGAAGCGCATAACCCGGGTTACGCTTTTATGGTATCAAAAAAAACAAAAGTCAAGAAAAAGGATATCAAATTCAGAGATGATAAGAAGAAGATCCGCGGAAGGGGGTGGGGGGGGGGGGGGGCTTTGGAGTTTTGGGGTTAGGGGTCGGGTTAGGGTTAGTGTTTAGGGTTTACCTAACCGCACATTTGGGTGGTTGTCGCATAATTCATTCCTATTATCAACAACTGAATTGACATGAATGGGGGAAATGGCCTTCATACCGTTAGAAAATGTTATTGTATATCGCCTCAATTCATCCCCTTATGACAGACTAAACCGATATGTAGACATCATTCGGGGGAGGGGAGGTGTAGGAGATCACGTCACTTAGGAATATCGGTTGCAACGGTGTAAAGCAGGAGCCCCCCTCCCCCATCAAAAAGAAAAAATCCTTCGAAAATATTTCCACTATGATATGAATACGTATAGGATATTAATTGCTTCTCCCCACGCGCTGGGGGTAACGGGACGCCAATGGAATGAGGGGAGAGGGGGAGGCGGGAGTAGTAGGGAAAATCAATCCGTCGGTCCTCCCAAGAGCCATATCAGGGGGCCATAATCCCCCTGAAAAGAAAATGACAATAAATTCATTTTTTCTCATTTTTGCATCCTTTACAGGGGACGTACCGCTAATTATGCATGTTATGTTTTCATGGCCTTAATTTCTCTGAGTATTAAACCACAGAAACATGGCAAGATCAAGTCGCTCCTATCCCTCTAGCTCTATGCATAGATGTACATGTACTACATAATTATATCCATATCATTTAGTCTTCATCAAGATGAAATGTATTTTCTTCAGAACTCATGCTAGATTTGGATAAATAACACATACTCATATGTTGTAAATACTTCTTGGTAAAATAATAACACTTAACCCGACTTTTTTTAATTCACTTGATTATTGTGACAAATATACGGTACGGCGATTAATCATAAACACAGCTAGAGCCCGTGGATGTCCACGGGCTGCTTCTGCTAGTATTAGAATAATTTGCGAATCAAAATCCTTAAAAATTATTAATAAATGACATAGCATTCAACATAATAATACAATCAACACTAAATGTGAATAGTCATTGAATAGTCACCAGTATTACCTGGTCTCAACAGAAGACAAATTTTCATCTATGTTTAGAAACTATCAGCTTCCAATCATACTGCAACGAATTAAATACTACTTCCGCTTTCAGAGTGTTCCATTATTTTTCAAAAGGATTTTTTGTTATGCCACTTGAAGTGGCACAAAACTCAAAAGAGAAAGGGGAAAATACAAGAAAATGTATGGTCTTTGAGGGTTATTTGCCCCAGTCAAGGACAAAATGCGTAAGAAATTGTGTTTTATAGGGTTTGAAATGCAAACATTTTCTAAAGCTTGGTCGCTTTGCTCCCTTGCATCATTATGTTCAGTATCTAGCTATTTCGCGCCCATAATGATGTCTTTGAATTGTTAACCATTAGTTGACTCAGTGCATAAAAAGCACTTTCAAAGTATAAATTTGCCTTGCAATTGCCTTGCTAATTTCCTCAAATATATTTCTTCAGGGATTTATTTTGCGACCCCAAAATAGGAATGTTCAAAATTAAAAAAAAAAAAAAAAAAAAAAACTATTGCTAGATCGCTGTATTAAGGTCTGTGAAGTTGTTTTGATATTCGTTATTCGATATTCGATATTCATTTCATATTCATTTGATATTCATTTGATATTCAAAATTGCCTAAAGTTGGATTTTTTTTTGACGTATGCCTGGCGCCCACGGTCCCCAATCTAATGCCATGATGACCTTGACCTTGACCCCTCAAGGTCATGGTCAAAAATGGCGCCAAAAATGAATACTAGCTTTTTGACGAACTGAAAGTGGCCCAAAATCCAAATTCCCCCCCCCCCTCTGCCTGGAGCCCACGGTCCCCGATCTAATGCCATGATGACCTTGACCTTGACCCCTCAAGGTCATGGTCAAAAATGGCGCCAAAAATGAATACTAGCTTTTTGACGAACTGAAAGTGGCCCAAAATCCATATTTTTTCCACCCCTGCCTGGCGCCCACGGTCCCCGATCTAATGCCATGATGACCTTGACCTTGACCCCTCAAGGTCATGGTCAAAAATGGCGCCAAAAATGAATACTAGCTCACATAGAATGTCACACATATATGTACCGCTGTGACGTCCCCCATTTTCAACCTTCTCGGGCCGCTCCCATGATATGCGATTTTCACTAACCGCACCTCGATTGGCTTCCGACTCGCTCCCTAGATATGAAAATGAGAAAACAATGCGCACAGCCCATTGTCCGGGAACGGTCGCTCCCTAGCCTCCCATGCCAGCGCAGCGGGGGGAGCTGGGCGGCCTAGTGCCCCCAAGTGCTAAGCGGCGGCTCAGCGAGATCAATCTGCATGCGACATCAAGTTCTGAATTCAGTGCAGTGGCATGTACACAGAGGTCGGTGCATGTACAGTGTTAAAAACAGCGCTGCGACCGCTGAACAGTGGGCCAGAATGGCTCCAAATTTAAACTTAGATGATGGGTCTATGGGTATTCAGACCCGTAGAATCCAATGAAACTATTTTTGAATACATATGACGTCATTAAAATACCGCTTTCTCATTGGCTGCCAAGATCCAGTGGAAAATATTACAATGATTATTTTACTTCAGAAAATTGATAATGTGATATCTACGCTTGTACATCAACAAGTGAAAACGATGTTAACTTAAAGCTCAAGCATATGGTACGTAAGAGTGACTTAAGGGGGGGGGGGGGCCTACTGGAAAATATTCATAATAATGAGAAATTTGCAATGTATTGCAATGTATGATGTCATTACTTGAAAGTAAACTTTTATAATGCATATACTAATAAAGTAATAATATTCAGCTAACTGAAAAATGAGTTATTAAATGAAGTTTCTGAAAATTAAAGAATTGTAGAATTGATAAATTTGCAAAAGAGAAACGTACCTGTATCACTAAAAAGTAATTCTGTAGGTATTATACAGTTATCAAAATCATAATACTGACTGATAAAGTCCATGCATATTTTAAGTCCTTTTGCCCTATTGTTTATACTGTCAGAAGAGTGAATCATTTCGAAAAGCTTCGCCTTGAAATATGCACTGAAGCCATTGTGAATTACTCAGAATGTTGGGTCTGTAAAAAATAAAGATAGAGAACATTTTGGGAGCTTGGTTTTGGTGTTGGACAAATTATGATACAAATCATACTTTCTCCAAAGGTTTCAAAATTATATTAATTATAAACAACCGGTATGAATTTTAAACTACATGGCAGTCATTAATCGCGCCCTCTCAACAATGGGTCTATATGTCCTAACTAAACAGTTCCAAAGCCTTGAAAAAAATCGAATAGTAGAGGAAAAATGTACATATAGGTCTATACACTAATTAAAAATAAATTAAAAACTAAATACTAATAAGAAGCATGCTTATAATATAAAAATATATTTTTTATAAAGATATACAGGTAGAGGAATACACGTAGATAGATAAATAGACGGATAGATAGATAGGGGGATGCGTGTATGAAAAGATAGATGGATATATAGATAGATAGATGGATGGGATACGTGTAGATAGATCAAAAAAAATAAATAATGCACTCAAAAGGCGAGCTAAATCTTGCCTTTTGGACTTCATTTATTGAAGGAAAGAAACAAATTCTCTACAGCCCAGCGCATTTTTCAAAGAAGAGAAACTTCACATTGTTTGACAAGGGTGGGTCGTTTAAATAATTCTGGCTTGGAAGCAAGCAATTGTTTATTTATACGAAATAGGAGCATTTACGACATTAGAAATATCAGATCTCCATCTTACCCTGCATCATAACAAGCCTATTCTATTTATATAGCAAATAAGCAATATCACAAACCTGAACTAATCTACACTTAAAGGTTATTAATAATAACAGGATAAGTCTTACCTTAAACGAAGAATAAAACAATTTCCTCGGGATATAAACATTGTAAAAATTGAGCATGCCTTAGAATACTGAAAACCACTGAACATCTTTGGCATCAAAATAAAACTGCGACGTTTGAAAAAAGAAACCAAATCAATTTAGGCAGTAGTGGTAGTCATTTCACCCGCTTGATGTAAACATTTAAATCCTATCCACATATTGTGATGAACATGCCACCCCAGTCTCCCTTCTCTTTTCATATTCTCTCTCTGTCCTTCTCCATCTCTCTCTATATTTTTTTTTTATATCCTAATCACAAAACTTCTTATTTTGTTATTGGTCAAAACACGGTCACATGACCTAATATATTTCTACCATCAAAATGATGGTAGGGAAATACTAGCTAATTTGCATACAAAGTGCCTGAAACTCCTCCTAATTTGCATAAAATGTGCCCAAAAAATTTTTTGGGCACATTTTATGCAAATGAGGTTACTCAGCTGCTTTCTAACAGTGGCACACGCGAAGCCTCCCGATGGTTCGGCTACCCCCGGCTATGTAACACTGCAGTGTCCGCTCGTTCAGCTGAAAAGTCGTATTGAAGAATTTGGCGCACAAACGGAAGCAACTTTTTTTGTGTGTACGTGTGTGTGAGGTCGAGAGGTAAGATTTGTTTACAAACAGACAAGATGGCTGCGTCCAGTGCACTCGGAAATGCATCGAGATTTAAACTTATTGAAAATGAGGACATTGAAGAATTCATCAACTCTGTGGATAGTACGAATACGAGAAAAACTGTAAGGTATTGTTTAGCAATATTCAGGGAGTTCTGTGACACGATTGGTGTGAATTTTGATGATCTAGACAGTGTAGAAATTGCCGAACTCGATTCAATCCTTTCTCGATTCTATGCCGGGGCACGTAATAAGTCGGGACAAGATTACAGTGTAAAATCGATGCACACGTTGAAATTTGCTCTACAAAAGCATTGTTTGTATTTTTTTTATTTGAGTTTTGTGATTAGGATATAAATCAAATATCCCATACATTTTGTTCGACACTCTGGTTAAAATTATACATTCTCGGAGGCGGTGGTATAGTACATTTTTCTTGAGGGGCGTATTCTCTCACTGCATTTGTATATTATATCTCAGTTTTCGTTTTCTGTTATGTTTCCCTCCACTTTTTTGTTGTCGAACTTCATTGAGGAAACTTGGAAATTTCTTCTTGACCGACGAGGGTTCTACCACTGAAGACTGGACTAAAGATTAAAATGCAATCCAGATATAAGCTGTTTTCTGACATGTCCCATCATCTAAAAAGGGTCAGAAGACTATTAAAGCTTCTTTCGGTATTCATGTCAAAAAGCATTATTTAACTTTTATTATTTGCTGTGTGTGCATTGCCCGCGCATTTTCATGAACACATGGCGCGCTTCTATCGCATGGACGATTTAGGCGAAAAAAAAGAGGCGAACATGCGGGTGGAAAATTAGTTCTTACTCAAAAAGTTGCAAAAATTAGCAGGCAAATTTGGTATCAGTGTAAAGCATGAATGATGAGAAAGGCGACCATGATATTTTCAGCGCGGAAATCGACGGAAATGTTGACCATCTTTGGGCATGACAAATAAAATGCTATTTTCCCCCCAATATTTTGTGTTTCATCCAAAATTACTTTCGAGAGGAATAGGAGTTCGTCTGTAAACTCTATCATTATTTAAAATCACTATTCTGGAATTAGCATCTTCAATTTGAAGTGCATTAAACAACCCGTTTGGCAAAAACCTTTAATAAAACGCAGTATTGCATTTTACACAATGCATAACAAATAATCAGAGATTTGGGTCTTTTTGAATAAAAATGACCCACTTAAAATTAATTTCAAGAAGAAATACTACTCAGAGGTGTTCTACACGTTGTAATCTTTGCTTAGAACGTGAAAAAAAATAATTCTGTTTCATTGACCAAATCCCTATTTTGGCGCACTTTTGCTCACACCTGGCCCACTGTGCGCTGGCTCAGCTCTGCACATGCACCGCATGTGTACCAGAGTAGTGAGATCGGGAGCAGCTAAAATTAGCTCTGCCCATGAGCCCTTTCGCTCCTTAGACCCTCAAAAATGAGCTTCCTCGATTAACCATGGTGTTCAAAAGCATAAATATAAAGGGCTTTCCCTCCCGCCGGAAGAACATTCTGAAATTTTTAAAGTCCATACATATTATAATGACTAAAGTTTCTAAATTCCGAAAGAAAATATTTACAATTTGACACCTATGATTTCGAGGGGCTACTTATTCATCTTTTGTTCGGTAATAACTAACGTCTGTTTCTGATGGTGTCATTATGGTCATTACGCTAACTTCCTCGAAATCCACCCTAAACACTGAGCAGGGACGGATCTAGCTTTTTTCCAAGGGGGGGGGGGGGGGGGTTGACCCAACGACGATGTGGAGCATCGTCTACAAGCCGCAAAGCGGCGAGCCAATTTTTTTGCTATTTTGAACCCCCGTATTGATGTTTTCCTGGCATCTACTAACGCAATGGAGACCATAAAAAGGCGCGGAGTGGCGATGTCCATTACTGTGGCAAATCATTACTCCTCGGCTACAGTCGGCGAAGATATCAAACAGTTATGTCTCTGAAAAGACTGAAATGGCATATTCTGTAAATCAAATTTCAAAAGGAACAGCACTAATATTTGTGTGCAAACCAGTCATTAATTGTCGCACGAGATAATAGAGACAATATCGGACACGGTAATGGTATGATTAAAAAAATAGACTTTATTGGTATGCTCTATATGCATGATATCTATTAATGAAATCGCACCTGAAATTGCATCATGTTAGCCCTCGCAAGTTGCAAAAGAGCCCCCATAAATTGCTATTTATAATTATATAGGTTCAATACAAAATGGAATTTGGAATGAAAAGAAAAGATCCCTTTCCCGTCTCTCTCTCTCTCTCTCTATCGTTTTGGTGGGGGGAGGGGGGGGGGGGAAATGCCCGATTTTTTCCCCTGATAGAACTATCTTTATTAAATATTGCTTTTGACTTTGCAATACTTTATAAACACTTTAATAACAAAATACTGCACATAATAGAATTAGAAAACAAACCATTTTAATTATACAGCACATATAGCAAAACTAGTTTACAGCAAAATTATGTTCACTCATCTGTTATCAAATGAGATGAAATTGTTATTCTTAAGTTTTAACATACAGATATTCAGGATGGTAATGCCTTTGATAAGCATTTAAATTATTTTATTGATAGTATTTAAGCTTTTTTTTTCGTTTCCAGGAAACTTACATCCCTTCTGTTCTTTTCTTTTCTTATTCCTCCTGGTTTTCTTTCCCTTTATATCCTCTTTTTTCTTTCCCTTTCACCCTTCTCTGTTTTTTCTTGTTTTTTCTTGAGGATGGGGAGATGAGACAACGTGGGAGCAAGGACCTTTCGGCCTTCGCGCCTCCGGCCTCCTTCCTCCTTCCCCCTTTTCCTTTTTCTTCCTCATTTTTCCCCTTTCTCTCATCTATCCCTTTTCCTTCCTTCTCCCTTTTTTATGGAGGTGGGGGGGGGGGGGGGGGGGGGGTGGAACTGTGGAAGTCCATTTAGGTGGAAAAATTTTGGATTTTTGGCCACTTTCAGTTCGTCAAAAAGCTAGTATTCATTTTTGGCGCCATTTTTGACCATGACCTTGAGGGGTCAAGGTCAAGGTCATCATGGCATTAGATCGGGGACCGTGGGCTCCAGGCAGGGGGGGGGGGGGGGGAATTTGGATTTTGGGCCACTTTCAGTTCGTCAAAAAGCTAGTATTCATTTTTGGCGCCATTTTTGACCATGACCTTGAGGGGTCAAGGTCAAAGTCATCATGGCATTAGATCGGGGACCGTGGGCGCCAGGCATACGTCAAAAAAAAAATCCGACTTTAGGCAATTTTGAATATCAAATGAATATCAAATGAATATCAAATATCGAATAACGAATATCAAAACAACTTCACAGACCTGAAAAATTTTGGATTTTGGGCCACTTTCAGTTCGTCAAAAAGCTAGTATTCATTTTTGGCGCCATTTTTGACCATGACCTTGAGGGGTCAAGGTCAAGGTCATCATGGCATTAGATCGGGGACCGTGGGCGCCAGGCAGGGGTAGAAAAAATTTGGATTTTGGGCCACTTTCAGTTCATCAAAAAGCTAGTATTCATTTTTGGCGCCATTTTTGACCATGACCTTGAGGGGTCAAGGTCAAGGTCATCATGGCATTAGATCGGGGACCGTGGGCGCCAGGCAGGGGTAGAAAAAATTTGGATTTTGGGCCACTTTCAGTTCGTCAAAAAGCTAGTACTCATTTTTGGCGCCATTTTTGACCATGACCTTGAGGGGTCAAGGTCAAGGTCATCATGGCATTAGATCGGGGACCGTGGGCGCCAGGCAGGGGTGGAAAAAATTTGGATTTTGGGCCACTTTCAGTTCGTCAAAAAGCTAGTACTCATTTTTGGCGCCATTTTTGACCATGACCTTGAGGGGTCAAGTTCAAGGTCATCATGGCATTAGATCGGGGACCGTGGGCGCCAGGCATACGTCAAAAAAAATCCGTTTTTAGGCAATTTTGAATATCAAATGAATATCAAATGAATATCGAATATCGAATAACGAATATCAAAACAACTTCACAGACCTTGTTTCTGAAGGGTTTCTGCCGATTACGCAACATGTCTCTAAATCAACCAATGGGGTCACGGGTTATACGATGGTTCCTAACTTTCTTTCGTGCGCGGCGCGCGATTGTGAATTCAGTGTATCTATCGATGGGGTTGCGTTTTTGAGACATTGACAGGGTGTTCAGACGCTAAAAATCTATACCAAAGCGGTATAGCTATACGATGAAATTTTGCGTCTGAACGCTGACTAACGAAACGACGTATAGCGAAACGAGGATCAGAGCAACGTTTCGAACTAGAACTCGATAAAGAATCACTGTTCCGTGTCCGTCTGAACGTATGGCGACCATAGAGGTGACGCGACATTTGCTCCTGCGACATTTGCTCCTCAAAGGTTAAGGTCCAGGTCATGATTTGTTTTTTTTTTTGGTTAAGAACAATGTGAAGATTAGGATTAGGGTTAGGGTTAGAGTTAGGGTTAGGTTTAGGTTTAGGATTAGCAAAGTTAGACCGGAGCAATTGTCGCAGGAGCAAATGTCATGGAACCACCATAGAACGGTATAACTGGGCGGGGCTTAACGGGAGCGCGCGTGAAAGGTGGAAGAGGAAATCCAGGCAGGGGGGCTAGCGGATACATCGTGATCATAACAACACGCGCAGTGGGAAACTGCGCATCTATACCACCTTTTTCACGACGGTAGCAATATGCGTCTGAACGACCCGTTAGCTATACGATGATTCTTTATACGTCGTTTCTTTATCGAGTTTCGGTATAAACTTAATAGCGTCTGAACAGGGGGTGAATAATTTGGTACGATAAATATGGAATACACGAGAGAAAATTCAATAGTTGGGCCATGGTCTGGTTGAAATCTTGACAAGAATTCAAGAGCGTACGGTACGTTTCACAGTGCGATTCGAGAAGCATAAAAACGCAAGCAAATCAAAAGTTGCGCGGGCTGGTCGCCGAGCAGGCATGAAGGTAGACCGAAAAATCAGTCTATTTCGTTCGGGGATATGCTCCGCTCAGACTACATATACATCATCTGTGTATAAGTACCCTCGCCCCATTCATAACATTCACGGAATCCCTCTCCTAAATACACCGAAGTCTGCCACAGCCACTCCTGTTGGGGTCCATCACTAGGTGTTTCCCTATGGTGCCACATGTATTCGGCTCGTCGCGGAGGAGCTACACACTCATATGCATTACGTTTGCTTTGGCCAAAGTTCGATGAAAATATCACAAATACTACATCACGTGAAATCACTAACTTTACACATACTTACATGAAGATAAAAAAACTTGCAATAGGAGTGATAATTTCTACGTTTTCAATATTTCTTTGGCATAAAAAAGGCGATATAATGTCACAAACGATCTTTTCTCAGTGCCGGTCTCTCGAAAATCAATCTGTGTCAATCTGGTGACATTCACCATTGCGCACGCGTAGTAGTGCTTCAACATGGGAGAAAAGATTGTTCTCGATATAATATTCTCGGGTTTTTTTCATCGGAAAATATTCAAAGCGTAAAATTCATCCCCCTTTACGAAAGTTTATGAAATTTTATTACAGTTTAAGTAAGGTTTGTGAGATTATCTTACGTGGTATTTGTAATATTTTTATCGAAATACGGTGAAACAACAAAGTTATCAACTCTGACTGCATTTGAGTGGAGAGCTCCGCTGCTGAGCTGGGACCTATGGCTGGGACCTCCGTACGCGTACGCGCGCGCGTGCGTTCGCTATATAGTATTCCGTTCGCCGCGATTCACTTTCGAAACCCCGCGATTCACTTGCAAAATTTTCACAAAAGCTCTCGAGACCATCTCTTCTTTTTGAAAAACAAAATCTAGCCCATTTGATGGCCGGAATGATTGAACATTGTAAATAATTTTATTTTGTTTTAACTGTCAATACCACAGAGCAGCGTACCTACGGAGTTCAGTTGATCTATGTATTATACTTTGGATCAAGCACTATGTCTATCTGTATAAGCTTGACACATACATCTATCAATCCCATATCAGAATAATTTGCTCATTCAAATCAGAAATAATTAATAAATGACATTGCAATCAACATAACAATACAATCAACACTAATGTGAATTGTCAATGAATACTCACCAGTATTACCTGCTTTCAACAGAAGACAAATATCAAGTTGATACACTAATTTTCATCAATGTTTAGAAACTATCAGCTTCCAATTTATCATGCTGCAACGAATTAAATACTACTTCCGCTTTCAGAGTGTTCCATTAATTTGCATAAGGCTTTTTATGCCACTTGAAAACACAATCAATATTCACTATTTAAATCATCAAGACTAACTTGTTCATTTTTATTCTTTACGCAATTACGGTATCACTTATATCTATAGAGGGAACTGAATACGTATGCCTACTCACAATATGAAAATTGATGAAAATCAAATTCTAACTTTTTAGTTCTTTCCCCAATAGTCCAATGGAATAAACTTCTATTCAAATGATAATGATCAAATTTGGGGGTGGCTTCTGCAAATAAGGATATCACTCATCTGTAATAAAGGTCCCACTGGTATGGGAGAACACTTGACAATGAATGATGATTTTTACCTTTCCACTGTTCATTAACCATTTATAAAAGACTTCTAACATGTCTAAGCTAACGTGTAACGTTCGACCACAGTGGCGTATCTACGGGGGGAGGGGCTCGTGCAATGGAAGGGGGCGCAAAAAACGCAAAAGAGAGAAAGAAAAGGGGAGAAATACAAGAAAAGTTATGGTCTTTGAGGGTGACAAAATGCGTAAGAAATTGTGAATGCGAACATTTTCTAAAGCGCGGTCGCTTTGCTCTCTCGCATAATTATGTTCAGGTTCTAGCTATTTCGCGCCCCAATGACGTTTTTAAATTGTTAACCATTAGTTAGTGCATAAAAAGTACTTTCAATGTATAAATTTGCCTTGCAATTGCTTTGCTAAATTCCTGAAATATATTTCTCGAGGGTTTTCATTTTGCGCCCCCAAAATAGGAATGTTCAAAATTTTGAAAAATATATATATTGCTAGGTCGCGGTATTACTTTAGATTTATTTCCTAAGGGTAAAATACATAAGAAATTTCAATTTGAGGGGTGAAAGGGGGGGTTGAATCTGCCGATCGGTCGCGTTGCTCCCTCGCTTATACAATTAATCAACTTTGGGCTAACAACCCCGGGTTATGTGCATCAAAACTAATTTTCATGTAGTGCCATCATTTCTAAATTAAAAACACTCATTAATCTGACTTTGGGCATGGGGGGGGGGGGGGGGCGAACTTTGATAGTTTGCCCCGGGCGCCAGAATACCTAGATACGCCACTGTTCGAACAAGAGCTTCCTTTATCAAATGTAACACATTATTGTAGGCTTTACCTGATTTACAACAAAATAAACGGGATCTTTAAAAATTATTCTATGCCATTGGTCTGTATATTTTACATACACAAAAAACTGTGGAAATTATTACTTCTTATTCTGCCCCAACGTACCCGCAAATGCGATTTCCTCACTGAAATACATGAATCATCTCGCCCCCTCACCCTCAAGCCCCATGTAATCGGGATATCTAAGTTTTTCTGAAGGGTCGGTTTGTACTTGATTTAAAGGCATATTGATTTATATTGGGAGGTCTGGGTAAACAGTAGGAAAATAATATCCGCCCCTGGCCATCGTCGCCCCAACCCCGGTCGAAATCCCATAGAAAAACCAGTAGAAAATTTCTACTGGTTTCTACTGGTCAATTACCTATTGGTTTGTACTGTTTTTACTGGTCAATATCTACTGGTTTGAATATGGATAGTGGACCCCATAACCAGTAGAAACCAGTAGAATTATTTTAATGGCTCCATTAGAAAACAGTAGAAATCTCTACTGGGACCATTACAAACCAGTAAAAAAAAGTATAAGTTTCTACTGGAACCAATAGAAAATAGTAGAAAAACCTACTAGGATCATTCGGAGACCAGAAGGAATCACTTCTAAAACAATTAGGATTCCAGTAGAAATTTCTAATGGTTTCCAAGAAATTTCTAATGGTTTAAAAGAAATTTCTAATGGTATCATCCAGGAATTCTACTGTAAACCTACTAGAACCAGTAGAAGACCAGTAGGAATCACTTCTAAAATCCAACTGGTTACCCACGCCGATGAAATCGGCAGGGTTATGTAAAGGGCTCCGTATGTTTTTTTTTTTTTTTTTACCCACGCCGATGAAATCGGCAGGGTTATGTAAAGGGCTCCGTATGTTTGTTTTTTTTTTTTTTTTTTTTTTTTGTTTTTTTTTTTGTTTGTTTGTTTGTGTACAAGATAACAAGAGAACGGGTGAACGGATTTGCACCAAATTTTCAGGGAATGTTCAGAAAGTGACAGGAAAGAATCGATTAGATTTTGGTGATGATTGGTTGACCCCTGCACATTCTGTGTGACCTTGAAGTTTTGACCCTGTAGTAAAGTATAGGAACTTCAGTTCAGATAGTGACAGGAAAGAAACTAGAAAGATTGATGACCCCAAACTTCGCCTGCAGATGCAGAAATATTTTGGCCAATCAAAACACTCATTACTTCGTCTCACCAAAGTCTATTTCAGGTTTATGAATTTTAGAAGACTTTTAGACCCATTATTTGCCATTTCACTTCAAATCCGTACGAGCCTGCAATGAATATTCAAAGCCAACGTATCCCAGCAACAAGGGATTTTTCGCGGGCTTGAACTACTACTGCGAAAGCGGCTATGTACGGTATACTAATAGGCGGCTAGGCTCTATAGCTATCGCGCGCGATACCTTTGTTATCCACAAATTCATTTAGATTCAGGCTACCCTAGCCCTACGGCTTCTCCTCTATTTCTTATCTTCTGTGCATTTCTGTTTATTTTCCCCGGTTCTTTCCACTTTGTTGTGGAAGTTTTTGTGATTTATTTTATCCTGGTGGACGTGTAGTACGTGATTTTAATTGTTTTCGGTGAAAATCTGGTGAGTTTGTTCGACGTGAGTGAGTTTATCGCACTCGCGAGCGTTCGCGTGTGTTGATCTGAGTGAGTGCTAGTGGGCTGTACGTACATAACTATACACAGCGCTGTCGCAAAGTGACGGGGATCTGGTCGGGCTAGGGAGTACATAACCCCAGGGAGTCAGCCTGTGCCTGGCTCACTGTAGTAGGATTGAACTTTTTTCTTTGGGTTATAACGGTCCTGTCATATAACTAGTTTATACCTCATTTATGTCTGTTTGAGTGGATTTCGTAGTTGTAAAATATATATAAAAACTGTATTTTTTTTTAAATTTGTGTGGATTTGCAAAATTTGGTGGCTGATCGAGGTTCGCCGAATACGGGCATGCACGCCAGTATCCACTTTGACTTTGTTGATGGGTGGTGACTGAGCTGACTGAGTAAGCTCTGTGCCTCGCATGCATGTCATTTTGAAGTCTAGATCCAACTTTATTTGTCGTCATATATATTTTATCCAAGCCCGATGAAAAAAAACAACAACCCCAATTGCAATGTAATTTAAAGATAGAACATGAATACATTTACTAACACTTACATGACTGAACACTGAATACAAATTGCTAACATTTTTTTTTCTCACCACGCCACGCTCTCTGACATGTCTAATCAATTACTTTTAGGGGAGGGATGTTTCAATAATAAAATATCTTTTTCAGAAGAATTTTTTCAAGGGTGGGGATACACAAAGCTATGACCTGGATATGGCAATATTTATGGGGGGGGGGGGGAGATGTGCCTCTTGTTATCCCCTTTGAATGGCTACTGCTTACAAAAATAATCGCAACAAAACAAAACCTATATTGGGTTAAGGCGTGGGTCTGCCGCCTTTGACGGCCTTTCTAGTTTTTACTGTTTTCTACTGGTTTGACTTAGTTTTTTTTAACACCCTGCTGATACCATTAGACTTTATTTAATGGTCTTCAGAACGATTAGACTTTACTGGTTTCTAGTGGTTTATACTGGTTTGACTTAGTGTTTTTAACACCCTGTTTAAACCATTAGAGATGACTGGTTTCTAATGGTATTTACTGGTCTTCAGAACCATTAGACTTTACTCTTTTCTCCTGGTTTGACTTAGTATTTTTAACACCCTGCTGACACCATTAGACTTGACTAGTTACCCACGCCGATAAAATCGGCAGGGTTATGTAAAGGGCTCCGTATGTTTGTTTGTTTGTTTGTTTGTGTACAAGATAACTAGATAACGGGTGAACGGATTTGCACCAAATTTTCAGGGAATGTTCGGATAATGACAGGAAAGAATCGATTAGATTTTGGTGATGATCGGTTGACCCCTGCAAATTCTCTATGACCTTGAAGTTTTGACCCCATAGTAAAATATAGGAACTTCATGCACAGAATGGCGTATCTGATCACTTTTTGTCCATTGAAGGCTACCATAGAATTTCACGGAACTCATTGCTCACGGAACAACTTGCTGTTGATGATGAATATTCCTGTAGTTTTGATTTTCACATGGGATGAGTGTTAGGACGTATTGATATTTTTTTAATGTAAAATAAGAGGGGTTTATTTCGCGGAGTATCGCGAGTTATTTCCCGTGCTATTAGATCTAACTCTGTGTCAGGCGTAGTCAACACTGTCACTAGACCGATATTGTCTCTACTTCGTAGGCCTCCTATATATTGAGTGAATTAGGACGTATTGATATTTTTCAATGTAAAATCAGAGGGTTTATTTCGCGGCAACTACTCTGTAGCGCCGCTAAGGCGTGGATCTGCCGCCTTTGACGCCCTTTCTAGTTTCTAATGGTATTTAATGGTCTTCAGAACCATTAGACTTTACTGGTTTCTAGTGGTTTCTACTGGTTTGACTTGACCAACTTGCTGAAAACCATTAAATGCAACTGGTTTTTATTGGACTTTACTTGTCTCCTCAACCAATTGACTCTAATGGCTTTTAACAGTTTTTACTGGTTCACCAATAGTCTCTACTGGTCTTTAAAAACACAATAGAAACCAGTAGACGGTTACTTCTGGTTTCTACTGGTTTCTATTGGAATTTCGACCTGCGAACGTTTGAAGGTAAGACCAGCTTTCGATGTTCATTAGTTCCTCACACACGACTGCACGATACGCTCTATCAAAATAAACCTACAGCCAACATCAACATGCTAGTGCATCATGGCTTTGTTTTGATCATAATACTAGGGCAGCGATCAAATACTTTGATGAATAACTGTAAAAATACATTTCACACATGAACAAAGATACTGAATGGATCCCAAGTTGGATCTCTCCATCGTGGCAATCATGGCATTTTCACATCCTACACAAAAGCACATATTCCCGCGACCCTCAAACCAAATAATAGGGCTAAAATATTATCTTATTGTCTACTGAAGACCATGACATCATATCTAAACTGCAAACAGTTTTAAAGATGGTGTAAACTGTGTAAACTGGTTCAAGTTATGTGAAAATCATATTCTTGGACAGGAATTGAGACATTTTATTAATAATAATAATCTGCATTTATATGGCGCCTTTCCAGTTAGTAACTGCTCAAAGCGCTTTACAGTGTATTATTACCCCGGTTATTGGATCCTATTACGATTCTGCACTTATAGTGCACATTATCCACTCCACAAAGAAGCATTCCAGTCTGGCTGCCATTTAACAAGCGCACATAGACTATTCCAGTCACAGTGACATTCGCATCCTACCGGGTACCCATTTAACACCTGGGTGGAGAGTGGCAAATTAATGTCTGGCCAAAGGACATTAGTGCCGTGGCGGGACTTGAACCGCGAACCATGTGATCCACAGTCCAGTGACATATCCACTACACCACGACACCTCTATCATGATAAACAAAATTATTTCTTAGTTGTGTACCAAGAACATCACAAGCCCATGACTGAGTTTCCAATTTGTCTTGTGATTTTCATTATTTCTCTAGATTTTCATGCCACTAAAAAATTGATAACTTTCTTAGTTGTCCGATTTTCCTCAAACCTTTTTTGATCTGTAGGTTTGACTTTTCTGCTTCTATGGAAAACAAGCAATATATGGACTGTACTTCCCTTTTAACAGTGTATGCACCATTTTCTAATAACTCTTAACGTCACTTAAAAACTAATATAAGTGTCATGCCATTCATGAAGTTACATGATCTATTTGGAACCCATTTGGTTCTACATCAAGTGTGTCCACTATACATACACGTTATCCAGTCAACATTTTCTCGAATCATCTTATGACCGGGCGGGCCAATGGCCTTTTGTATAAAATCGTGAAAGTAATGACCGGCACTCGTCCAATAAATGTTCATCTTTCTTTGTCTTTTGTTACGCTATAAGCTTCGCAGTTAAGAACTACCTTTAATTCACATTCTTTATTTCCCCTTAAAAATTTAATTATGTGAACAAAATGTTTGTCCTCAGGTTTAAATACACCGCTCCCGATTTAAGACACAGAAGAGGCGCATCCCCCCCCCCCCCCTCACATACACACATTTTCAAGTACCCTTTTAATTTCTGAAAAATGCCCCCTTTCTCTCTGATAAGTGCCCTTTTTTACTACTAAAAGTGCCACTTTCCCTTTTTAATAAGTGTATTTTCCCCTTCAGTGCACCCTTTCTCATTCTTATAAGTATCCCGTTTGTGTTAATTGGCCCTTTTCAAATTTGATAATTACCCATCTTCTCTCTAATAAGTGCCTTGTTCTCTTGACGGCCATTTTTACTTCAGATAAGTTTCCCTTTTCCCCTTCTGATAAGTCCCCCTTTTCTTATCTAATATATGAAGAAAAAAATGCTCACTCACTTCGCTCGCTCGCACATGGATCCTTAGACTATTACAAACAACTGCTAATTGGGGAAACTGGAGTAGTATCCAGAACCACGTGAAGATAAAAACACTGAAAAATGAAGAAGGTGATGCTAAAAAAATGTATTAATTAGACTGGAGTGTACTACCAAGGAAAGAAAATTGACTTTTCCCCCTTTTTATTCACCCTTTTTAGGTACCTCTTTTTTCTGGTGACTCCACTTTGACAGATGCTCCACAGCCCCTGCTAAGAAATATTCGATTCTATAATATGGTTGTATTTGACTTGAGGCTCAAATAAAAAAAAAATACGTCGATTAACACAGTCATATACTCCGTATCCAAAAGCTACCTAGAATTATTTATTTATGTGACGTTGCTTTTTAGTAGTGCGATATTCAAGCAAATGATGTATTTTTATTGTGTAGATTCTATGCTTATTTACTGCTTGAACAGCAACATACGTGAAGCTGTCAGATATTTGACAGTATCCATGGCCAGTCTGAGAAGACAAATTGATCCTGGGTATGAGTAAAAAAAGGTCTACACTTAGAAAATTGCTCAGTTATGAACGCAAAATTATTATACATATTTTGAAAAGTATCTTATCCCACATCATTTGGTACCATTTTTGTGTGGTATGTGTTTATGCTTGGATGAACAGAGGACATTTTTTGCGAGAATGTAAAAATCAGCTTGAGCCACCGTACTCCTTATGTGAAGTTTGAAGAGAACATTTTGAATATGGGCATTGATTCGGTCTTTGCAGATACAAACATCCCTCAAACCGTCCCAACAACATTAAACATGACACACACATATCAAAACACATACACACGAATCTATGTTTTGTATTCTTCGAATTTCAACCGATGACTCCACCATTGAATTGCGTCACAAAATTCATTGACGGCATAAACCCTCACCAATTGTTGACAACCGATGACCTATTGAATTACTACCGATGACCCATTGTTCTCTTGTCATCGGTTTGAATGTGTAAACATGTACAGTTACACACACACCAACACACACACAGTCTTGTATTGCTTTACTTCCGAGGACAAGTATTGTTCCTCTATTGTTCCTCCGTCCTCGGACAGTCGACGAAATAAGGGACAAATTCATTGTTCGACGTGCGAGGACTATTGTCCGGCTTCCGAGGACCATTGTTCTCATTAATTTTTTTTTTGTTCTCTGTCCGAAAATGTCCTCGGACATACGGCTAAACACGCCCATACGCACGCGCACACTCAGGAAATGAAGTGGGAAAAAGCCACACACATTTATTTTTTCTCACGTGGTGTACTCATCGTAAGCAGGACAGACAGTTAATTCCTGATCACAAATAAAGCTAAAGGGGATCCGCGATGACAAACATTTACGCATATTATTTTCAAGATGGACTGTTGGATGTTGAAGAACAGTCAGCATTATCATCATATCATGATCGTTCAACAAGTTTGACAAAGTAAATTGAATCAGAGTATTGTTTATTCTTCTCCAAATAAAATAAACACCATGATCATGTCCTTGTTTGTGTGTGCATTTGTGATGCATGTATGTTTGCATGATATGTCTTCTTATATAAGTAGGCTATACCATGTGAGAAAAAACTAAATGCATGTGTGTGGCTTTTTCCCCCAGAGTGTGCGGGGTGTGTGCGTGCATGTTTGTTATTGTGTGCGGGCCTCCGTCATCCCGCTCAATGCGTGCTGTGTCTGTGTGTCTTTCTCTCTCTCTCTCTCTCTCTCTCTTTCTTTCTCTTTCTCTCTCTCTCTCGCTTTCTCTCTCTCTCTCTCTCTCTCCCTCTGTATTATTAGGGAGTTTCGAATGTGTCAACGTGAACGCCGTCCTAGATCCTCCCAGCGACAATTGACTGCTACTGCATGCAAAGTAGGTGAAGCATGAGCTTAACAATGGGTGAAGCGAGGTCACGTATGTTTGCTCCGCTCACTTCGTGAGTGGGACCATTTTGAAATGTTAATGAGAGAATCACTGAACCGGTTCAATGAGCACCGCCGGGACTGACTTGCATCTATAATTACCACTCCCATGCGATAATGAACGAAAACATCCCTCAAAATATGGTTTAACCAATGAATGCCGTGGGGAATGTCTTAGATAAATTAATATGTACGAAAATTGATGAATCAAGCTCTTTCATTAAAGCTGACTTATGTCACCTGAATATGATTAAAAGTAACCTTCATTCTAGAAATAAAAAAAGTTTTCAAACTTTATGAATAATTATGAATTATTTGTGTTTCGATTCTAATGGGCAAATATCTTTATTTTTGCAGTTTCTTTGAAGTAAAATGACTTGATAATATTGTAAAGCAATATGTTTTTCCGATAATTTCATCATTTTAAGCCGAAGTACAGGATAGACATCCACGTATAGGAAGCACCGGAAAACAAGGTACAAAAAGCGTACAAGAAAATGAAGAAAAAATCAAAAGCAGAGGATTATGAGATACTCTTTAAAAGATTTCACAAAATAAGAAATATGGTCCAAAGGGAGGTAAAAAAGCCAAACTAGAATTTTTGCAAAAAAAGATAAGATAAAAAAAGAAAATAAACATGATTCTAAGAGGCTTTGGAAGAATCTAAAAAGCTTAGGATTAAAAGGATAGAAGGGAAAAGACCAAGATTTTATCATTTCAATTGGTGGAGAATTATGTCATGATAAGGTGACCATTGCCAACGAATTCAATTTTCATTTTACTACT
The DNA here is from genome assembly GCA_025617745.1 of Heliocidaris erythrogramma. NCBI lineage: Eukaryota > Metazoa > Echinodermata > Echinoidea > Camarodonta > Echinometridae > Heliocidaris > Heliocidaris erythrogramma. Next base: position 4,800,105 of record CM046862.1, on the reverse strand, counting down.
GTGGCTGCTAAATTGGTAGAAAAGCTCCCTTCTTGCAAAGACATTTGTAGACAGTGAGATCTTTACGAAAGAAGAGGGGTAAGCCAAGCCACATTCGAGTCATTACCAGTCAGTGAACAATTTGTTTTCAATGAGTTGGGATAATTGAATGTATCAAAAAGCACTGGCTTAGACTTGATTCCGGCTAAATTTCTGAAAGATGGTGCGAGGATGCTATATAAACTAATATAAACTAACGATGCTAATATATTTCCAAAGGAAATGAAAATAGCTAAAGTTACTCCACTTCATAAAAAGAAAGATAAAACTGTTGTTGGAAATTATAGACCTATCAGTGTTTTAAGTATAGTATCTAAAATTCTCGAAAAGTCGGTATGTGTTCAGATTGAACAAATATTTTAAAGAAAATTATATAATTTATGAATTTCAATCTGGTTTTCGACATGACTATTCAACCGAGACATGTCTTATTCACTTGACTGATTATCTAAGAACACAAATTTCCCACGGACAATTCTTTGGTATGCTACTCCTGGATCTTCAGAAAGCTTTTGATGCAGTTAATCATGGCATCTTACTAAAAAAAGTTACTAAGAATGGGTTTCAACGAAACTACTTTAGAATGGTTCAAATCCTACTTGTCTAATCGACATCAGGTAGTGGCTATTAATGATATTCGTTCCAGTGTTATGCCTATAACATGTGGTGTACCTCAGGGAAGCATCCTTGGACCAATCATTTTTTCAGCTTATATGAATGACATGTGTGCTTGTATAAAAGCTGACTGCAAGCTGCTATTGTACGCTGATGACAGCGTACTGACAGTGTTCAAATCCAAATCCAAAATTTGTCGAAGAAAAACTAAGCGACTAGCTGTCTACATGTGTCCATTGGATGACTGATAATAGGTTTATCTTTACACTTGGGAAAAACATTTGAATTTCAGGTGACATGCAATAATCAGGTAATCCAGAGAAAAGAATCTGTGAAGTATTTAGGCATTGAGCTGGCCAGCTCAGTATCCTTTTCAACTTTAATAGAATCAGTCGCCTGAGATTTTTGTACAGATATCAAAATTGTATGGATCAAAAGGCAAGACGTATACTCTGTTTTGCTTTTATTCAATGTTTATTTGATTATGCTAACCCTGCTTGGTATAGTAGCTTTAAAAAATCTGATCAAAAGAAGTTGAAAATTATTCAGAACAAAATGGTGAGATTCATCAACTATTCTGGTCCCAGAACTCATGTTGGCTACAATGCTGAAGCTGGTTTTCTTGAAGTCAACCAAAGATCTTAACAACTGATTTTGCACCATGTGCATAAGATAAATCATACTAGGTCGCATCATTATATTCGATCAAATTCGATCAAACTTTAATCTTGTGAACGACTTACATAGTCATCATACAAGAAACAGCCGTTTCAATTTGAACTTACCAGAAAGAGTAGGCAGTGTTGGTAATTCGTTTTATTATACTGCCATAAAGCATTGGAATTCTTTGCCTAATGACATAAAAGGAATAGATAACTTTGTTCATATTAAGAGGAAATTGAAAGAATATCTTTCACTAGAGAGTCACAGAGAAGAATCAAATGATTATGTTACATAGGTAAAATATCCTGAATACGGACCATCTTCTTTTCACATGCTGGTTAATATGCTGTTTATTGTATATATTTATAGATAGTTTTAACATGATGAAAGATTGAACGTAGTTTTTTTTTTTCATTCTCATCTTCCTTCTCTCTCCCTCTCTCTCCATTTTTTCCTCCTCTTCTAACTTGGTCTTCTCATCTTTTTCTTTTTTTTTTCTTCTTCCTCTTTCTCATTTTTCCCCTCTCATTCTAACTTTGTATATATTTAATACTATTATTTTTATGATTTACTTTTTCTTATTTATTCCTCAACGTGTAAATATATATGAATATGTTCCAACTCAATGATTATTTTATTCATACATGAGGACCCCACTGGAAATAAGCTTTCGAGCTTTCGTGGGTTATCCTGTTCAAGCTTGCTAATTTGTTATTCTACTATGTACAAATTTATTATGTTCTGAAGGCTTGGCAAATAAAATCAATCAATCAATCAATCAATCAATCAAGGTCATCTTCATCTTTGATGAGGGGGTGCCTCATCGTCATCTTAGATGAGGAGGGCTCCAAGGCCGGTGGAGAGCGGGGGGAGGGGGTATTATTTTTTTACCCCGAGTGATGTATGTGTCCACAAAGCCCCTATTTGGTTTGGGTCCACTTAGCGGAGCTCCTTGCAGCTCCCGAGATTTTGCCATTTTGAACCTTCAACAAATTGTTGTTTTATACACCAAATTTACCAATGTAATCAAAGATGTTCTGATGATTTAATGAACTTTATAGAAAATCCCGTCGATCTCTGAATGAAAACATTCGACTGGTCATTGATAATCCTGTAAACCTTTTCCTTTTATTTCTGATTTTGGGGCAGTATGCACAAAATCTTATGATAAAAAACAGAAATAATGTTGGTTAGGCAAACTGGCAAATAATTGGTTTAACTTTAATTAGTAGAGTACGGTGTAACTCTCAAACCAATTGTTGTTGGTTGAACCATTGACTGATTCGGGTCAGGAGTTTATAAACTTTTTTTTTCCATAACAATATTCTGTTTAAATCATCTTGGATAGGACAGGGCCCGCGGAGCATTTTTTAATGTGAGGGCGGGGGGGGGGGGCGGTGACGCCTCTTGCCCGAATATCAACCAGGCCTGTTTTCTACATTTTGAGCAAGCGAAGCGAAGGAGCATAAAATTAAAATATAGGCCTAGACACTTTATCATGCTCTAAATGTTATTTCGTCATCAAAATACACGATATTTAAATTGTATTCGTTAACCTCGCTGCCAAATATGAGGATATCCAGGCACCTCACTGCCCGAGTATGAGGGTGTTTGCTGCCCGAAACCATCCCGGCCGTTTTTTGATAATTGCAGTCCTTTCTCCACATGTGCATATGGGGCGTCGTACATCATTATGTTTCAACCAGGGAAATGTAACTGTTTCAATCATTGAAGCCTTTGCCAAACACTCAACTTGTAACTTGGATTAATTTTAAAACTTTTGCAGCATGACTATCACATCGATTTCGGACGAATTTCTGGGTCTGGGTCATCATAAGTTGTATGGAATATTTGACTTGATTTAATTTGATTAAGTTTTCCGTTTCAAAACTAGCATATTATATGATATTTATCGTTTCAATGATTGAACATAAAACAATGTAATAATTTTGTATAATCAAACTATCAATACTACTGAGATAAGATTGACAAGAGTTACAAAATAATTTAAACAAACGGATCATCATTGACCTAACATATACAATGAAACGGAGGGGCATGTTAAGGAGGCTAAGCTTGGTAGGATGTCGACCTCGTGAGTCATGGAATATTCTCGCCACACCATAGACATAGTAATATGAGGCATCGGGAATGGGAAGCTTCCCTGCCATTACCATTACATAAACTCTTGATACATTTTAGACGAATCTAATTTCAAAGAGATGCGTCGAATATAGAAATGCCTGCTTTGACTAACGAGTCCTGTACCCTTACGCTTAGCCAAATCTCATTATCTGGCATGATAAATAGCCTCGGAAAGCAAATATCTTCTCCTTCTTTCACAACAAAATTGCTTTTATGAAATAAAGAGTATAAATGATGAGTAATGTCGGTGGAAAATGTAAGTGTGCCGTCCCTTACGAGTGCATATCAGCGAATGAGCTTCCTGTGAGCGATTGCCTGATTTAACTTCATTAAACTAAATGTTTGGGGAAAGAAATACACACATCTTGAACTATAGTATGCCTAACCAATTTCAACTATTAAATTGGGAATTTGAACCTATTTTTTTAGCTTTGGAAAGTAAAAATACAAAACACAACGTTTGCGCCTTCATTGACCGTATCAAGTAGAATCGTCAAATAATTAGCGACCTCTCATGCCCAAGCAATATACAATATGCCAAAATGTCCGCGCCCTCGAAGGGCGTACTGGTGGTGTAGTTAACGAACAGACGTGAGGTGCACGTTTTAGAGAAGACGGCAATAAGGAGTTTTCGGATATGTCAAGTAGAACGCCGTCTTAGATCGTCCCAGCGACAATGGACTGCTTTGTGTTGACTGCATACAAAGTAGGTGAAGCATGGAGCTAAAGCCCCGGTCACACAGCACTCCACGTCTAAATCACGTACAAAAAGTTATTAAAATCTGGTGGACGTGGTCGTAAGTGGTAATTTTTTGGTCAATTTTGGTTTGGCCTTGCTTTGTACGGGGTATGGCCGTCGGCGGCTGTTCCACTGTTGAAGCACTGCCTAAGCACGGCTAACCACGTCCAGCCACGTGTAAGGCTAAAAAAAAGTACGCTGAAAATCCATTTGTCAGTGATAAGCCGCTAAACACACGCTATTTCCCGTGATACCAACGCGAAACACCCGTCCGATGACCGTGCTCTGCCCGTGACAGACCGCTAAACTTTCGCGTCTTACCGCGTCTCCCCAAGTTTTAATCACTGCCGGAACACGGATTATTACGTGTGTTTCACGTGTGTTGCACGTCTTTACCATCTGTGCCACCCGTGGTTGTCCGCGGGCTAAAATTTTGAGCAGTTCAAAACTTTTTGCCGAGTCCGACGCCGTTCCGATTTTTCCCCGCGTCCTGCCACGTCTATAAATCGACCGTAGCTAGTCTTAAACTCGACATCAACGCGAACAACATCGTCTGCTTCACGGGAAACCACTTTTTGACGGGTTTTGGCCGTGATTAAGCCGTAAAGCGCTGTGTGACCGGGGCTTAACAGTGGGTGAAGCGAGGTTCACGTTTTAGAGAAGACGGCAAAACCATGTTCTCGATCTGACTAGTGGACGAGGGAGAAGCCAGTGGACGGGTTAGCCATTCTTGCACAAAGCGCGATATGCAGTTAAAGATCACATTACAAGAAAATTCCATCAAAGTAAATATTCGCTTAATACTTTTTATTGCATATATGGCATAAATTAAACAAGGTTATCCAAATTCAACGCTTGGAAACATTTGAAGTAATGATTATTATCAATTATAAAACGGTAAAATACAGCCCCCGATATAGCAGCTGAAGAGCTCCTCGAACGCTGCTGAGATGTGTGTCGACACACCAGGGGCCAGTCCTGTCTAAGCAGACGATGTCCCATAACATCTTACACATTTTCAGTGCCTGTTTTGTCATTTCCTCTTCACTTATTTCTCTTACTTGACTAGCGTCAGTCTCAATGTTAGTCTGTTGCCTCACTCTTAACTTCGTGTATGGTATTATTTTGATGAAAAATGCAGCGTTAGAAAAAAATAAAGGAATCAGTCACTTGTAAACAGAATAAGACGCCATTGTATTTTCAGCTGCTTGCACCGGGGCATGTTCGGCGTTCAAGAGCGAACGAATACCATCCGTGCTTTTATTCGGAGGGCTTTTCAATTTGAAAATGGGGTTTATTTCATTGATCACTGACCCTTCTCCTGTGTATTTACAATCAAACGGTTTTAGTTATCAGAATCAGTTTCACTTTGCCTTTCAGAATGGTGTGAAATAAGGTCATGTTTAAATATACCATACTCTTTATAATTTGATAAATAATTGCATTGCAATTACGTTCATTCATTATAGGACGTCGTCAGGATCGATCCCTAGTGTGACGACATCAAAACATCGCTTTATTTCTGGCGAATCCTCGGATATTCCAGATGCTTAGAAGAGGATTTATTTATGTTGTTTTTATAATCATCAGATACGCAGTTGACATAAAACTTGTACGATTGCCATCTGTAAGCCTCCCAGTTTCTAGTGATACATTAATTGCCATATTTGTGATTTTCTTGTAATGTGATCTTTAAATGAAATGAGTTGACATAATCTGAAGAGGTATATATGTACTCAATAGTTTAACTCAAGACTCGGTTGAGAAAACGAAAAACAATCTCAAAAATAGGAAGGGCTTCAATTGCGTATCACTTCTAATGAAAGTAAACAGTTTGTTATTGATGTTGATCTCGATATAATGACACTCAGTGAAACCTAGTGATACATTAATTGCCATATTTCTGATTTACTTGTAATGTGATCTTTAACAGAAATCAGTCCATTGTAGCTGGGATGATCTAGGACTGCGTTCACGTCGACACATTCGAAAATTCACTATTCTCGGAATAAACACGTTAACGTTTCGTTGTGACCAGTTCGCATCGCTGCAGTACATAACAACCTCTCGCACTTTAATGTTCCCTCAAACGCGGTGCTACAATCATCCCTCAGATTCGGCTATCTCCCTGACTGTTAAATTGAACATCACTGTTATGAAATAATGACTTTTTGAAAAGGGCATGAGTAAAGGAATTGTGGCAGAAATAGGTAGCCCTGAATAATTAGAAAAACAACAACATCAGCCATTGGCGGATCCAGTGGGTGGGGGGGGGGGACTTCCGGCCCGTGCCCCCCCCCCCCCCCTTGGAAGAAAAGTATGCATTTTTACCACAAAGGATATTTTGTCGATTGTGCCCCCCCCCCCCCCATTGTCCATCAGAATAAGCCTACAGCCAACCTCATAATACTGATCATATCTTCATTTTTATTTATTTATATACTCTGCTTAGTATTGAGGAGGGGACTATGAAAGTGATCACAATGATACTATAATGAATGGCTACAGGTATATATATATATAGTGTGAGAGATGTCTCCTGGCTTGAACGTAGTCGGTGTCTCATGATGTGTATAATATAAGCGTGAGAGATATAAATGAGACGGGACGTAGCTCTCGGTCAACCTCGATTTTAATTCCAAGCTTTCGGCCTCATTTGGCCTTCTTCAGGGTCTACCAAGACAAATCAAAATTAAATGAAAACAAAATGAATATAGCATGACAATGCGAACATAAATAATGTTCAAATGTAAGATATATATGTACCCACTTCACTTAACGCCATCCGGTGCAATCGTATTATAATACACACAAGATATAAGTGACAGTATATGATGATATGGTGTGCATGTCACATATAGAAAGTAAGTAAGATATCTATTTTATATTTTATATTAACGATTTTGATTTGTCTTGGTAGACCCTGAAGAAGGCCAAATGAGGCCGAAAGCTTGGAATTAAAATCGAGTTAAACCGAGAGCTACCTCCCGTCTCATTTATATCTCTCACGCTTATATATGTATATATATATATATACCTGTGCGCTGAAGGCTGTTATCAAACTTTACGCCAAAATGCTTAGTATCACCTGCGCACCTTAATGGATGTCATGACCACTCTGAGATTGCGTTCGCTTATAATAAACAAGGCCCCCGAAAATTTGGATTTAATAAATTTTCTGTTGGCAATCAATGCATTTCTACTGTGTTCTACCTGTTACATGTATATATACACTCAACCAAAAAAGTAAGTTCCCCCCTAGCATTTTTGGATATATCTCAAAGAATATTTTACCGATTTTCATAATTCAAACGGGAATGGATAGGGAATTTTACGACCCGGGTTCGTTTCCCGGCGGAGACATTTTTTCAGCCTTTGCAAAAATTTCCAAAAAGGGAGGACAGCTCTGGGGAACTTTGATTGAGCTACGCAACGTTATTCTCGCATTTCTTTCACATTGTATTTATTTACACGAGATTTGCCAAAGCTGTTGTATATGTTATTTTCCTTACAAATATATATATATATATATAACAGCAACAATTGGCTCACACTCTTTAACATGGTGGGGTAGTGTACTCGGGTGCTAATTATATAGAGGCAACAAAATGAGTCCGCGCAACGAATATTCCACAAACCTCCGACAGTATCCTATCGCAGGGGACGCACGCTGAGAAACCTCCTTGTTCGCGCAAGAGATCCCTCCCACACACCGAACACGAGTACCACACACCCAAATGGCTTCTTTCACTGTGATGCTAAAAAGTGCAGTATGCACTCACACATTAATGAAACGACAACATTTAGTAGTACAACCACTGGTAGGATATTTAGAATAGGATCCTACATGAACTGTAAATCTACGTTTGTAATTTATCTTCTTACATGTTCACAATGTCAAATGCAATAAGCCACTTCGGAGATGCAATCTGAGCATGAGCAGATAAAGGTCATCTGTACAAAATTCTAAAACCCACTGACACTAATATTCGATATGTGCTCATGAATGTCATGTAATCATTATTCAATTATGCACTAATGGTGCATTCCATGTTTTATATCCAGGTTCCAGGGGGAACAAAAGCTATTCATGAGGCACCTCTATCACTCCCAGAGTTATTTTTCTGAAGTGCACATAAAGGGACCCTCCATGTCTAAAATATCTGTGGATATTTGGGGTCATTTGTACCATGCGCTAACCCCGAACTGGCTTATACGTCGGCAAAACGGAGACCTCACTCTACACAAGGCTGAATAATACTAGATCAGAGATTCGTAATTACCATAAACCACTGCAACACAAGACATTACCGTACGCCAAGCACTTTAACCTCCCCTCACACTCCCTTCAAAATCTACAAATTACAGTTATTGAACTTATTGAAAATAAATCTCATGACATGATCCTCCGTAGGGAATCCTTCTGGATTGAGAAACTTAAAACACTTCACCCCAATGGCATTAATATGGAACCCTGATATGTTATGGATGCAAATTATTAAAAAAAAGTTAGAACCTCCATATATATTTTGTTGTCATTAGATTTCATTAACCTCAACATTATCTAAAAATGTTTTAATAATTGTATTATCCTCTTATGTCTAGTCACATGGGCGTCGACACGCGTGGGTCTCCTTTGTTACTGGATGGGATGATCTTTTGAACATTTCAACATCCCCTCCCGGAGCAAGGGAGACCAGCGCGTGTCGTCGCCCTTATTGCATTGTACATTATAATTTATTATATTGTACACATTCATGTGCACTTTTTGTATAAGGGCGCGGCACACTAAGTTTCTAATGAGCCCAATCTTGTGTGAAGTTGCACTGTACGAGTCCCATCTCGTGTATTGCCCGGTGAATGTGGGCTTGCGGTAGACGGAAGTGATGAATTTCCCATCACTTCTCTCCACGAGAACGTCGAGAAATGGGAGCGCATTGGACAGTTCAATTTCACATGTGAATTTTAGCGCGGGATGGAGCCGGTTCAGTTGTGTAAGGAAAACCTCACACGCTGCGCGGTTATCAAAAATTGCAAACGTATCATCAACATACCGACAATACACATGTAGGACTATATTAAGATCGGTGGCGTTCTGTAGCAGGCGCATTTCATGAAAGCCAACAAAAATGTTAGCAAGCGCGGGGCCTAATGGGGATCCCATAGCCACACCATCTATCTGTGAATACATCGTATCATTGAAACTAAACTCAACCGCGCGAGTGGCCAAGTTCATGAGATCAATGAATACGGGCTCAGGAACAGGTGGTGAGTCTAATGATAGAGATAAGAAGCACAGATGTCAATAGCTTCTTTCAGTGGCACATTGGTAAATAGTCTACAGATATCGAATGAACACATAACACAATTACTATTATCAAGGGGCAGATCGCGGACGAGTTTAGCAAACGTAAACGAATCTCTAACAGTATGAACAGACAAACAATCTAAGACTGGCTGAAGTTGCTCGCTTAGCCATTTTGCCAGTTCATGCTGCGCTGACCCAACCATCGATAAAATAGGACGAAGCGGAACGTTTGTTTTGTGGGTTTTGGGGAGGCCGTACATGCGGGGTCTTAGCGAGCCATGTGGTCGAATTCTATCATAAACTGGCTTAGACAAATCGCCGCGTTTTTTTTTTTTTGATAACCGCGCAGCGTGTGAGGTTTTCCTTACACAGCTGAACCGGCTCCATCTCGCGCTAAAATTCACATGTGAAATTGAACTGTCCAATGCGCTCCCATTTCTCGACGTTCTCGTGGAGAGAAGTGATGGGAAATTCATCACTTCCGTCTACCGCAAGCCCACATTCACCGGGCAATACACGAGATGGGACTCGTACAGTGCAACTTCATACAAGATTGGGCTCATTAGAAACTTAGTGTGCCGCGCCCTTAGGATTTGCTATGCGTGCAAATTAGCCTCCGAAACTATTCTCCTTGACAATGGTTACCCTGAGCATGTTATATCTCGCACCATAACACGGACGCTGGAGGCACAATCCAAATCTGACACCAGATTTGGACCTGCCAAATGCCCCGTGTATCTCAAACTACCCTGGAGGGGTAAGGTATCTGACAAATACGCTAGTCAGATCAAACACGCAGTGTCACGTTGCTATTACGCGGTCTCGACACGCATTGTGTTTTCTACACACAGGATGCTACCGTCAACTAGCAAGGATGTACTACCCACCCCCCACTTGAGTAATGTTATTTACCAATTTCAGTGCCGGTGCGATGCCAGGTACGTGGGCCGTACTTCTCAGCGGTTGGCTGATCGCATTAAACAACACATCCCCTCAACTATTCGGATACGTACAACCAATCAGCGCACGCAGCCCGTCCGTGCCTGCAAATCTGAAATGCACGCTAACAGACCAAAGATAGCCAAATGCGATTCAGCGATTGGTCTCCACTTGCTGAACAATCCAGCTTGCGCACAAAGCTATGCCGACGATCAATTCTCAATTATGTCCCGGGCCAGAAGCTCAGCGCATTTACGCTTTCTGGAAGCTGCTTACATTCAATCGCATGAACCTCTTCTGTGCAGACAAAAGGAGTTCGTCCAAGCTCCACTATGCGAATCTATGACGTCATATTCAAAAGCACAGCCACGTGACCCCTCAACCAAACCAATGGCTAAAAATATGTCATTGTCTACTGCCACCAGCTTTAAGGATGGTGTAAACTGTATGTTTTATAGGCGATGTCTCATGTGCACTGATAGTTCGATCTACAGCGTAGCCGTAGGCCTTTGGTAGGTGTACAATTAAATCAATAGGTTGTTCCTTTTCAGAACATACCCGGTACAATATGGCATATTGATGAATCCAGTTAGTGTTACAATAATTACTTAAACTGATTTCAACGCTCTTTCAGTATCAATATGATTTATCCAGATTTTGTTATTTTAAAACGTTACTAACCCAAGAAAAATCAACCTGAATAAATCGTAGAGGGAATCTTCTTGTTTTTTACATTATGAAGGTCAATCGTAATGTGAAGTAGGGCCCTTAATAAGGGATCAACATGAAAACATTTTGTACATTAGGATTATTAGTTTGTTTGTATTGTCATAAAGAGGAATATGATAAATGTTATTCTTTCCTTTAGGGATATCCCATACAGATTTTCCTTTCTAGATGTTAAAATACTTGTACCCATAGATGATATATTATATAGCACTTTGAAGTTTAATGTTAGTGATTGTACTCTTCTAATACATATCGTATCATTCAGTAGTTAGGGGGATTGTCGTGCCCCCCCCCCCCCCCCCCCTCTCCCGAGCTGAGAAAAGTAAGTTCTATTGAAATATTCATTAAGGTTGTATTTCTCTCTTGAGAGTTCTGATTTCAAGCCAACTAGGTATATCACTACCTTTTCCTTGCTTTCCATATTTTCTCACTTGTATTTTCATGCATCCTATAAACCGCGTCTTTTTCGTTCCATCTCACTCACACCTGTCTCCTCCTCTTTATCTCGCTCTGTTTACCTTTATCTTCCCATCCTTCCCTTTCTTCTCTTTCTCTCTCTCACTCTCTTCTCTCTCTCTCTCTTCCCTCTCTCTCTCTCTTTCTCTCTTACTCTCTCAAACTCCCTCTTCGCCACTCCTTTATCTCTCCTATCAGTTTTATACATCAGGGAGGTAGAAGGGGAGATCCCTTTCCACCTCCCTGCAACAATGAACAAGTGGCATTGCCGTGGAATCAATAGACACGTCACTATACCTTTACATGAAGCAAGTAATATTGTTATTTAGGTTGAACTACCACAGAACTTTAAAGAATGTAATTGTATGCATTGAATTGTGAAAAGTACAGTTCATTTTTTATTGATGCAGGATGATTTATTTTACAATTATGGTTCTCTACTTGGATTTAATAATTTCAATCTGAATCTTTTACTGACTGAAAACACGTAATGGCGGATGAAGAGTGATTGCATATACAAAATGTTAAATGTGAAATCTCGTGTTTTTGTTATTTTGTCATTTGGCATATTTACTTTATTTTCCTTCGTCATTTCAAAGGACGAGTGATGTCATCGGTATCAAATTTTCGATTCTAATCTAAGTATATAACTAATTTTTAGACTGAACACTGACAATGAACATAAAAATTAAATAAACTGAGATGGAAAATTAATAATAGTAACGTGTAATAAAAGTATCATTCTTGCAACGGGCATGGAATTTACAGCTAACAATCGAACTGTATGTCATTTTCATCAGAATCAACGGATTAATATACAATTTAAATTACACCTATATATATATTTTTTAATAATCCAGCATGTAGTAAACACTAACCAATACATGAAAATATTAAGTTCAAGTTACATGTCTTTTGGCGACAAAACCAGTTTAAACACGTTTATCACACATTAATATATAGTCCAGCAGATTGGTGCTGAAAATCGACGGAATTGTGCGGTTTTTCATAAAAGCATGATATTTGGTATGTAGGCTTATGTAGAGTTTTGATCTCGAATAATTTTTTTTTTTTTTTTTAACCAAAAGTTAGCACAAGTGCTAGTCGAGAATGGCCCTCCCATTTTACTTACATTCAAATGCTCACTGCAAAGTCTAAAATAACTATCCTTCAAAAGTAGATTATACTACACATAATTATTCTTCATCACTAAACTTCATTTAACAAGTGTTTTCTTAGATTTTTGCGAAATGAAAGCCTTGTTCTTTCCTCTCGAACAGTTTGGGGCAAATTATTCCAGAACTTTGTTCCAACAAAAGAAATAGAAAATGTACCATGTGTCGTTATACATTTCGGAAGTCTAAGCATGGAATGTTCTTTGCCTCTAGTTCTATAAGTATGACTCATCTTCTCATAATACTGTGTTAAAGAATGTGGTAAATATCCCCTGTGTAGATCATACACAAATGTTGATACTGCATATGGATATGGGCCACCCAATATTCGGACCCTGGGGCCCATGGGGCCAATCTTTTTTTAAAACGTTTCCCTATCGGGATATTTTTTTTCTTCAAAATTGATCTAATGAAATTTAGCTTCGCTGTTCTAAGTATCATTTGAGATTTCTGGGCCTTTAAAGCCAGACAAGAGCTTCAGGTGCTCAGTTTTCAAATAAAGGGCAGTCCCATATGTATTATAAAGTCACTAACTGCTTGAATATAAGTAGTTGTGATCAGCAAACATACCATTATGACCAAAAAGGCCCAAAAAGGCCCAAATTATTTATGTGCAAAATAATATTTTTCAATCTTTGGTTCAATTTTTTTTATTGTTGGACAATAATGAAATCAACATGTGGCATAGGTGCCCATTATGACCGAAAAGGCCCAAATGATTTATGTGCAAAATAGGATTTTTAAATCTTTGGTTCCAAATTTCCAAATTGGTAGATACGAATTTTAAAATCAAGATAATATGAAAAGCCTACTTTAGGAGGCATATGGGGCCCATCGATGTCCCATCAAAGACAATTCTTTCAAAACGGTTCCCGAAGTGTTTGAATGTGCCTACTTGCATATAACTTTCAGTTTGGGTTTTAAAATATAACTATTGTCAAGGCGGGTATGTTTTATACGCAGAATACCTCTAGTGTAGGGTCACTTCATTTCATTAAGATTGCCGTCATATTCAAAATGACCACTGGCCTATATGGGGGCCATTTGCATTAAGTTTAATGCTGTTTCTTGAAGCTTGTAACTTGAAAAGGTAGAAATTAGTGTCCTAGAAATTTATGGGTATTGTATTAACTTTATTTCAAACAGACGTAGTGCGAGTTTACTACAGTGGTTGAGACACAATGAAACCAAGGTAAATATTAAAATGATGAATGATGACAATGCAATTTGCATTTGATAATTTTTCATCTTGGCTTAAAGCATCAAAATTTATATCATGAATAATAATGTATTTAGGGTCTCATTAATTGTTAGCAGTTGCTGCCGATGCAGCTATTATTGGCATCTTTTTAAATCTTACCATGTCTATGTTGTTGTTTTTTTAGAACATATCTTTTTTCTTGGATATTGTAGCGAAAATGCAAAAAAAAAAGTTGAAACGCGGTTTTGAATAGCTAGTTGTTGTGCATCTAATAGTGATAATAGTTTACTTTGGCATGATAACAT